>JAEIFR010000598.1:6315000-6462500 GCA_018904105.1 Zaprionus tsacasi | reverse complement strand
GCTGCCGGCTCTCGGCTGCTGTCGTCATCGTCGGCGGTCATTTTAATGTGGCCAAAAGCGACGACCGCAACGCAAACGCAGCAGAAATCGAGAACGCTTCGATGGATGCCGCCGCCCTGCCCGGTTCGGCACGGATCAATGAAATGGAAATGGCACGCAAACGCCACAGCAGGGCACACACTACAAACTGCTCCGCCCCGTCGCCCCCAAGTTGCTCCTGTATGCGATCACCCCGCACTTCCACTTCCACTTGGCTGCTGATCAATATATCATTTTACCCGGCAGCAGCAGCTCGGATTACAGAGGGAAGAGCAGCTAGAAGCTCTCCTCCTCCTCCTGCTCCTACTCCTCCTACATCTAATGGCCCAACTAATGATGCAGTGAAGCGTTAGGATCTTAACTTACCGATTCTTGGCTGCAGCCGCACGATCACGCTGACGACGATTCTTGAACCAGTTGCCCACTTGGGTCGGATTCAGGCCGGTGGCCTTGGCCAGCTCACGTTTCTTAGTTGGATTCGGATAGGGATCCTGTAGGTACCATTCGCGCAGCAAGCTTCTCGTACGCTCCTTAAAGCAGTGTGTCTTCTGCTCACCATCCCAGATTGTTGGGGGCAGGGGAAACTTTTTGCGTACGCGGTATTTGTCGACAGGTCCTGCAGGGCGAGAGAGAAAGAGACAAAAATATACATATGTTTATAATTTTGGTATTATTTATAAATTCAATTTATTATATTTGTTTTATTATTTAAAAATGAATTGCGCAAGCAATAATGGCGCCTGTTGCTTTTGCGCGCCTTGTACAACACTGTTCGATCGATAGTGTTATCGATAGTTTAATACATTTAACAAGCGGTAGTGTAATATATTTAAAGGTGTGGGCACACTTATTTGTTTAATTATTTGCTTACATGTTATTTAGAAAGTAATTATTTATTACTAATATATATATACATATATATATATATATATATATATTTACAGAGTAATTACTTATTTATATATATGTATATATATAACTTACCTAGCGATCGACCGCGCAGCTTCTCCGCCTCAATGTAGTGCGCCTCCAGCCACATGGCCTGCAGCTTGCCATACGACGCCTTAGTAAACTTATGATTCTCTATTATTGCATAAAGTTCCCTGCAAGAGTGAGAGAGAGAGATATAGAAAATTGTAGTTGTGATTTACCAATAAATAAATGTCACCCCTTTGCCCTGTGCTTGCCAAAGAACAACCCTCCCGAAATCAAGCTAAAGCCAAGTTCCGAGTGCCAAATGTCCTGCTGTGCCGCTGGTAATGAACTTGTCGCCTGCTGCACTCCCTCCTCCCCATCTTCCCTCTAGCTTAACCATATGGATTTGAAACAATTTCATAAGCTGTCGCTGACAGGCGACTCCCAGTAGAGTCGAGAGTCGATTCGAGTCGTCAAATTGTCTTAATTGGAAGTCATTTATTGACCAGTTCGAAGCAATCGAATCACTCGCATTTGGCATAGAGATTTACGAGTATATACACATATCTTTTATGTAGAATTGATTTGTAAAGTCTTCTTTATATGGAAGTCATTAACGTTAGTTATCCTTGTGTTGCTGGCGCATTTGAATAAGGTTGCGTATTCGACTCTTATGACGGGTTATTCAGTCAATCATTTGCTGTCAATCGATTGGCAAAGCAACTATCGATAGAATCGATGATTTCGTTATAGTATTTATTTAAATACGTTTATTTGTTGTTTCTTTAATACTTTTGATTAGGAAAATTTATGTTTAGAGAAGGAAAAATCAATTGATGCTTTCCAACAACATTTCTAGTTCAATATTATCGATAGTTCCATGTTTTGACAGTACTACGATCTAGTTTGTTGTAGGTGAAGTAATGCCAGGAAATATAAATATTCTTGTAATATTCTATTAAATTTTATGAGCTTCATGTGCAGAAAAAGATACATCTAACTTGGAAGTGTTATTCAGCTTCTTAGGTTCCTTAACTATTCAAGGTCTAAAATAAACTGTTTACTCAACGCACCAACAGAAAATAGATAGATCAGCTATATAAGGAGCATATATAGTTCTACATTTCAAAATGTCATGAAGTTTGAACGTATTTAACAAGTTTATTCTATTATTACTCTATTGATATTTATGTCTTTTAATTTGAATGGGATTTTCTAGATTCCTAAACGTTAAAGTGCATCTGGTTTAATAGTAGTAATGCCATTAGTGGCAATTCTGGATTTCTCAACGATTTAAATATCGCATTCGACGCAAATCTGAAGTTAGTCAAAGTGCTGTAAATTGTTTTGCCAAGAAGTCGCATTGCTCAACGGATCTCAGCCAGTTTGTCAGCTGTCATAAGCAATATATCAAACTTGATTCAGACGATGTGAACCGATCGTACATATATTTTATGATATGTGCCGCGTGTTAACACGAGTGGAGACATGTTTGTCCACTTGTTAATAACCTGATCTCGAGGCACAGACTCTTCGTCGATTATAATCGATGTGTATCTATGGCCAGTTAGAGTAGTTTGTCAATCAACTGAGCCTAATTGCATGCAGATACACTGAGCGAAACATTACGACCCAATCGACCTATCGCACTCGCACTCACTTGAGTTATTCAAATCTACACTCAATGAACTGTTTCCGGCAAATGCGATGGCAATTGCGAATGCTTCATTATCATTTTGGTAATTCGAGAGTTTAGCAAAAACATTCCAACTGAGACATACAGACAGACTGGAGGAGGAAGCCGAGATGTCAGTCCTGGTGCCATTGTTCGGCTCGGTGTTTTATTAATCAAAATCTGCTGCTGCGAGGCAACAAATGAGCGGGTTCTTTAATTAGTAAATTAAATGCCTTTGTTTATTAATTTACGAGCTCATTGTGCGCACTCATTACGTGTCTGTCTCCTCCTGCTCCTCCTCCTCCTCCGCATTCAACTCCAACAAAGCTTAGGGAAACTATCAAATAACCAAAGTCTGGCTGCCTATGCCCCTAGCGAGGTTAATCAGAGATAGAGCGAGTGTGTGATATTTGAGCTTGCACTCTGAGCTCGGCTCGGACTCCTACCTGAAGTTTCCGACATGATAGGCCACAACGGCCCGGGCACGGAGTACGGCCTCGCAGTTGAGTATCTCATGCATGTTGGGCAGAGCGACGGGCAGGCTCCATAGGAAACGGGCCAGACGCTCAATATCGCCCGAATCTTCCAGGGTTTTGCAGACGATTTCCACTTGGGCGGCGGAGAAGGCCAGCGTGGGCACCGCCAATATCGGACTGGGTGCTATAATCTGATGATGTGTGGGCGAGAATGTCTCTGAGGGCGGCTGTTTGCCAGCCTCCGTCGGTCCAACGGCCATTTTATTCGTTGAATCCACTGTGAACTAATTCGCATACTATTCCCCACCAGAACGAAGCAATTTTCGCAGCGAGTAGTACGTAGTCTGGGGGCAGGGATTTACTATATATTTCTATTTATCAAATTTGGCTTAGTTATCGTTATTCCACACACACGGCACTTGCAAATTGATCGATAGATCGATAACTTTTTGCTTGCTTTCTTGCGCGTTAATTAACACTGTGAACTTTGATTAGCTTGGGCATATTGGAGGATCGATCACACACGCGAGCAGAGACGGGGCAGATACGGGGGGTGACAGCGAGAGAGATCCTGGCAAGATCAAGTTTTATTCAAGTGGAAAACGCGTTACGCGATTTTCTCCGCTTTTCCCGACGACACAACAACGACGATGGGAGTGCAACTAGATGATGCTGCAGCTGATCCAAATCCGGATTGCCACTGAGCCCACCGAGCTGGGGCGTGCTATGGATATAACCAGAGAGACGTCTATCTGGGAGCGAGCGAGCGAGCGAGCGCGAACAACCGAGCGCACAAAAAATACCTCAAATAATGGTCTTGTAACTGAGCTGCCTACTATGCGATGGACGACGACGACGACGACGGCGACGGTGGCGTTGCGATGGCAACGACGGCAACGCACAACAATGACGCGCCACAGATACAGATACTCTGGCAGGCAGCGGCAGCAGCAGCAGCAGCGGAGCCAGCAGCGAGTAGCTACTGCTGCCAGCTGCCAGATACAGATACACACACACACAGCTTTAGATACAGCTACAGATACAAGAGCTACAGAAACGAGTTGCTTCACACACACACACGCAGGCAGCGTCGAGTAACAGATACGGATACTGACACACCACCAAGCCAGGGCAGTGGCAGAGGCAGTGGCAGCAGCGTTAGCGGGGCAGGGGTGGCAACTGAGGCCGACAGCGGCAGTTGGGTAGGCGTGTTCCTACAGTGCGCTGAGTGGCCTGTCCTCTGCGCGCACTATGCTCGTCTCGCTCTAATTGCAGGCAGCTAGCAGGCTCTGCCAGAGTCGACTCTGCAGTCGTCTCGCTTGCGCGCCTGCTGCGTCTCACTCGCACGGCGGCATTGCGGCTGCGGTGGTAGTCAGCGCTGGGTTGCGTTTAAATGAAATGTATATAAGCCCTACACACACACACACGCATACACATAGGAAGAGTGTGCAAGAGGAGAGAGAGAGCGAGGGAGTGGGGAGAGAGAGTGCAAGCAGAGCGCGATGGTGAGAGGCAGCCAGGCACAGCAGTTCGTTGATATTGATAAAGAAATCAAATAAAGCGGCAGCTACGTGCACAGTGGGACGAAAACGTGAATCTATCTCTCTCTCTCTCTCTGTCCCTCAATTGCCTATATAGTTTATTTAGCTAACTGTTGATCTATTTAATGAATAAGTCGCCATAATAAGTCAAACAGGGTATTATATCTTGTTTAATATATGTAATATTAAGCATTACAACTTATTGGGAAAATAAAAACAAAAGCTTAATGTACCATAAAAAATGTATATACATATGTACCAATGAAATAAAAGTAATAAATCAGTTGACTATACACTAAACTCAAATAATTGGAAATTTATTTTGGGAATATGGGAAACTTCACTTGTGTTTTTTGAGATATTGTTGATGGGGGACCCTATATAACAGTAAAATTCATACTACACCATCATCGTTTTGCGGTTTAACTTATTATATATGGATTTATATTATATTTAAATTAAAATTTATTTAAATTTTAAAATTTATTTATGTATTTAAAATGTATTATTTAAACTATTATATAAAATATGTATATCAATTGGAACTAACCATCTTAATGTAATCTAAGCATTGCTTAAAATATTCTTAATAAATCGTTCAATTTGCACTTGCAAGATGGTTTTTTGTAATGGAAAAACTTGCTCGAAAATGTTTATAATTGCAAAAAAATTTGCCATATTGCATAGTTTTGCCCCACTGTGCCTGTTCAAACATATTGTATAAGTGTAGCAAAATGTTGAACATCATGTGGCCTGGGCTCGGTACGGTACGGTCGTGACTGCGCCTTGGCTAACGGAACCGCAGCGAACCGAGCAGGCACCGACCCCATCCAGTCGGGCAGCCCAGGGCAAACCCCTCGCGAACCCTAACCCGAACCCGAAAACAGAATACAGAATACGGAATATGGTATAGTATACGGAATAGTCTCAGTGAATTCAGGTTTCAGTTTGGCATGGATGAAAGGAAAATACTTTTGATTATGCTGTCAAATAAGGGAAATATTTACAAGCGCGGTTCGCTAAAGGGGGAGGGGGGGAGAGTGGGGATTGGAAGTTGGTTCTGATGTAACGTTTCGCGCTTTGTTGGAGAGTGTTAACAGATTAGTTGTTTACATGCCACAAGTAAATGAGTTTTCGAAATTGCCGCCATGCAGAGGCGTGTACCGTGCCCTGCCCCTGCCCCTTGCCACCCCGTGTCGCCTCCAGCTATACACATACATATGTATTCGCCACGCCATTGCCAAAGCCGCGAGCTGCGATAGAACCATATAAAGCCACGACTATACCCATTGCCACTGCATGTATCCGTATCTGTAGCTGTATCTGTAGCTGTAGCTGTAGCTGTAAATGTATCTGTATCTTTAGCTGTATCTGTGTATCTGAAACCGGTGTCGCTGCAGCTGGCAGCAGTTGCCCGGCCTCGGCTTGGCTCTTGTTAAATCTGAACGATGACTCTTTGAGTAGTTGCCTGAGCATTTAGGATAATTGCATTACGAGAGAGGCAACTGCTGCCACCGAGAGAACCACATGGACAGGGACAGGCACAGCCGCATTGGGTGTTAGATACAATTGCGATATGAGATACCTGCCCCCAGATAAGGCACGCATTGCGCCGTCTCCCACAGCACAGCGCCTGTATGTCCAGGTCTACGATATGTATCTGTATCTGTATTTGTATCTGTATCTGTGTGACTGTAACTGTCGTTGAGGTGTCGCTGCGTTGTTGTGGGCTCGCTCATGGATTCATTTGTTTAATATTCTGTATTAGGGGTGTTCCCCTGGGGGAATTTCGTTTTCAATTGTGGCTATTTTTACCCAATCTTTTTGTAGCTTCGAAATTTAATGAGGCTTTGTGTATAAAAAATTCAATTATTATCGATTGTATTATACGTTACACGGCAATCATATAGAAAATTTCCTTAAGTTTACGAAAATATTACGAAAACTTTATAGATTCTTATTGAATCTACAGGTAAAATACAATTATTATCGTTTTCTAAGCAATTCCCAACTCCTACATCTCAATCTTATGCCTCTATATCATAATATTATAATAGAAAACAAAATAAACCTATTATAAGCAACAATCTGAAAGAGTTCCCAAATAGTACGAAAACTTTACAGTTTATTATTAAATCTACAGATAAAATTCATTTATTATTGTTTTTTTGGGCAATTCCAAACTCCTTCATCTCAATCTTGTGCCTATATATAATTAAATTATTTTAGAAAACCCAATAAATCTTCTATAAGCAACAATTTGACAGAAATCCTAATTATTACGAAAACTATTATTTAATCTACAGATAAAATACAATTATTATCGTTTTCTAAGCAATTCCCAACTCCTTCATCTCAATCTTGTGCCTATATATCATCAAATGTTTACAGAAAACCAAATAAACCTATTATAAGCAACAATCTGACAGAAATCCTACAATAAATCGGTAAAATTGCTTTAAGCAATTTTTTTATTTCTTATATATATATGTATATGTTTAAAATGCAAAGAATCTTATATTATAGAACTAAAACTGTTTAGTGGGATTCCTAAAAGCTTTTTAAAACCAATGAAACTTTCCAGAAAATGAGTTTTATTTTTCAGTAAGTAGTATCTCTCGCAAAACTAGAGTTCTTTGAATTTTTAGCTATTTTACCGCTAAATAAAATTGAATTATGCGATTATTATGTTTTTAATTTGATTGAGGTTAGGCAAGAGCGCACAAACTCTTTGCCTTACGCTTCAGTTAAGACCCCACCAGAAGCTGAAACTGAATTTGCGTTTTGAGTATATCATAACTTGATATGGTAACTCCCCCAATTGTGGGAGGGGTCGCTGGCCTAATCAGTTTACAGTCAAAAAGCAATCTCCATGCCATTCGAATTGCCTAACGAACCAATAATCATCTGTGATACGCTCGGGGCGGTAATCAAAGTATCCAACTGCAGGATACTCTTCCCCCTCTCTCTCTCTCTCTCTCTCTCTCTCTCTCTCCCTCTCTCTCTCTCTCTCGCTTGCGAATTGTGTCACTAGCGCAATGAAATCATGCGCCCAGTGATCCATTAAATGACAAAATGTTCACGAGCTGCGCGCTGCCAGTTGCCACGCCCACTCCAGGGGCGACAAATACAAAAGGCTGAAATGTAATTAGGCCAAATGTGTGTGCGAGTGAGAGAGAGCTATGCGGTGAAATTTCATTTTGCAAAAACAATTAAAAGGCAATTAAATGTGTTTTACCAACGCGCTCGGTTGAGCTTTAAAAGGTTTCAACTGGACAAGGGGAGCAGGGTGCAGGGTGTAGACGGGCTGGGAGAGCTGGAGCAACCGCAAAAGGGCCAACACAACGAGCCAGCGAACCGTTTTAATAGACTGAAAGAATAATTTTCGTATTGCGCCCGCGGCGAGAAACTAAATTTTTCAGTCGGACGATTCTAGACAATGTCAGGCAGGACAAGGACCTCGCATATGCGAGGATATATGATAGAGGGGGATGTGGGTATCCCCCTGCCAGAAGGTATGGCGAAAGTCGCCCCCAATTGTCGTTGTTCTCTTTGCGCCTTTGTGCTGCGCTCAACAACTCAATTTACTTAAGATAATTTAATCTGATTTCATGTACCTGAATATTTATATGTTCTTCCTTTCCCTCCTTAACGGGGGCTCCTGCTGTCTGGCATACCGCATACAGCATGTGGACACCCTGAAGGGATCCCAACTCACTCACACTCCCCCACACACACACTCAGTGTAGTATGTATTCCTAGTCGGACCTCTTGAATTCCAATTTACAATATCATAATAAAAAATAAAAAATTGACGTAAATACGATATTGTATGTATGGTATTTTATTGCCGCAACCTCTCTTAAGTGTTTCCAGAGTTGTTGACTTCACAAAAGGGATCAAAATTCAATTTAAACGTTACACAAATCGTTTTTCATCTCTCAGTCCCCTTAGAAGAGTTTGGTAGTAGTTTCGCAAATATATCTTTCTCTCTCTCTCTCTTCGTTTGGGTTTGTCGCAAGGTAGCTCGTTAGTTCTTGACGAAAATACCAAAGCAAGCAGGGTATGGGCTAATTAAAAGTCTTGCCTCTCTCTTTCTCTCCCTCTCTCTCTTGTCTGGCAAAAATATTTAATATTTTAATTTATACGCAATTTAATAAATCGTAAAATATCAAAAACTGAACACGCCAGGCGCACTGATTGAAATACTTTTGTTCTGCAGAAAACAGAAGGTTTCGACGCTGCAATACCCTGTAAGTTAGAAAATGAAAGATACTACTTGTTTTCTTGGCATACCTCTTATGTTTTTAGGGGATTGTTGAGAAATTTCCAGGAGACAGCGCTATAAAATTTTAACATTATTTAATAAAGGAACTGCTTTGATATTACAGTTATAATAAACTCTAAAATTATGAAATTTTTAAAATATGCAGTTATTTTTGTTATGAACACTAAATATTATGAAAACTTTAAAGTTTATAATTGAATCTACAGATTAAATTCAATTATTATCATTTCTGAAGCAATTCCCAGCTCGTTCATCTCAATTTTGTGCCTATACATGTATCAATAATGATTATAGAAAACCAAATAAACCTAATAATAAGCCAACAATCTGACAGAAATCCTAAAATCAATCGTAAAATTGCTTGAGAAAATTTTTTTATTTCTGATATATGTTTAAAATCCAAATAATCTTACTTTCAGGAGGAAACTGGCATCATCTAAATTATCTAATTTAGACAATTTTAGTGCAAATAAGGTTTTTATAGTTCGGAACACTTTCACGATGAAACTTATTAAATTTTATAGGTTTTCTAGTAGTTATAGACTAATATATAGCTATATTCCATACTGCCACATTTTGCAGGGTACAAATATCGGAATAGCTTCATAAGGCAGGACCAAAAGCGGCCAATTGTGGCTCGATGAGGTTGATGATGAAAGATCGGCGCTGTGGCGAGGCATTCGATTAATTTACATCGTTGCGTTGTCTGAGAGGGGGAAGGGGAGCGGGTTGAGGGGCTGCCAGACTGCGCCGGCGTTTAGACAGAAGGAGCAGGACAGTTGGACTCGAGAGAAGGAGTTGGGAGTCGGAATGGGAGTCGTAGTCGGAGTGGCTGTGCCCGGTCGCATATTTGTGTGTTTTATTTTGTTGCTGGTGCGATTGGGCTGCATTCCATTGTCATAAGGCTCCTCCAAATGGAATGCCGCGGGGCATTAGGTTGCCCAGAGATATGTGAGCAATGCTCGGGCAACGTATTGAGCTGCATTTAATAATTATGATGTTTGCCAGGGCAGGGCAGGGCAGAGCAGGGGCAGGGGGAACACAGTCGCATTTTGTGATTTTTTGGACTCTCAGCTCGTTCCTCGTTCCTAATGGAAATGTCACAGGCTCAGTGTCAGCTGCGCGCCCAGAGCCGTCACTGGCCCCGCGGCCCTTTTTGGCTACTGTGCACACTGCACTGCGCATATTAATCAGCTCAGCGGAGGCAGAGGCAGCAGCAGAGGCAGTGGCAGCAGCACTAACGATTCCCTGGAACGGAGCAAGTGATACGCGGCGCGAAACATGCGTGAAATCTTCAGCACGGCACGACAAGATTAGGTTGCCAGTCTCACTGTGAATGTGTGTGTGTGTGCTGCTCCAGAGCCTGTTGCTGACCACTTGCCTGGTTGGTTTCCTTTTCTCTTTTTCAGCTTTTATTTTGTCTGTCTGGCAACGCAAAAAGTGTGAAATTGTCGACTACTGTGACTGCGCAGGTAGCCGCAGGCAGGCAGAGGCGGAGGCAGATGCAGAGTAAGGTAGCTTCGCAGAGTTGCCGCTGCAGCTTTAATTAAGTCATTAACACCCGTGCCCAACTGAGCAACTCTGCTGCAATATCGAATTTGCCGTTTTTGGTCAAAACCAGGAGGCAACTCTTGATACTCTTTGCCAATAAAATATCAATTATGCGAGCGAGTTGCCTGCCAGAGTTGCCCCTGGGGAGCACAATACCGGAGTAATCGGTTCGATTGGTTCCCAGCCAACTATCCCACGGTTGCCTAATGGCAGTGGGAGAGAAAACATAATATATATAGTCCAACAATACAACTAAACTAGACTCTAGTCTAGTCTAGACTCTCCCTAACCTCAACTCTGTGGGGCTTTGCATAACAAGCGCTAACAGGTTAATTACCTGAGATTGCTTTACACATTTGCGATAATGAGACCCGGAATCGGAATCGGGTAACTCATATATTGCAGTCTTAATCGCTGCTAAACGGCCTGATTATGCACGGCATATTTCATGTAATTACCGACAGGCGATGCGACGCGTCGGGGCGCTTTCGCTCGTTTTGTCGTAAAACAAAAGAGAGCAACAATTATGTGCCCTCTCTGCCTCTCTTTGCCTCTCTCTCTGTCTCTCCCCTCTGGGAGGGAGTGTCAATTAATGCGGCACGTCTGTCCGCGCCAAAGAGAAACGTCAAACGGCGCGTCAAATGCGCAATGAGCTTCGGTTTCTTTTTGCGCCTGCGCGCAGTGTGTACACACTCTACGCAGGCACGCACGCATCTAGCTATCTCGCTCTCGCACTCAATTGTCACTCAATCAACCTTTTGTTTTAACGAGCAGGGTATGGACGAGGCATGGGGGGGGGTCTGGAACTGGCTGGGTAATTGAACGCATCGCAGCCACTTTGTTTTTTTGTTTTATTGCGGCCACAGATACCCTGTCATTGCGCTTGACAGCAAGTTGGGTATATTATATGCAGTAAATAAAATGATCTAGCTTATCTTTATAGTTGTAAAAATATATTTTATGCTTAATAAGTTTATATAATGCAGATAATCCCTTTGATTTAATTTAGTATTAAATATATCTAAAATATCCATTATTGTTTAATCAATTAGTACATATCTTTTTTACCATTCATTCATTCATTCATTTAATATTCAAGATTAAGCATTATATGTTTAAGCTCTTTTTTCATTTGTGATAAATAGTAATTACACAAGGTATCTATTTCAGATTTGTATTATTCATATTAAATATTCAAGATTAAGTAATAATTCTTAAAGCTATATTTTTAAATCTATGCACATATATTTATAGTAATTATGTACATACATGTGTATATGTATATTTGTATATTAAAATTCAATTTGTTATTTATTTGTCTTTATTTGTCTTTTTTTTTCCTTTTTTAAGCTTAATGTGTAGCTGCGATTGGATTAAATATTTTAAAGATAAGTATTATGTCTCAGAAATCTATTCTTTTATAATAGAGATTTAGTATTTATTTCAGATTATTATATATTCCAGAGCTAATATTATTGTAAATAATTTAAGTAGATTCTTTATTTTATTATCTGTATGTTTAGTTATACTTTCTCTCTTTCTTCCTACTGCTCTACATACTACAGGGTACACTTGCAGTCCAAGTCTCACTAACATGCCCGTTCTTCTACTTATTTGCGGCTCTTTTTTTGACGTTATATATAAATTGTTGTAACGCCTATTCGGAGCAATGTTTTGGCAAGGCGGGGGGAGGGTTTGTGGCAGCTGTAGGAGCCGGCAGGGAGGGAGGGAGTGGCAGATATTATATACTACATGCGCGCAGAGTCCATTGTTCTTAGCATAACTCATTAAGGCTGGAACTGGCCGGGGTGTTGATGTGGCTGCACGGGGAACGTGAATGTGAACGTGAATGTGAATGTGACTGTGAATGTGAATGTGAATGGGACTGTGGCGAAGTGGCCCATGGCTGGGCCTATTAATTAGATAACTATCTTGAGAAATTGCCCATTTTCAAATAGTCGGCGCGCATTTGTGTAATTAGATTTGCTTTTCACAACATTTACGTTTGCCTGGGAGACGGCGGAACCGACGGGGATTGCATTTGTCGGCGGCGACTCGAATAACTCGAGCGATTAATCATCGTCATCGTCATCGTCGTCGTCCACAGCCGCGTTGAACCGCAAGTCAAGAGCGCCGACATCTGACAGGAACGTGAACGTACCCTCCCCCCGCACACCACGACTACTGCTGCGTACCCCTGATATAGTAGTAGTTAAAAAAAGCGCCTTGCGGTTTGTCACAATTTATGAGGTGATAATTATTCATCGCGACCCACAAAACTGTCATAATATTGTAATTAACATTAAGACCCGCAATGGAATTAAACGCATTGCGATTGCAGAACTTTCACCTGACTCAGACTCGCAGGCCTCCGGCTGCGGCCTAATGTGCCCTCGCATTGCATCCTTTGCAGCCAACCAGGCTGGTTTCCTTATTTCCCCAGACGGAAATGAGCAGCCGCAGCAACCGACGGCTTTTGCGGGTTAATCGATAACATCGCCGAGAAGAGGAGGAGCAAGAGAAAAAAAGAAAATACGATATGTAAAGCGAGATGAGAAAATCCACAAACTAATCACGAGCAAAGGAAATGAACCTACAGGGCAACTGGCCAACTAGAGATGGAAATCCGAGGATAAGACAAGAAAAGGAATCAAGAATCGAGTATCGAAAATCGAGTAATCAATAATCAATCGACCCGCCTGCAATTCGAGTGCGCATTCGACACCATCACCAAATTTCATTTAACTGTCCCAGATGAGGATCTAGATAAGCCTGCAGAGAAATCTCCTGCAGTAAGAGTCTTCCCAGATCTACATAAGTCGCCTAAATGTGGTTTATGTAAGTCATTATGCCAGATTCGTGCATGAGATGGCAGAAATTATGATCCCAGTAAGCGCATTTCCTTACTAACTCTATGAAAGGTCTTTGTAATTTTGGCTTAAAGTTGTTATCTTGATTTTGGTATGGTTGCAAATGGAAAACTACCATGAGATATGTAGGACAATTGCATAACATAACCAATAGGGGCTTCGTTTTATATCTCGAATAATTTTGATACAGTTTTATGGGTTTTATAGAGGCTTAAGCTTATATTCAGTTGGATATAACTTTACAAAATTGGTATTTATAATTGTATACCCAGATTTACATATATTTTTTAACACCTATATAATATATAATATGAATTCTAGCTTATTTTAGCTGTTATTAAGTAGAGTTTTAAAGGAATTATAAAGATTTACACAGTATTTAATAATACCTTGTAATATTATACATCCTTTATAGGATAAGACTTTCAATTGCATAACATAACCAACAGGGGCTTAGTTTTATATCTAGAATAATTTCGATAGAATTTTATGGGTTTTATAGAGGCATAAGCTTATATTCAGTTGGATGTATTTTTACAAAATTGGTATTTATAATTGTATACCTTGATTTACATATATTTTTTAGCACCAAGCTATATAATAGCTTCTAGCTTATTTTAGATGTTATTAAGTAGAGTTTTAAAGGTATTATAAAGTTTTACACATTATTTAAAAACAGCTTGTTGTAGCTGTCATTAAGTAAAGTTTTATTGATTTTACTCTTTCCAATGTGAAATTGTTGGGATATATTTTTATAACATTAAAATAAATGATTATCTTTTCTCGCCTAACTATTCCTGCAAAAGTCTGTTCTTTCTAGCTCGATTTCTGTATTCTGGATTTCTAGCTAGTTTTTGCGCTATCTTAATTGAGTTTGAGACTTTCACAATCTTTCAAGAACTAATTTTTTCCCCGCAATTAATGCGATCTTCAATATGATTTCTAGATCGCTTTAGCCCCTCAATTTACAGCCTTAAAAAGCTATATTTTAGCTTGAAATGTTGCCAATTGCACTTGGATTGTAATTTAAATATATTTTGAACTATATTTAGCTATATATTGCGCACCCTTAACGTTCAGATTATGCTAACATTTGGCATAACTGTAATTTGAATCTCGGCATGGAACTCTACACTCGTCGAACTCTTGATTGGCAACGCTTGCCTGCCTGCCCGCCTGCCCGCCTGCCTGCCTGCCCACCTTTTTCCAGTTTCCCATTGAATTGTGTCCTCGTTCCTAATGACATAATGGACTTTTCGCTCCATGGATTCGCTTCCATTCCCGTTGTAGTCGAGCAACTGTAACTTATTTTTTAATTTCATTATGCTGCACAAAGGGCGTGCCTGCGAGTGTGCCCGAAAGTCAGGAATATCCATTGGTCTGGCCAGGGATTGGTAGGGCATGTCTTGGGTTCCCTTGCATTGTGTGTGCGCAATTTCAATTTATTTGTATTGCAAAGTTTGAACCAAGGAGGGGTGGGCAGGGGGGACTGCGGGCAGAGAGCTGTTGCGTAGTACGTGTAGCTGGACGGGTTTTGTGGCCTCGTCTCTTCATGCCATTGCCATTTCGGGGGTTGCTTCGAAACACTTTCTTCCGTTTCCCCGAGTTGTCGTTGCATGTGCAGGCTACGTCTATGACTCTTTGGCAGAGGGGGAGTGGTTTTACGCCCAACCCAAGAGGCGCAATAGCGCGTCGCCATTGCAAATACAAGTTGCAAGGCAGTGGCGTAGTTAGCGAAAATTTAAAGGGGTTTACAAGGGATTGCTTTAGGATGCATAGGGAAATCAACTTTTTATTACCATAAAAGGCAAATAAATATTTTATAGACGGAATATACACATATACATATATACATTTATATATGTATATACATAATAAACTAATCCTAATGAAATTTTTACAGTTTACAGTCTATAGTGGTCAGATGTTGAACAAATTTTGACAGCTTATTTGTATTATTATAAATATTAGATACAAGAAGTTTGGTTATAATATCTTCATAAACAACATAAATAAATAACCTGATAGTTTGTATGATATATCGGTATATACAACGTAGGGTAATGCGATCCTTAATAACTACAGCCATGCCCTGAGCCATCTTCAGCGCAGCCTTTCGCTTCACTACGTCCATAGCAGGACAGGAAGCTCACGTACTCAATGAGCATATTATAAAATGCCTTCTATGGCTGTCATATGCTCCTCATGTAACTGGCAGGGGCGCAGCTGAGAGGGGGGCGCAGAGGTGCTGCGACTGTCGAACAGTCAGTCAACCATTTGGTTTGCTTTGAATTCAATTTGAAGTGGGTACGCGTACGAACGAGTACAGCGAGCACTGTTGCTGCTGCTGTGCGTCCGCCTATCGCTGCCTGTAGCCATCGCTTCCGTCTCCGTCTCCAGCTCCCTGTTCCCTGTTCCCTGCTCTCTGCTGGCCTGTCTCTTTGTCAGGGCAGGAACATGTTGAAAATCACATAATGTGTCATTTAATAATCAAGTACAATGACGACACAATGTGCAACCAGGGAGGGCAGACCAAGCCAGGCCAGACCAGGGAAGGGGAAGAGAGAGAGAGAGCGGAAGAGGGCTGGGCAGAGCAGGGAAAAGCAACAATATCGCCATTAGGCATACATTTCTGGGCGAGTACGAATCCATATACGATATATACGACGGCCATTGGCACAATCAGACCAGGCACACACACACAGGCCTTCACAGCACATAGCGGACACACACACATATGTGCACGCACGTATGTGAATTGACACTGGAAACAGATGATGCTGCTTCTTTCCCCCAGCATCACATTTCCCCCACTAGCATGCTCTCTCTGTCGCACTCCCACTCCACGCCTCTCTCTCTCCCACTCACACACGCGCTGTCTTGCTTATACTTTCTGCTTATCCCTGCAGCTCTGTTTGCCTTAACCATCGTCGTCGTCGTTGAAAACAAAAAAGTTAAATAAACGTTAAATGAAAAATTCAACTCAATTGAATTCGTTAGCGCGAAATGTCGTTCCTCCACATGCAGCCTGTTGTTGTTGTTGTTGCTGCTGCTTCTGCTGCTGCTCCTCTCATACTCAACTGCTGCTCAACTGTTCAGCTGCTCATCATGATTGTCATCGTTATCGTCGTGATTGTCATCGTTATCGTGATTATCATCAATTGTCGCTGCTGCCTGCCATTGTTGCTTATTGTTGTTTGTTGTTCTTATTTGTGTTGTTGTTGTTGCTGAACGTGTTGAATGGCAGCCATTGCCATACAGGATACAGGACACTTTTTTTGGAGGTCTATTGTGTCATATCCCTGCTTAGATCAGTTGACCCGTAGGTAAAAGCTTCGCAAGACATTGAGTTTCGTTATCTTAAATGTGAATGCAAAAATTGAGACTGGTCACATCTTTTTCACATTATTTTAGATGCAAGTTAATAATAATATAATATTCATAACAAAAAAAAGGGTAGCAGAATAATATAATATGTTGATAGGAACAACCGTGGATTATCTTAAACTGTCAAATTTAGCTGTGCCTTCATCTTATTACTTGTCTAATAAGTGTTACTATACAGTATAATAATTTCTTATTATATATATTTTTTTTAATTGTAATCCTATCAAAGATTATTCATTTTTCTTAGAATCTTAATGGATCTATGCATGCCATTTATTATTAAAGTTTAAATATTTTTCAGCCTTCCCAATTCTCAACTCAAAATAGAATCGAGTACCCTATAAAATTAAGAAAACTTTAAAGAATCAAGTTATCCTTAATATAACACAAAGTTGAATCAAAATCGTAGCGGTTTTCCGCATCAATGGCAGCCCAAACAAAGAGCAGAGTATTCTATACTAACTAAATATTAGTGCTATGCTATATATAGTTAGCATAGGAAAAGTGAAAATTGCAAAAAAAAAACAAAACAAGAAAAGAAAAAAGGAAGAAAACAACAGTAGGAATACCCCTGGCCGGGCACTCTGCCCAAATATTTGTTTGGCGTCAAATACAATTTGTTGCTGAGTAATTTTATTAGTTATAACTGAGCATCACAGCGTAGCGCAGGGGCGGACAGTTGGCGGAGGGGCGTGAAGGAAGCAGGGGCGTGGGGTAAAGGGCTCTATCTATCTGCGGATACCTGCGACGGATGGATGAGACGGATGAGACGACGACAAAGCTGCAGCGGAAGTTGAAAATAACCCAATAGGGCAGGTATGTATATACATATATATATACGGATAGATATCTATGTGTGTGTGTGTGCGGGTGTGTGTATCTGGTATATTTATCGCACAAAGAAATAATACCAAAAAATAAGACACTTGGAAAATGGTCGATCATAATGATGATGACGGAGCAGTGAGGATGATACGGCACAAAAGCGCGAATGCGAATGAATAGATATGTATCAGGTATATAATGCCTCGGAGCTCGGGCTGTCTGTCAACGCGGCTGCTGCTGCTGCTTCTGCTGCTGTTGCACGCCGATAATCGCTACTGTGCGGGGGCGACGGCGTCGATGACGACGACGACGAGGGGCACCACACAAATTGCCATTTACACCACTTACAACGGCAGCAGTAGCAGCAGCGCAACAGCGGCGGCAGCAACGCCACAGCAAGTGCCAGTTACAGCTACCTTCGCAGCTATAGATACATTTACAGATACAGATACATTGTGCTGCTGTCTCTGGCAGCAGGTTGTAGATACACACATACATACATATGTAGCAACCCATTCGCTTGAGCTAGGGTTGTCTCGCTTGCGCGCTGCGCTGCGGGGCGTGTCGCTGCCTAGTTGGACACACCCCTTTGCCAATGGCAGACAGTATATAAAGTGTGTGTGTGTATGTGTGTGTATCTATACATAGCAGGCGTGTTACAGTTACAGATTCAGATACTTTGTTGCTGCTGCTGCAGCCGCAGATTTAAGAAGCTGCCGTTGCTGACGTTCTGAATAAATTTTAATTGAATTCGCACAATGAAACTGTTTACTTAACCTGCCACTTTGCGAGATGAGCTTCAAACACATGCACGACACGTATGTACATACATATGTGACAATGTGTGTGTGCGTGAGTGTGGGTGCATTGGCATGTAGCCTGGCATTTAGCTCTTGGTTTAATTACGCCAACCGAGAGGGATTTGCATTAACACTTGTTAACTTATGCAACAACAAGTTGCAACAACGATAGAGCGAGAGAGGCTAATGAGTCGCATCTGCCTCGGACTAAATGCAAATACATGGTTTTAACAGGCCTCTGCCTGTGTGGGTATTGTGTGTTTGTACTTATTAGCCGGGCTCAGCTCTGATTGCCGACATATTCTTTCTTAAGCTTAGAAAATATATGTACATATAAAATCAAAGTCAGTTATAAAGGGTTGTGATTATAAACACGCATAAATTATTCAGCACATTAATACTGCATTTAACAACTTTAGTATTTTTATTTGAATTCAATTGAGTGGAAGGGTAACACTTTCGATGTAATCGATATGCTTAGTACGAAAGCAAGCCGCTCGATCTATCGATATGTAGCTTTAGATAATTAATTGAATACGCAGGCATAAAGCAAACAAATACAAATAATTTAAAACATGTAATAACTTTAACTTAAAATAGTTACAATAGTCCTAATTAAATATTCATTTAATTATCTGAAATATATAATATGATAGCTTAATTTTTAGTATAATTATTTAGTTAATGTGTAGCCAATAATTAAAAAGCGAAATAAACCAATATATTTTTTTCGTGAGATCAAACATTATACCATTCAATACAATACAATACAATACTCCCCTTCGCCTTTTCAAGAACTTCTTTTCGTGGAGAGAAATAACAATCGAAAGAAAGATGCCAAACACCTTAGCCCCACTATCTCTCTTCACAGTGCTATAATACATAGCTTGACACCATCTCTGGCCCTGGCCGGACTGGTGACGGAAGTCATCCTCATCACGTGTCAGGTAAAATGTGTGTGCACAACACACTCCTTCATTAAGTTAATAACAGTTTCCACGGTGAGTACAAAGTGAAATTGCGAGAAATCCGTTTCACAATTTTCACCGACCTCCCCTTTCCCCCTATATTCCCCCTAACTGTTACTTTTACTGTGGCATGTGCCATGTGGCGCTGTAATTTGCTCTCGTCTTTGGCCTTTTGATTCCCTGCAACGGGTTTGTTTGGTTTTAAATTTCAGCCCCGTTGCACGCCGTCGCCCTCGAAGGCGCCACTCGGATTGTGTTCTACATCTTGATTATCTTCCGTTTGTTTACGCTACATCAACATGCGACGAAGCCGTCAATTGAGGGGGAGGGGGAGGGCAGGGTGGTAAATAATATTTCCATTCAAATCCATTCAAGGATAAGAAGTCAATCAGTCTTCAAAGTGCAAAGGATTTTGCACTTTGTCAAATTCAAATTCTGTACAAATCCCACGCAGACTGACTGGAGATGCTCGATGTTCGTTTTCTGGCCTGCAAACTTAATCCGTCAGCTGAAACAACCCCAAGACGTTTCAGGCTTGCAAATTGAAACTGTTTTCTCTTCTTTCCCTGCCCCTGCCCCTGCCCCTGCCCATGTCGTCTTGGGCACAACAACAATTGCCCCGGCGTAAAAGGCACCGTGGCACGTGTCCACACGGCAAGAAACCAGCCAGAGCAGGCAGGCAGGGAGCCAGCCAGACATACGGCAACACCATACTTCAATTACCCTTTCGAGCAACGGTCACATTATCGTAATCGCATCCTAATTGCGAGAAAATTACGCCCACGTGCGGCTGTAACCCGATCGTCATCAAAGGACTTTCGGTGAATACAGCATGGGACCCGCTGGGGAGCGAGATGATAAGTAAGTTGGGGACTAGAGGGGAGCAGTACGATACCTTGACCTAAACATTCGAAACTCTCTTTATACATTTTGATATTTTTGTATACTCTGTAACAATTTGAAATTGTCAAAAATAAAAGTATTCCCTGTACACCCTACGAAGTATATATGTTATAATAATATGTATTCTTGGGTTGGATCAATTGTCAAGTCGATTGACCCCCACATCATACCTACATATCTGCATTTATTCACACAACAAATGCGATTCCTGGATATGTTTACATTAGTTCCTATACATAAGTTTCTCTTACATGTCTGGACGATTGCTTAAGACCTTCATCTAGTATTATCCTTTCTTTTATCTCTTATCTAGTCCATTTTATCTGGTTCCCCTTCGGCAATTACGAAACGCCACAATACAGGCACAATAAGGGCAATCAACTGGGCAACAAGGTAGCACCACAAGTTATCAAATTTTAAAGCAATAAGAGCCGGAGCAAGAGCACGAAATAGATTGACACAGCATCCGGTCTTATTCCCCTAAACATGAAGGATTTCGTTTTAAATACATACACACACATTATATAGTTATAGCTTACAATGGCATACGCTAGACCAGCAATAAGAAATCCCACGCGCATGGACATGGAATCATAAGCACCTTCACTACGTTTGTCCCATATAGCGCAGTATGCAAAGAGCAGCATAGCCGTTGCTAAACATTCGATACCAATTAAAGCACCAACTGGCACTCCACTTAACACCAAACAAACATCCGCGGATTTTGGGGCCACGGCCAAGGCAAAGGCAGTACCCAGAAGACTTCCCAAAAACTGAACAAGAATATATAATGCAAACGTTGGAATGTCCATCATTTCGAAGATAGCGGCGGATGCCGAAACCCATGGATTTAGATGGGCTCCGCTTATAAAGGCGAATGTATGAATCGCAGTCATATAGGAGAGGCCCCAGGCAAGTGGATATGTGGCTGATTTGACGTTGAATCCCAAACTGTGTGCTATGCCCTCGGCATGCGTCATCGAGCCTGCACATCCCAGTGTCATCATCATGGCGGTGCCTGTAAATTCACCAAGTAGTTTTTGCAAAAGTTCTTTATCGCACTTAAAATTTCCCATGATTATTATACTCGTTATAAATTTCGGAATTAAATTTGATTTTACACAAATTATTTGTTACACGTGTTAAGCAAGAATTGTAGTTTTATGGTTGTTTTACATTACTTTAAATATATTTGATGACAGCTTTAACTGTGCTTACTAACTTCATAAAATAATAAATTAACATTACAGCTTCGATTTCGTTATCCTATTAAAATGGGGTGTGACTTAAGGATTTCGTTTCCACTTATTTTACAAATCAAAAGTACCGCCATATCGATAGTTGCGGTTTTCAAGATTCTAATCGAACGATGTATGGGTATCGCACGAGTGTGCACGTGTGTGTATCGATAACAAAATATGCTCGCCGTTCTGCGAAATCCATCGATAGGTTTCTATACATTTGAATGGTGCTACGCGCTACCACTATTCTGATTAGGAAAAGTTAAATAATTGTTTGGTTATATATTTGCTGCAATCTAAATCATGTACCGACAAAACATACTCTCTGTAAATAGAACGCCTCACAATAGAACTGACAATCACTTAGTCTCCACCCCCTTTGCCATCAGTGTAAAGGAAACGCCACGCAATTGGTAATAAAATGGCAGTAACCAGTGGTATGGCAAGCGGAACGTAAATGTAATCCCAGTTATTTGCAGCGATTGCTGGCCAGAGCGCCCGGAACGGGTTCATGCTGCAACCAGTCCCTAATCCCTGATACGCACATGTTATATAGAAAAATAAAACATGAATAAAATATGCAAAATATATTATTAATTTGCTTTGGAAACTTACTCCCACCAGGTGACACAAAGCCACCACAAATCCGATTCGCAACGATATTGATTCCAATAGCCCCTCGTTAGCAGGATTCCAGGATGCGCACATGGCAAATACCCAAGCTCCAGTCATATAGAATTCCAACATACACGCTTTCCAAGTTTTTATGTGTACTTTTGCAACACACAAACTTTCTCTCTTCTGAACCGTTCCATAGGCAAGTCCAAAACCGGCACCCGAACCCAAAAGCTGACAAATTATATAAAGAATCCCTTCAACGATTTCAACATTCTGAAGAATCATGGCAGCGATAGAAATGCAGGGATTTATGTGAGCACCGGATATTATACGAAATGCTTGTGTGGCACCAAGTACTCCTCCGCCCCATGCTAGAGCATGTTGAGCGGTTCCTGCTGCTCCCCCAAATACGCATCCAATAAATTGGACAAACATACTTGCAAGCAACTCACATAGAAGTTTAACGAATAATTCTTTTTTAAATTCAACCATTTCTCGAATTAATTTTTACTAACGCAGGACAGGAAAAATTTAGGTAAGTTTACTGGTAATACTGATATGAAGTGTACGTGAAATGTGGAAATAATACAAAAGCCATATAGTATTTTAAATTTGTTTGGCATACAAATGGCTTGCTAAAGTTATCGATTTTTATAATTGTATACCGAAAACTGTAGTCGGCAGGGTGACCATATGACTAAATGATGTGGCAACGCTGTGAACATAGCGATATTCAGTTTCCAACACTGGTTGCGCGAGTGCCCAAACAACCCCCAAAGTGAAACGGCAAACACTTAATTTTCAAACTGGACTTCAGTCCGCAGTCGTCGGTTTTGCCAAGTAAACGTGCTTCTTATTCACGCTGTTCGTACTCTTTTTCCCTTTGTACACACATATATGTACACTTACACGCACCTACATTCACTTAATGCGTGTATCGGCGCGCGGAAGTGAAAAAGTAAAATATTCCCATATACAATTGCAGCGCCACCATATACAATTTCTACGCAAGACTACCAATAATGCTTATATTGTTGTTGAAACAACAATATTGCCACATCCTGTTCAAAAAGAAAAATATGTGCTCTTAATTCTCGTCATCGCGCTGGAGGCATTGTTGGCGTCACAGGGCCAACAAAGGATAACGAAATACTCGCATTGCTTGTCATTCAACAACCTCTTTGGAATGGTATCGATTTTCCGTTACATTGCTATACACACACTCTGACCGAGTTTACACATTACGCCGCCGCGAGCACACGCCCCTCTTCGAGCCACAGACTACTATATCCCATCCCATCAACCATCTAGCCACCCGTACCACCCCTGCCTGTACAGGGTACAGTCATTATACCCACCCCATGCATGTGTTGAATGTTTGCTACGCGTGTGTGCATGTGTGAGCGGGACTGAACTGTTGATGCACAGTGAAAGTGAGCTATGGTAACTTGTTGTTGCGCAGCGAGGCGACTTTTCTGGGAATTCACATAATTCGCATTCGGGAAGCATGTTTTATTTGGCACTGATCAAATAGGGACGGACAAACATTTTAGGTGAGTCCTTATCCAGCGGAAATTCCAAGTATTTCCTATTTATTTCCCTTTTCAAAATTCTGACGACACAGCGCAATATTCCCATCGTGGTTGGGGGAGGCAAATCCCATTTTTTATAATTTTATTGACTTTTACTTTGCCATACTTTCATTATTAATTTATTATTAGTCTCTCTGTCTTTGGATTTGTAATTAAATGGTAATCGTTTAAAGTATGAGCTCATCGGTATTCCGAAGATAGTGTTATCCAATATGAATTTTGTGCAATTTTCATGCGTAGCTTCAGCAAAAGCATCAGCTCTGATGATGACCGTACAGCGCCTGCCTGTATGTGTATGTGTATCTTCTCAATTAGTTCAATTTATTTTTAATACGAGCGCAGTGCAAAACACAAAAAGGCACAAATAAAATCGCACATGTCGCGCATTGTGAGCTTAATTCGTAATTCAGTATTTGTTGTAGCTACTAGATTCGTTTCCACGATTCTCATGCATATCTCTCTGTTCTCCTCTTTGTATTCCATGCTCTCCATGCAGGGACACAATTGTAAATATCATCATTAGAACATCCAACGACGACGACAGCGACACCGACACCGACATCGCAAAATTCTTATCGGTCATCAAGTTGAGCTGAGCGCAGAGTTGTGTTGAGTTAGAACGAGTTCAATTTGATTGCGCGATCTTCTGTGAGTTCAAGATGGCAGTTCGAGGACCGCTGTTAGGGCATAAGGGGCATTCGGTAGCTGTAACAGGCTGCCTGCTGCTTATGCTGGCCCAGGCACTGGCCCAAGGCACACCCCAACAGGTGTGTCCAGAGCAGAGCGACATCTCGCCCTGTATTTGCACGGTGAAGAAAAACGGTTTGGATATACTATGCGAAACAACGGATCTGCAACATATTACGAAATCCATGAGCACTCTTAAGGGCAAGAGTCCAATTATTTTCTATCTGAAGTTGCGCCACAACAATCTGCCCAAGTTGCAGGGATTCGTTTTTCTGGCTTTGGACATTCGCCATCTGACAATACACAACAGCAGCCTGGCGGCCATCGAAGAGAATGCACTAAGTTCGCTAGGTAAGTCTGGATAAATGTACTTAAAACAAATTAATAAAACCTTAACTTTGTTTTTATTAACCAGGCAAAGGACTCACACAGCTGGATGTTTCATTAAACCAGATGAAAACGGTGCCGTCTCAGGTATTTTCAGTAACTTGTTTATTAAACTGTGTCTGCAAGTAGCAACACTGAAAATAATTACCGATAAATACCACGTTAAGTTGTGTATCGATAAGTTCATCCCGATTGCCAACCATCTTTACCATTTAGCTATTTTAAAAGAAGCACATCTGTTCCTCATTTAATTGAGTATAATCGGGCGTCATTTCATCCATTTCTCTGTTTCACAGGCGCTGCAACATCTATATCACTTGTTAATTTTGAATTTGAATCACAACAAAATCACCGTTGTACATAACAATGCTTTCGAGGGGTTGGATACACTGGAAATACTGACACTCTATGAGAATAAAATAACACAGATCGACCCCGAAGCGTTCCGTGGTCTAGAAAAGTATGTAAACTACTTTTATAGATCGATACAGCATTGTACTATCTGAAAAATTTGTAGGAAATTGAAGCGTTTGAATTTGGGAGGAAATGATCTATCTAGTGTGCCACAAAAGTCGCTCTCTATATTGGATACATTGAAAAAGCTGGAGATTCAAGAAAATAAGATCCGTACCATCAGCGAGGGCGATTTCGAAGGTAAGAATATTTATTATATCAAGAAAAATAATCAACTAAAATTAAATTTACACATTTACAGGTCTACAAAACTTGGATTCCTTAATTTTAGCCCATAACATGATTACAACTGTGCCTGGAAATGTGTTTTCTCACTTGGGTCTACTGAACTCACTGGAACTTGAGGGCAATAAGATAAGTGTGATAGATAAGGATGCATTCAAGGGACTTGAGGGTAAGCCATGTGATAATTCCCATGAAACGCAAACATTATTCCGTTTGGATTTACAGAGAATCTGCAATATCTACGCTTGGGTGACAACAATATCCACTCCATACCTAGTGAAGCTCTGCGACCTCTTCATCGTTTACGCCACCTGGATTTGCGCAACAACAATATTAATGTGCTGGCTGATGATGCTTTTACTGGCTACGGTGATTCGCTGACTTTCCTAAATCTACAGAAGAATGAGTAAAGCTCCCAAAGTGAAGCATGAAGTGCTCACCTATGTTTTGTTTTAGAGCATGTTATTATTATGATTATTGTTCTATTTCAGCATCAAAGTCCTGCCTAGCACCTTGTTCGAGAATCTTAACTCACTGGAGACACTAAATATGCAGAACAACAAGTTGCAACGTATTCCCCAGGATACCATGGAACCGGTGATCGATACCCTGCGCATTATTGACATCACTGGCAAGTCGTGTTGTTGCACATGTTACATATAGCACTAATCTAAAACTTCTTTGCTCGATAGATAATCCCTTGAATTGCTCGTGCGAATTGGTCTGGTTCCCGAAATTGTTGGAGGATCTGAAGAACAAGGACGATGAAATGTCGCAGAAAAAGAAGCCACTGTGCCACATGTCTCTGGACAATCGCGAGTATTTTGTGCAAGCGATGCCCATCGAGAAGATGCACTGCGCTGGCCTCAATGTGAGTCCCTCACCCACGAGCGGCGGTCTCATGCGGATACTGCAAGTGAACATATTGGCCCAAATAGCCATGTTTAGCTTGGCCTTTCTGAGTAGCGTTTAATGCAAATGCAACTCCAAGCAGCACACACGCAATCGTATCAATTGCATTCACATCCGTTTTTCCGATTAGTTATACATACTAGTATATATGTATGATGGATCTTCATCATCAAACATAGACGAAGTGATACTTATGCCCCCTAAAAACCAAATAACCAAAGATCTTTTGTACGCCTACAAACCATTTCTGTGTTGTTGTATTGTATTTTTTATTATAGATTATAGTGAATCCGTGAATTATGCAACTCTGGCAATTGTTAGACTCAGAATGCACGCAACCAAGAGCAACAACAACCAAAACAACAGCAATATCACCCGCAAGTGCCCCATCGAAAACTGAATACGAATACCCAAATGCAAATGATACACACCCACCTTGTTGAATTGATAACTGATGCCAATGCCATAAATGCGCTTAAACAAAGCAAAGCAAACAAAAAAAAAAAATATTTAACACATAGTTATCTATGATACACATAGACACAAACACAAACACAGACACAAAAACAAATTCTAAAAAACACGCACAGTAGCCCGACAATTACTGCTAAAGTTTAGTAAAATGTAAACTTCTAATGAAGATCGTTGATTGTTAATGCTTTGCCTTGCATAGGAGAAGCAAACGTAAACGTTATCGGTATTGTTATCGTTACCGAAAGACATATGTTACTAAATGTGTCGTAGTTTAGCTTTAAGATAATCGCAACAACTTCTATATGTAGAGATTCAAATCGAAAGCCTCGAAACGCATACATATCCAGAACACGTGAATTGTTAAAATTTAAGCGATATTATGATTATTATTATTATAGTATTTTTAATAAGAATTGTAAGAAAAATCGTACATTCTTATCGCAGATGTTTAACATGTCAGCATAATTTAATGTTATGCAAATCTATGTACCCATCTATTGTGTGTAGTACTATGTCGTCGTCGCTGTTGTGAGATACAATCATTATAAAACATTTTTGTTATTGTTTCTGTTTTTTATTCAAGTTTTTTCCAATCAGCATATTAAAAGCATGCAACCTAGTCGAAATTTGCAATAATCTAAAATAAATATTACTATTTACATCCCTATTAATTCTAAAGAAAAGAAAATTGTACGCGTTCAAATCGTTGAAGAAGAAAAAAACCATTTGCATCAATCACCAAGAACTGATTATGGAATAAGTAGTTTGTACTCTTTATATGCAAGAAAAAGATGAAGATGAAAAAGTGCAGTAGCAAAAGGAAGAGCGGACATTTTGTAGTTCCGCATATACACATGCATATCAATTATTGTATACATAATCGTTATATATCGCAACATATCAAGAGTGATCATTGGCTCGCTCGCAAAACTGCAAAGAAAAGAAATGAAATATAACAAACATTTTATAGATCTACTTTTGAGCATGTAAAACAAGTTTAACATTTACGCCACACTATGAAATACAATTTTTGAAATTGTTTTTTTATATATGTATGTACCTCTATTGAATTGTATTTTAACTAAGTTTTACATATACCTATTTCGTATTAAGTATATTGTGCATAGGCTATTTATATTTACATTTACATATACATTTGTCATCTACAAAAACCTTTTGGACGCGTCCTTCTCTGGTCTGCTCGTCAGCTGGTTGGGTCAGTTAGCCGCTGACGTGCGTGATCCTGAAGGACAAACCCGAAACGAAAATATTTTCAAGAGAATGCACTCTAACCTCAAACTTGGGTCAGTTTTGGCGTTAGAAGTTCTTTTCGAAATATTACGAAAATCAATTGAGAAGAGTCCATCAGGCAGTTTAAATTGAAGAATACTTTGTTGTAGAAGTCAAGGTGTGTGAGGCCGGGATCGATCACCGCGATGATTGTCAGCCATACAGACCTTGTTTTCTCGATCGAATTATAATGAGCAAAGAAATAAAGAATCAAATTGGTTACTAATACAATGTCGCAATCGTTTATTTCTTTTAGTCATATGGCACGATAGTATAGAGTCCTCGGCAAAGGAAATCCATTGAAGGCGCTGGCAATGGGAACCGTGTATGCACCCATATTTGGAAACCCAATCAGATCGCCCCTGTTAAGGTTGGGCAAGCGTAGATCTTCGGAAATCTGTAGGAAATTGTTTTTAATTAATTCAGTTGCAAATTTAGTTAGGAACTTTGGACGTACCTTGTCTAAACCATCGCAACTTGGACCCCAAATCAAACTCTTAAATGTCGGCAAGTTCTCAGCTCCCTCCTAGAAAATTGTAAGTTAATAGTAAAAATATAATAGAAATATAGATTGTCGATGCTAGTACATACCAGATAATGCTGCGCTTCGACCACCTGATGATCGTAGAGTATACAGTTGAAGGATCCATAGACACCGTCGTTCAGGTAGTACATAACAGTGTCCAGTTTTCCCCCTTCACTACGCACTTCCCGCCTGGCATGGATTTTACAGATTAGCGTATAGGCGGCCGCCACAAAGTAACGACCCGGTTCCGCTATAATCTCAATACTTTCATCAGCAAAGTGTTTTTCCACTGCCTTGTTTACAATGTCAGCGGTCTGTGAAAGTAAAAAATATTTTTGTTATATTATGTAGTTTAATTTCAATTTTCAATTTCAATTTTACTTTCAATACCTTTGCAAACTGCGCATCGTCGCTTCCGGGAAAGCCGCCACCAATGTCCAAGAATTTTAATTTGCAGCCCAACAGTTCGCCGAACTCGAAGAGACTCTTTGCCTTTCTTATGGCTCGATTGTAGGCCTCAGATTCACTACAGTCCGACCCTACGTGAAAGGAGGTACCAGTGACCTGAATAATAAATCAATCAAAAACAAATGAACATAGTTATTATAAGAGCCGAGAGATAAGAAAAGCCAAATACAAATACACATATAGTCAGCAGAGCAGACTTAAGCTGGGAAATATTCGATAGATAAAAACCTAATGAACAATGTCATCGTGTCAGCTTAAATCTGTCCCATTGAGTATCTGACTCACCGTCAAGTCGAGAGCTTTGGCTAGCATCATTAGGGCGGCAGCATCTATGTCCGCATCGCAACCGAACTTATTTCCGAGCGGGCATCGAGCGGCCTTTGCCTCGCACTTGATACGCAAAATCAGGCTGGTCGGAAGGGGAACGAAAAGTGAGGAAAGAGATTAGCTTGTGTCGATTCCACTGATTAAAGAATACATATAGACAGACAAGAACAATACTCACTTGGAATCGGGATAGTGTTTATGAAGCTTGTAGATTTCGAATTCATTATCAACGGTTCCCTTGGCGACACGCTGCTCCTGGGCGTACTTTAGATGGCTAACAGGACGGCAAGGATTGGCAAAAATGATGCGATCGGGTGAGACGCCCAACTCCAGCACTTGCTTTAGTTCATTTTTGGAGGCACAATCAAATCCCACTCCCAAATTGGCCAGAGTCTGAACAATTTTGGGATCGTCATTGCACTTGACCGCGTAGTAGGGTCGAATGCGTGGAAGCAGTTGTTGCCACAGCTGATGCTTGCGCTCCACACTGGACAGATCACAAATGTTGAGTGCTTCATCACAGTTCTGCAGCTGCGCCTCAGCTATGACTTCCTTAATGTTGAGCACGTGCTCATAATAATTGATTCCCTTAGTGCACATCTCTGCTCAGCATCAAATGAGTTCCGACTTACGACTGAATGCTGATTAAGAGCGAGAGCTGACGATGAGCACTTGTTATACCCTGTAGTTCCTAATAAAGGTATATTCAGTTTATAGTAGCTGGGGTAGGACTTTGGGGAATTAAATATATGTATCTCTTCTTGCTGTTTTTGTATCATTCTGAAAGTTTCAATTTATTGTGTTATGTTATTTAGCGGCAACGCGGCAACACTGATAAATATCGATAGACATTGCCAATAGAGTTGTTATAGAATATTCTCTGCAGATAAGCTGCGAGTCGAGCTTCTACGTTGTTTATTTGTTATCAGCGACTACAAGAAGCCTATCGACTTTGAGGTCAAATTTGCGACAGATTTGGAAAACATTTAAAACCTTACGCGCGCGTGTCCACTCACAAAAATGGGAGGGAGTCAAAATCATGGAACAATGCAGCTCTAATTAGCGGCAAAAGGTCAAGTCCAGAGTCCGTTACAATACAATTAACGATACTGGGCCAAACGGACGTTGCAAACGTGCCGAAAGTGCTAGCGAAATTATTTACAACCTTCAATATTTGGGATCGTAAATAATTTTAATGCTCGATGCATGTAAAACTAATAAAATGTAAATTTCTCTTCTCAAACAGTTCAAAGTGCGCATTATAATATCCACTCGGACAGGGACGATGCGGCGTAACGGTACACGGTACATTGCCTGACCCTGACACTCAAAAACCCGCCCAGCCCCTTGCCCTCCCTGCTCACGCCAATGTCCATGACAATAACCATAAAATCCAAGTGGATTGCCCCGAGGGTTGCCTTGCAGCAGTTGTCGTCACAATGGAGGGGTGTGGTGACACTTGTGCAACGGCCAATCGACCACAACCTCCCCCGACCACAACAAAACGCACAATCTATTGCCCTATTGATGGGCAATTATAAATTAAAATCAAACTCTTGAAATCGATATCGCAATTGTGTGCGCTGTCAGCGTTATCGATCAATCGTTAATTGGCCAACTCACCCTTTGACCAGGTAACGGCTTAAAAAACCACACCACACACACACACACACACACACGGAGACAACGCCAATGACAGCTGTCAAAATTGTTATTGAGCGATTGCTTCGGTGATCGAGTCGAGTCACGCTTAAGATGCGCGAAAAACCCATAAGCAACATAGTAGGAGATAACAACTTATTCGCAAGCTGTTAATTCCCAATTCCATTTCTATATATTCGCTTTTCATTCCCCCCCATCCCTTAGCAATCCAATCAAATGTCAATTTGGTCAGCCTTTGCTGCGTTTGCAATTTGCTGCGAGTGTCATCATTCATTCAGTTTTGAGTGCTCCTCCATGTCCTTCATGCACACATTCTTCGTCCTTCTGCCGCACTTCACTTTGAGTGATGTGACAAATGTGCGCGAACAGACCGCAAAGTGTTTCATGTTTCATTTCCCGATTTTCTTGTCGCGCATCGCAAGGTTAAATCGGAAAACACGTTTTTCAATTTACACTAAAATGCATTTAAATCGTTTTTTAAAAAGTTCACAAAAATTTAAATGTAAATGTCATTAATTACACGTCGCATTCGTCATTCCTTCTCTCGTCAGCTGAGTTCTTCCCAAGCCAGAATCATTAGCATTATATTCGGAGGGGCCAAACAAATGTGAGCTGTACCTATCAGTTCTATACAATTATCTATCTAGGTCAGAAGAAGAGAGTTATTTTGGATCTATGTGAATGGGATGTATGAAACTGAAATGTTTTAGAACTAGGTCAGAGATAAGGTTTTATATACCACACACAAATCTAGTATACTATATATAGTATTATGTGGCCCTTAACTAAAAATGAAATCAGAGTGTCTTGCTTGCCACAACATGCTGATTTACAGCCCCGAATCGGCGCCGGGTTTATAATAAAGCTGTCTCTCTCTCTCTCTCTCTCTCTCGGGAGGCCAAGGTAGGTGGGATGAATGTTCTGGCATGGATTGGGCTAAGGGCCCCCCGGCCGCATTACCGCATTAGCATATTTTCACATGCACTCAAGAGGAGGGTCCACTCGAGAGGTCGCGTTGCCGACACATTAAACGGGCCAAATCTGCGTCGACGAGCTGCCGTTTCCGCAGAGCCGACGATGAACCGACGGGCACATTCGGAGATTATATGATTACAGTGCGCCGATGCCGATGCCGACACCCGAGTGCTTTGCCTCTCAGCTCTGTGTGTGTGTGTGTGTGTGAGTTTTGGCACTTGCAATTCCTGCCTTGCTGGCGGCGCGATGAGTCATGCGACACACAAGCACGCGTCCGCGTCCTTGCTCCACCTGCTCGCCGCATGTCGCACGCCGCCTTGGGGGTTGGATTCGGCAGCCATTTGGTCAGGCAGTTTCTCTGGTTTCAGTGTTGTTTCGCCGTTTAGGCTGACGAGCTGCAACAGCCACACAGAGGAGCAGCAGTCGCCGCTAAAGCAGGAGCAGGAGCTGTCGAAATGTCGCGTGGCCAAGAACAACAACAATAGCAACAACAACAATAGCAACTGCACAACCACAACAACAACAACAATAGCCACAACGCGTGCCAGCCGACATGTCCCACTTGCTGAGGCGCACCAAGAAATCCTGTCTCAAGGTGAGTGTGCGTGCCGGTGGGCGGCGGGGTTAGGGTGCCGGTTCGGGTGCACAATCGATAAAAAATCGATTTGAGGCGCAAACAGAAATAACATCGCTGGTAATGCGCATTAACCATGCTTCCTTTGTCCCGATTCCTTTATACATAGTTGCTGCGCAAAATTTCAACATCAAAGCAACTGTTTGTGCAGCGCCTAGACGAGGATGAGGATGATGAGGAGAAGGAGCAGCAGCAGGTAGATGTGGAGAGGGAGCAGCAGCTGCAGTGTAGCATAGATGCGCCAGCAGTACCAAACCATAAGCAATACAACAACCCACAACAATCCGTCCAATATTTCGAATTCGCCAACGAGGCGGCTGCAACTCTGGAACCGGAACTCGAACTGGAGCTGGAACCGGAACCGGAGATACTGCCCGTCCAGCCCATTGACATTCAGTTCGACCTGGTGCAATACAAGGCGAACGTGCGTTACCTACGACACACGCCCTCCAATTCCAACTCCAACTCCAACTGTAGCCTCAATCTCAACTTGGAGCAGCTGCAGGCAGCGCATGCAGAGCAGACGCAGTCGGTGACACTACCAATGCCTGTGCATGTGCAGCGTTGCCGCAGCGCCGGCAGCAGAGCATGCAGCGTCAGCGTCGGTTCACAGTTCGATGGCAACTACCACAACGTGATCATCATGGAACAGCCACCCAATGACGACTATCCCATTGTCAAGTGGGACATCAATGGCAATTCGCTGGAGGAGCACGAGGACGAGGAGCACTTCGATTTGCGCCGGCACTGGGACGCCTTCGACCATCGCTGGCGACAGCTACAGTCGCAGTCGCTGTCGCAATCGCAGCAGGCGCAACTGAGCCGTCGCTTGGGCAGCGGCCACTCGCAGCGATCCAGTCATCATTCCAGCTCCTGCACGCTTGAGACATGGATCGATGATGCCGAGACGAATCTCTGGGATGACTCGCAGAATCTGCTGCAGGTCCATAGCAATCATAATCACAACTACAACAACAACAACTGTAACCAATGCCTTAAGAGTTTCTAAAGAGGAAGCTGGAAGTGGAGGGGGGATTACCCCCAGAAATATAATCAACACGCTCGTTCTGCGCTAGACTTAAGAAAGATAGAAAGAGAGAAAAAGAGATAGTGTTTCCATTTTTGACAATTATACCGATAACATTTGCGTTCGATTATTAATCGAAATCGAAACGACCACGACGAAAACTTTGTTTTATTTACAGCAAAATTTCATAATGCGAAAATTAACGATAATATTTCTATACAATTCTATAAGGAGTAGGTGAGATGGAGAGAGATAGAGGGAGAGAGAAATAAAACCCATTAAAAAACAACAACCTTGCGCCCCCGCCCGGCCACGGAGCTGGCATGCAGTAAATGCACTTCAAGCGATTTGGTCTGCCCGAGCAGCGTCGGAGACGACGAAGCTAGACGGGCGCACGACCCGCACGTGCTGAACATGCGTGAGAATCGTCGAACCTTTGGCTTTCCCACGAGCCATTTCTCACTGTCGCCTTTTTGGTGGTGCTAGCGTGGCCAGCAGCGATTGCCCTAAGGGTGAGTTCTGCGCTGTTGCCACAATAGTTGTTAGCATACCCTGTAAACTCTGACAAAGGCAGGCAAGGGATGCAAAACGCAGCTGAAAAATATATATACAAATATTGAGTTTATATATTACTCATATATATGTTCCTGAATAGTTGTTGCAAAGTTAATATTGTTTCTTCTTAAAATCAGTCTGCCTGAAAAATATTAATATATATTTTATATAAAGCAAATATTTGTTCTTTCTACTGGGTATCTACATGTCGACCCTCAATACGCCCTTGCGTGTACTTGTTGTTATTGAAGTTGTCCCACGCGCCTCATAGCAACAACAACAACAATAAGAACAATCAAATCGCCCCGCCTTTTGTACAAAATTTTCAACTAACTTTTTGAGAACCTGAGCGACAAGGCAGGCGAAGCAAATGAAAAGCACTTTTCATAATTTTTTATTATTCGCCACATGAAATAGATATGACGACAATTCGCCTTGGCTAGAGAGAGAGAGAGAGAGAGAGAGCTCCGTGTACCTCACATTACGTCGAGCATACGCCACGTATTCCACAAGGAATTGCAAAACAATTTGCACACGCCGAGCTGAGTTTCAGATGTTTTTCATTAGTATTCTGTGTGGGCATCCTTAAATAGTTTCCTATTTTCTGTCCTTTATCCTTGAGATTATTCTTTTTGTTGTCATAACTGTCACGTTTACAAATCCCTAAGCAGGAGAGTGAGTCCTAGAGAGATGGACATAGAGTGAGTAAAAATACTCTCAAATTACTAGGATTTTTTATGAGAGGAATAATTTATACTTACTTTAGTGATTGTTCTAGATTTTCAGCCCAGAGTTATTTTAATTTCTACAATTATAAATTTGATTAAAAAATGCCAAATAATGAATATTTGTAACCTTGCAGATAGTCTCTCAGCTTTAGAGCTTTCGTAATGAAACTTGGTAGACATGTTTCTTCTTGCTGTATATAAGGCAGAACGAGTCAGTTTTTTTGTTGTTTGTTTTCAAAATATCGTTACCAAACACCTCGATTTTCATCAAAAAAAATATAAACATTAAAATATTATTACCTTAAAATATTATGCCTGCAAAATTTGATATCTTTCTTTGCTTTTTTATGGTTTTTGTTGTATTTTTAATAACAATAACTATTTAGTATTTTAATATGTTTAATTTTCTAAGCTTTCCTTTACAAATCCTCTCTTAACCCAATACTAAATCCAATCAAAATTTGATCGCTCTTTCCCGTATAGTGTCTGAGGACTAGATTTTAAAGAAATATATGCTCAAACAATCCAGACTATTTCGGTTTGGTTGGTGATTCTTATGAAGAATATATATAAAATTATTTACATATTTTATGAAAATCCATTGTACAGTATATCGATTTTGTTCTTGAATGATTTGGGTTTTTTTCATTCAGCCAAAACTTTTTACTAAAAGCTTTCTCTCTCTCTCTCTCTCCTCATTCCTTCTGTTACTGAGGGAGAGATTTGGGATGCAGGGAAAATCAATTCAATTCAAATCAAAGAGTAGGTCAAAGGTCAACGTCGTCTTTGTCGTCACTGCACCTGCTCCACATAACCTTGAAAAACGCAAATTCGACCGCTGACCTAGAAAGATGAGGGTCACACGAGGCCGCCAGCCGCCGTTCGCCGCCGCAAGGGAGCTCCCTTCGTTTGTCGTACTCTTTGCTGTTGTTGTTGTCGTTGCACTTGTTGGAGCCGCATGCCGCATGTGCCGGGCACACGAGCCGGCGGCTGTTCGGCTCGGCGGTCGCGTGCTCCAGTTCGAGGCGGACGCAGGCGGCAACAAGTCAATGTTGCGGCAAGTGGCCGCCAAAAAGACAATGTGCGACAAGCTGTGTGGCAAGCGGCAGCCTCTCTCCCTCTCTCTCTCTCTGCCACCGCCCACGGCGCCGATTTGCAGATGTAATCGGCATCGATGACACAAGGATGCGCGATGTCGTGTTGAACTGCCTCGAATTATAATCATTGAGGTTTCTACATTTGCCTAGCCACAACGCGTGGCATGCTCCAGATGATAGCGAGTGCGAGTGAGGTCGTAGCACAGGCTTGCTCTATCCTGCTTCCGCTGCCTCTACTTCCTTGCTACTGCTACTGCTGCTCCTGCTACGCTGCTGCTTGTTCATTTGTTGGTCCGATCACTGGGCTGAGCATTTGCCACCCCCGGGTTGAGCCACGCGCTGCACGTTGCGGCACGCGTTGCCAAAGGGGGTGGTTGCTGCTGCATCTTATTGGACCGCGCTGCCGCTGCCGCCGCCGCCGGCGCTGACTGACAAAGGGGTTGAGGCACTGCCTGGACGACGGCCTGAACGTCCGCTTGTCGTGTGCTGTGAAATCAGTCGAACGCCGTTCGCGCACACGATAAGTCACGTGCTCACAACTAGCTCCCGATCCCGAGTCTGATCCAAGAGCGCGATAACACCGGAACTGTGCACATAACCATCCATTGCCAAGGTCAACTAAGTAAATTCGTCTCGAAATGGAACACAACATGCACGTGCAACATGCTCCGCCACTGCATCATTGGGGCTATGGCGCTGTCGCCGCTGTGGGCGCCGCTGCCATGCCACCGTCTACGCCTCAGAGCCATTGGGTGCCGCCTCCGCAGAGTCACAGCCATCACAGTCATCACTCGCACTCGAACAGCCTGAAGCGTGCGCTCTCCGAAAGCGATTGCGACGAGCTTTACTCGGAGGAGTCATCCAAAGAACAGTGCGTATGCGCAATCTGACTGAAGTTGAGCCTTAGCTAATCTCTCTCTCCCTCTCTTTCACTCGTCCCACAGAATCTCGCCCAGTGAGCCGGGAAGCTGCCAACTGATGAGCCGCAAAAAGCGTCGCGGTGTCATCGAAAAGAAGCGACGCGATCGCATCAACTCCTCATTAACTGAACTAAAACGTCTGGTGCCTACTGCATACGAGAAGCAGGGATCCGCCAAGCTGGAGAAGGCTGAGATCCTTCAGCTGACCGTCGAGCATCTGAAGAGCCTACAATCAAAAAGTGAGTATTATTTATAACCCGCAAATCGCAGAAGGCATAAGCGTAAAAGTGAAAATAGAAAAGAAAGAGATTAAGAAGTGTCCAAGTGATTTTGAAAATGAAGTTTTATTGGATTATAGTGAAAGAGAGAAAGTATAAGGAAGTGCAAATGATCTTTGATTATCCTGATCAAACTACTGTAATTCGTTGCCGGGTTTAAACGAACATACCTAGATCTGTATGATAAACGTGATTACTTACGTATTTGAAAGCTAATTTAAGCTTTAAAGACCAAAATTGGTAATAGAACTGGAAACCACAAAAACTGGATAAATTATTATAATTTCAAAATTTCCAATTGAGTTTGAGTTATTCTTACATTCTGTAGATCCTAGAGAAGTTTCATTGTCATCTAACAGTTATGTGTTTTCCATCTTTCCGTTCTCTTGTTACCTTCTTTTTATGGATAAATATGCACAACGATTGTTTTGAAGTTTTATTTTTCTCTTAGCTGCGTTTATTCAATATGGCGGTCTAATTGAGAAGGACTTTTTAATAGAGATCCACTTTAATCGATTTATCGATTATTGTTTTATTTAGTAAATTATTGCTTTTCTTTAGTATTTTTGCATCCCTGTTCGATTTGCAATAACAAATATTGCAGTTTTCAAAAAGCAAATCAGTTTTTCCACCAGCTAAAAGAAAATTGTTATTCTCCGCAAAAAAAAAACCCATGTACAAACATCCCTTGGTGATGGGAAAATGATATCGTATTTATTGCGAAGCATATTTGTCATATTATCATAAAGCTGGATAAACAATGTTAACCTGTTGTATTGTGTCCCGAGGCTGGGAACTTAGCTGGGCGAACAATTGCCATAATAGGGGAAATTAGTATGCTCAAGGGTGAGGAGGGTGAGAGAAGCGAGAATCTCGGCACTTCCCACGCTACGCAAACCACCCGCTTTTTACACCCAAGTGCAGGGCAATCTCCTCCCCCTGTGTTGCTACCATGTATCTCAGGCCGGGACAAAGGGTAGTTTTTTTTAGTGTATTCGCGTGGGAACAACTATTTGAGCTGTTCACTTTGAGCTTGACCAGCTTATTGACTTTCTCCTTCTTTCTCTCTGTGCTTGCAGCCCTGGACTCGCTCAACTATGATCCGCAGCGCGTCGCAATGGACTATCACACCATTGGATTCCGAGAATGCGCCGCTGAGGTGGCCCGCTATCTGGTCACCATTGAGGGCATGGATATTCAGGATCCACTCAGACTGCGTCTCATGTCGCATCTGCAGTACTTTGCACAGCAGCGCGAAATCTCCGTCAGCGGTGGATATCAACCTAGCTGTGCTGGAACACCATATCAAGGCTACGCCCCCGCTGGCTCCACAGTCGGCAGTGCCAGTTCATATGTGCCTGCTCCTATGTCCGGCGGCAGCAGCAGCGCCTACATGGGTGTCGCTTCGCCCCATCATGTCGGACGTGTGTCCAGCGTCGTGTCGGCATCAAGTGTAGCCGGTGGCAGTGAAACGGTCATCGGACCAATGGAGCCACGTGCCGAGGCAGCCACACAGCAGCAGCAGCAGCAACAACAACAACAACAACAACAGCAACAACAACAACAACAACAACAGCAGCAGCCGCAGCAACAACAACAGCAACAGCAGCCGCAGCACTACACACAGGAGCACGGCGCACACGCGGATCAACCGCAGCAGGCGCAGCAGATTCCCACATACACAGACCTGACCAATAGTCATCGCAACGATGTGCCCGCCAGCCTCAGCTACAGCACAGCGCCGCAATATCCCGTTACTGGGAGCCAGGACTACAACAACGCGAGCGCCCTGCAATACGCCGCCGCCAACGGAGCTAAACCCTATCGCCCCTGGGGCGCCGAAATGGCATACTAAAAGAAAAGAGAAGGCTCCTCCACCAGCAGGAGGAGTAACAATTGTAACCCAGTTCTAGTCAGATCAAAGCCGAACATGTGTGATAGTCTTAAGTCTTGGATAAATAGTTTAGTTTAGGATACGTTTGTAAGATTTAGGATTTTCACAGCTTTTCTACGAAGCGTCTTGTATACTCTATAAATATTTTATACAATCCCACAGTTACTGTAAATAAAGATCATTTTTGAGATTATTTTATGTGTATATATATATTTTACTTATGCAAGACGGGAGGGTCTTGAATGGTTTTCGACATTAAAAAGAGAATTTTCGAACTTCGCTTAATATAATAATATATAATTTCTCAAAAATTGGTATACTTACTTTGTGCAAATGTATGTAACAGACATAAGGAGGCGTGGCAGACCACATGAAGTATATATATTTTTCCTCAGAATGACTAGCCGAGTCGATTGAGCCATATCCGTCTGTCTATCTGTTTGTCTGTGGGAGACATCTCATGAATCTCAGCTATTAAAAGAGCTAGACACATCGAATTTAGCATGAAGCTTCCTATATATAATAGGCAGGTGAAGTTTATATCAAATGGTTGATGCCACGCCCACCGCCCCCGCAAATCGGTTGTTTGCAATTATTAAGCAAAGTACTAAAGTCTCTGTTTGGAATTATGAGTGTGTTTACACGTTTGTAAAGGATTTTAAAAATCGGGCGAAGGGTATTTTATTGTCGGGCGCGCTTGACTTGTCTTTTGTGCAACTTAACCTCACAAAGCGCAAGCGAAACGCCTAATGAGGTTATGTTGCAGATGAAATGTTTAAAAAACATGTATGTAATTTTTGAATATTTGTATTACCCACTGAACTTATTAGTAATACGCGTTCGCCAACGAAATTTTCATTATTTTAGCAAGCAAGATAAACCAGAAGAAACAAGCTCCCCGCCATAGGTATAATCTGTTGAAGCGCGGCAACAAATACTACGAATATTATTTATGCAAATCGTTCGTCACGCGACCACAAACCCACAAACTCGTTGAACTGGAACGCATAATCGCAACTAATAAGCTGTTGGCCACTGTGCGCGACCCAAAGGCTTCCGGAGGCTGACCGTTGGTCAAGCTAGCGAGCCATACCGCTCGAACCCTTTATGATCTATTCTCGAGATGGGGTCACTTGGCATTTGCATAACGACGAAGCGCGAACTAGTGAGAAAACCAAAACAAAACCAAACTAAACCGAAGGAACCCTGCGTTAGTTAAGCCGGCATAATTAGGAATAGGCAAAGGGTAGTAAAAACCCGAGTAGGGAGGGATAACAATAGGATAAAAGACAGAATAGAACAATGACACAAACTTTAAGGTGAGGATTTCTATTGAAATAGTTCTCAGATTTATATTAAATTTGTGTACTAATTAAATTGAAATGATGCTCAGAGAGAATTCAAGCACCGATTTACCCACTGACTTTCCCTTTGACAAATTCCTTCGAAATGCACAATAATATGCGTTTCCCTATCAACCTAACCATCCAAACAACCCCCGAGAGCAAAATGAAACAATCTTCTGCGCATTAATTTAGCTTTGCCGGTTGAACATCCATAAATGTTTTCAATATTTATCGCGTTACCAGGGCTGGAACGGTACTACATACATGCATATATAGAGGCAATGTGAGAGACCTCTGCGCTTTGACTTCCCACGCAAAAGACCACCCCATTTGGCAATCCCATTCAAAATCAACCAGCTTTCGCAGAGGGGTGTCCCATGGCCAGAGAAAGAGAGAGACAGGAGAGATCATTGCTGTCGTCGGCGACACCATCACGTAATGTACACGTCAAAACTTCCAATTAGAGGCAATCATTCGGCTACGGGATAGGCCTGGCGACAAGGCCGATAGTGATTCAGGGTGGTTTTCTCGATTTGCCTATATAAAAACACAAGCACAACCAAAAGTCGGACTCATTTCTTGGATTACGCTCGGTCTACCAACAACAGCACCGGGAACGGGGTTGATTTATCATATGTGTGTGCATATGGAAGCGACCTGACGAACCGCGTGAATTATTTTATTGCGGTTCGATTCAATTAAGTGGAATATTATGTGATTTCTTGAATGGATTTTCGTGTTAAACCTGGCAGAAATTTCCATATTCATTCTTAATCATCGCAGTCCTCTCTCGATCGATTCTGACACTTGTTTGGCCACATTTTTATTGCCTATTTATGGCATTATATTCGAGACAGCTGCAGGTTCTAAGTGAATCCAGGAATATGCATATGTGCTTGCACAGCCTCGCATCCTTTTCGTGTCATCTCATATGGAGCATGACCTAAACGCATCGATGAATAATAACTTTGCATATGTGTTTCATTGAGGGAATAATAAGGAAATTAAATTTGTGGTTTCTAAGGGTTTACCTTGTTTGTGTGAAAAGACGGCAATGATTTTTTATTGGGGTTTTTATAGAGCATTGTCCCTTTTATCAACAATATAATCAAGTAAATAAAACAAATACAATTTGCAGGAGAATAAATTCTTAAATTAAATCTATTCCTTTTCCCTTTTTCTGAATCAAACTTTCTTAAAATATTTAATAAATTTAAATAATTTATTTTGTAAAGATCTCAAAAAGTTTAATTTAAATCAATGGTCGAAGGGTATAAAAATAGATTTAAGTTCACAGAGAAACAAAAGAGAATTATCACAGCCGGCGTAGTTTAAACTGTAACTGTAAACACACATGCACGTGATACTGTCACACACACACACACAGTGTGCGCAATTATCAGATCTCACTCACACACTCCCAACTGCAGCAAGAGAATTTCGATTATTTTTGTGGGTTATCGCTTTAAAAAGAGAGAACGAGAATTTGTTTTGATTTTGTTTGTGGGAATTGCTCTACTCTAACTGTGATTTTACTCTGTGATTGTAATAATTTTTATAAACAATAAATTGTTTACTGAGCAGCACGCGCACTGTTCTCTCTAACAAGAAGAACAACATAAAAAAAAAGAGTTGCCACTGTGATGTAATGCAATGCGCTTATTGTGACTTTCCCCTCAAAAACAAATGTGGAGCAGAGGCAGGCTGACCCTGACGGTGGTGCTGGGCCAAGGAGTTGTCAAGATGTGCACACCATGGAGTAAGTGCTGGGCAAGTTTGACGACACAGTGATCATTTTAGCTTACGGTTTTATGTGTATATATTTATTTTATTTTGAACTTAACATTGCTAACAAACAAGCGCGCAGGCAGGGGCCTGGGCTAGTGCCATGGTACCTGGTTGCCAATGGTACCCTTTTTGTAGAACTTTGCCGTGGCCGAAGCTGTGGTACCCAGGGCGGGCGTCGCCGGATTCGGTTCATATGTCGGACCGCTGCCCTCGGCCTTAAGCACGGCGGCACATTTCCATTGCCTTGTGTAGTTCATGCGCCAAATACGCACACAGCCATCATCGCCAGTAGAGATGAGCATGGTGGCTAGCATGTTCCAGCAGACTCGCCACACAGGGCAGTTATGCTCGCTGAACTTCAGTGTTTGCAGATCTAGCTTGGCATTGCCCGTTGAATCGCTGCAAATAATTTAACATTAATCAAATATCATATTTATTTATGATTGGAAAACCTACGTGACGCCGCGTATGTTAACTATGTAAAGATCCTTGCTGGCCACGGCGAGCATATGGAATGTGCGCCCTGCGTTGGGTGCGAAGGCCACATCCGTCACGGGATCGGTTATATCGTTAACAGTCTCAACTTTCACACACTTTCGAGCATTTTCACTGTAAGAAAAGAGAAACACTTTTCCCGTTGGTGTGGCGGATTCATCGCTGCCAGCCTGAAAAAAGGCAATAAATAAATGTGGAGAAAAGTCATTGTTTTTCCATGTACTTACCGCCAACAACTGTGTCACCATATAAGTGGATGTGTTCCACGACAGGCAGCTGAGTGACAGCTTGTTGGCAATCTCGTGCTGGACTGGCCACTGTGATAAGTTCATTATGTCTGGCGCCTCGTAGATACGAATGATGCCATCAGCGGAGGCTGTGGCCAAGAGCAAGCCCAGATATTTTGGGGCAAACTCCACGTCTGTAACGCTGGTTCGTGAATCGACAAGTGTTGTGCGACGAACCCAGCGACGTGTGGGCGCATTGCTCGTTGACACTTTCTCGCCCATGACCTCCTCCCAAACTGAGGCAGTGCGATCGAAGGAACACGTTGCTATCACTTGCCCAAATTCTGGATTTGCCCATGATACGCGCCAAATTGAACCCGAATGCGCCTTCCAGCTGCTCGTTACAGTCCACTTGCCCTGCTCGTCCTCGTCCCATATCTGCAATATAAATACAAATATTTAATCTCACTGTAATCAATTGTGCAGCTGGGCAGCTTGTGTTACCTTTACTGTCTGATCGCTGGAGCAGGTCGCCATGCGACGACCATAATAATCAAATACTACGTCGTGTATGACATCTTTGTGGTCCGCAATGATTGGTTCCACATCAAACATATTTATTATCTATATTTCTTTGGAAGCAACAGCCAAAAACGCGGCTTTTTCACAGCAAATGTTGCAAATGTTTTTGCCGAAAACAGGAGCGGCCAACTTATTTTCTTTTACACCGAGTTGGCAGCACCCCGTCGCTGTTTGACAACACTGTCTGTCAAAAGTATCGAAACGAGTAATCGGTCGCTACCAAAAACAAAATCGAATGCTTATTTACGCGTATAAAACCCACTGATAAACCTCTATAAACAATTGCAAATTATGTGCAATAACATAAGTGTCACATTGATTGACGACTAAACAAGTGGAGTGCGTAACGAGTTAAATCAATTATTCTCAAAGGTTTTTAAACCAAAATTAAAAACCACCCACAACCACAACCCAATTGGACAAGAATTTTACGAGCCCCAGGAGAAACAGTTATAAAAAAAAAAACAAAATTGCTAACAAAAAGAAAAACAGACGTGCGAAGCTCAATACAATGGAGAAAAGTAAGTCAATGACCAGTGAGTGCGTTGATCTAAGCACCGAGTGAACAATTAATGCACGATTAGTGACTTTTCATACATAAATATGCATTAGTTCCTTACGCTGCTCTTCGTAGTAAAGTGCAAAGCACGGGTTATTCACCTCGCCCAGGCACATGCATAAATTAACATTCGAATAACTGTGCATATAGTTGTAGCATGTGTCGTGGCTCTGGGCACCTTCTCAGATTTGTGATTAATTTAATTCTGTGATAAGTGTGCTATGTGTTGGTACAGCATAAATCGTTCAATATGTTGGTTCCCTTCGTTCCTCTTCTTCGTGCGCTCGCGCTCCCTCTCTCTTTCTCTCTCTCTCTTTCGTTCTTTCGCTCTTGCTCTCACCGCTTGAGCTGACCTTGATTTCTATTGGACTCGCATATCGCGCGATGTCCGCATGACACCGACATGTGTGTGTGTGTGTGTGTGTGTGTGAGCGAGCGCGCATGTGTATGTGTTACACATACAAGCATGTTTGCCAACAAAGTGACGCTGCTTGTGTTGTTGTTGTTTGTTATTATTGTTACTGTGCTTCGGTGGAACTGTTGTGGGTGGTTTCACAATGTTTCTCTGAAAAGCTGCCACGGCGAGCCGGCTTCAATTACTTAATAGTTAATTTATAAACTTACACACATACATGCATACATGCACACTGGTGCACTTGTAATTGGAGCTGGGAAGCTGTGTACGGTGTACGGTGTGGACTGGTTTCCCTGCTGATAGCGAATATGTTTGCACACACACACACACACACACACACACACATTATTACCGTGTGTGTTTGGGCATATCAAGAACAGACGTCTCAAGTATTGCGAGTGCGACACACACGCGTCTGAGGCTGACGCCCATTGATAATCCATAGGATGGCCACGCGTCTAGCATGAATAATATGTGCATATCAGGCAACCGAAAAGTTTCCGTATGAACTGCCCCTGATAACGGCTGATAAGTTTTTAAATGGTTAATAGGTTTACCTTCAAACCAAAATAACTCGTACTCATACTCGTACTACACGTTCTTAACAATAATAAATATATTTATTAATCATGCCGGGTAGTTTCCATGGTTACCGACGCCAAATTTATTTTGCTTGCGGCTGCTTGAAAAATCGTAAGATTTTTTTATTCAAAATCTTATCAGCTGTTCGGCCGTATGGCTGGAAATTCTTTTATGACTTTTAAAAAACCTCTGCTGATTCAAGAATATCAATATTGATGCCGGTGTGCAGTGTGTGTATTTAATATGTAGGTTCGCGTGATGTGCTCATGCTATAGTTTGTTTTTAAAATGATTAGAGGAGGCAAACAGACACAAACACACACACAGAGCAGGGCACACACACACACCAATCTGTCAATTGCAAGATAATCAATTTTTGTATTCTTTTTGCACCCTCAAGTCATTATTCCAATCAGATTGTGCTCTGCTGACGCACAGCTGCAAGTGCAATTTGGGCTTGTTGTTGTTGTTGTTGTTGTTGCTGTTGCAGTTCCCTTGATTGCTTTCGTGTCATAACCCTGAGCGAGTGTCCGGTGAGCGAGTGCATCATCAATGTCAGGCAATAAAGATTAAACTTTAAATTGCGCAACTACAACAATAACAACAGCAGCCTTGACATTGAAAACAGAGCAGACATGCGAGAGCCAGAAAGAGTGAGAGAGAGAGAGAGAGAGCGAGCAAGTGATGAAAGCTGTTAGTTAGAGACATGCTCTTTGTTATCGATTTATCAAATGTGTTATCGACGCTTTGGGCGCCAAGCCACAAAACAGCAGCTTCAAAACCACTCATTCACAATAGACCACAAATGTATGTGAGCGTGGCTTAAATGTTAAATGTATGTTATTATTAGGTTATTAATAACTGTAAATAAATGAGACATATTCAAAAATCGCTGCTACTTGCAGATTTCTTGTACACTCAGCAGCATGCCTTAGCGCGGTGACTGCCTCGACCTGAACACGATTAACATACGAGCACAACAACCTGCACACAGCATAAGCACAGACGCACACACACACACACTGACGTACTTACACATGTATACACCTGCTACTGCTGCTGCTGTTGCCGACGCAGACATTTAGGCAAGCATAAGCAGTTGATATTGATAGTGACAACGACGTCGACTGCGACTACGACGACGACGACGACGCGACCCAGTGGGCAGAGGCGGCAGCTAGCGATAGTACGCGGCGCCTCCGTTTACCAGTCGCATTCCCAACGTCGGTCAATTCAGTTGTAATCGGGCAGCAAATCGTGCGAAACTTGTTGCTCTTCAGCGCGCGTCTTAAACCTAAGCCCAGTATACCCAAATGACAAATAACTGAAACAAACGTGGTAAAAAGACAAAAAACAAAGAAAAATAAAACACATAACATACATATGTACATATATGTATATTTAATAAAAACATATTACGGGGAGAAATGCTAACGAAAGAGAATTCAAAACGCTGCACATGATATCATAAATAAAATGAATTAAATTACTGTCGGAAGTAAAGTTCCAAGTGTTAATTTCCTATATCAAATATGGAATTACTCTAGAAACCGCATTGGATTACATAAATTGTCCACGAGTTACATGTGGAGTGTGTCGTCTTTGGGTGTCTTTGAAAACGCACACCCTGGCACACTTACATATTGTAATGGTTAAATCGTTGACCTCTTCACGATATACCTTATAAAAAGGCTGATTTGCATGTCCACAAAGCTTGGCTACATGCGGTGTATTTTTTACGTCTATTTTATTTTTGGTATAAATTTAAATGCGCAGTACAAAGTACCCACGAAACATACCTTACTCTATATACACTATGAAAAAAGGAAGGGCTTCATAAAGTTTTTCACTCTAATAATGTTAAATTTGAAAAGATAAGACACAAGATAATAGAAGATCTTCGCAGACTAGTGTACTCATTATACAGAAAATATATCCTTTCGTTGTAATAAGATTTCGATTATTTCCTAACCAAACTTATATAATCATTATACTATATCATACGCTCTTCACAAGTATTACTTCCTAGAATCAAAAAAACTTTAAGTCTTTTTCAAGTTAAAGAGAAAATAATAATCAAAATTGTAGTGCAGACTTAGTTCCATATTATTGTTTTTCGTTTCCTCAGTTCTTATTACGAAAGTATTGCTTGGAAATTCTATTACGTAAGCAAAGCTCGGTACAGTTCTGAGGTGATAAGCGGCCTGTTATAAAGTCATAAAGAGCAAAGAGTATCGAAGCTTCGTCAATGCAAAATACAAAAAATTATCAATTTTTTTATTTTTTCGGTTTTGTTAAACGTCTTTAATTTTTGAGAAACTAGTTTATTGATAATTAAGCTTTTATTTTTGTTTTTGTTGATTGTTTTCTGTTTTGACTCTGCTTTGGCATAGTTTTTTAGCGGTCAATCAATAACGATGTGCTAGCTAACCTTTTGAACTCTCTTTTGGCCAGATTTGCTATAGGTTTAGATATTTTTTTTCTGTAGATTTTGGAATTTTTTGATGTAGCCGATGTTTATCGTACTGATATCCACTCTGGCGATTATAGCATTCCTATTGAAATTGCTCTTTGGTCGCCGACTGCGCGACTACTACGACAACCAAAAGCAAAGACCTATAAAAGAAACAATAACAACAACAGCAACAACAACAACATTGTCGAGCAACAACAACAACAATAGTAAGATCTTTTATGCGTTTATAAATTAAATAAATGTGGAAAAGGGACAGATACAAAACGTGTTCTCTTTATGCTCATGTTTACTAACTTCTCTCTCTCTCTCTCTTGCTCTATCTCTGTCTTGCAGACAACTCCAGTGTTATTGCGGCTACAGCAACAACATCGTCAGCGATAAATACGACAAAAAACAGCACGGATCAGCAGCAGCAACAGCCACGGTATCCCAAGTCGTGCATCAAGAAGGTAAAGTTCTCCAGCGAGAGCCTGAAGTCCGAGGTCGATGGTCTGTGCGAGCAATTGAAGGAGAGCGCGTTGAACGATTTGAGCACCTTTAATATTAATAATAATAATAATACCAACAACAACAATAACAACAACAACAACGTTGACAACAAATACAACAGCAAAATGAGCGAACAAGAAGGAACAACAACAAATACCGCCGAAACCGGAGGCGAAGCGACACAAGGCACGGCCACAGATGGGGAGCGTCCAAGTTTTCTGGTAAGTTAAAGATAAAAGATAAAGATATCACAGATAACATAATCAAATTTGAAAATTACGCAGGTCGGTGACGAAATCGATGAGAAGGAGGCTATCGAGGCGGGCGAGGCTGGCGATCAGTTTCCCCAGAAAATGCAGAGCGATATACGTCAAAATGGCGACATTGCGGAACGTCGCAAGCGTCTGAGGTTAGTTCAGAACAACAACAAAAGAAAACAAAAAAGAAAAACAACAACAACAACATAAGCAAATTAAGCAGCAAGTGATTTAACTACGTCATTATTCCTCATACCCCTCCCCCTACCCACCATAACGACGCCAAACAAATCGCGCGAGTTTCACAGAGCGAGATGGCAACAACAGCACAACGTGCGTGCGCGGCAAAAAGTTTTTATCTCAAAAAAAGCTTAAGAGAGCGGGAGAGTGTGAGCGCGCAAAAGAGAGTGCGAGAGAGTGGCAGCTCAACAAAAGCTGCATATGGCGGCGACAGGTGCCAGCAGAGCAGCGGCAACTACTGCTGCTGCAGTGTGTGTTGTTGTTTATTTTCATTCATAACACTGAAGTCGTCAGAGGTCAACTTCGCTTTCTCTCACAACTCGCTCACTCTCTTCGACTGTCGCCCTCGGGAGTTACACTCGCAAAGCGTCGAAAGAGAGTAACGAAACACGATGGCGCTGTCAGTCATCGTTGTCTCAAGCTGCCGCTGGTTAGTTTCAAAGCAATTGCCGTGCGCATCGGTTGCTCTCAGCGTGTGTGTTCTCTCTATAGCTTTTCTTTGCCCCGAAATATTTATCGCGTGTGGTTTTCTTTACTGACCTGCTGATTTGGCTGCCTGGCACATTAGTTTATATAGTTTTTAGTCACTCGCCGTGTTCCCCATTGTGTTTCTCTCACACTGCGAACGCAGGTGAAAGTTTCCCGAAAAATTCATGTTGATTAGTCAGCTGAGGCAGCATATTTGATCGATGCGCTTGCATAATCTATATTAATATTAATATCATAGTAGATAACTCTCGGAACGCGGTTTATTATATTGTATATATAATATATGCTCTTGGCCCTAATTTCGTTGGCCAAAATGTTGAAGCGTCGTGCCAGCAAACGTTTTGTACTTGTCGAATCGAATGAGGAGCCGCAGCCAGCTGCAGCAGGAAATTCCAATTCCAATAAAGACAATGGGCAAATTAATGTTATACCCAATATTGTGGCCATAGATCATGATGATCCCGTTAACAGCGACAACAACAATATCAGCATTATGCATGATAACAACTTTAACAACAACAACAACAACAACGATGTGAACTCATCATCATCATCATCATCATCGACAACAACAAGTCCAGGCACGCTGCTAAGCGTCACAACCGCCGGCACATTAAAGTAAATCAGCAGAAAGAATAGATTTTTATATATATCTTGCACTTACTATATTAGCAACAATGTGTGTGTGTGTGTGTGTGTGCTCTGCGAATCGCGCATAATTATTTTTATAGCAAGTAAATATTTAACTTACAAATGCAAAAAGCGTCCTCCAATTGCCATATTCAGTGAGAGCAAAAGAGAACCAGCGAGCGAGCGGGAGAGAGAGAGAGAGCGCGCGCACACACATAGTAAACAATGTAAAAAGCTCCGCGTAAACTTCGGAATTTGTATAAAACCGGTTTAGCTTAAAAATGTCTTCTTCTTTAACTTGTCTCTAGTCGCCCCTCTCCCTCTCTCGCTCGCTCTCTTTATGTCTCGCCTAACATTGACCCACACAGGCAGCAGCAATTAACGAGGTTTATGCGCTGCAATTCATGAACTCAAGCAAAGTTTAAATTAAAATCAGATTAAACTTTAATCCCAGTAGAGTGAGAGAGGAAATACCAGAGACATGAGGTCTGTGTAGTGTGAAAATACTCACATATGTTATAAGTAATTAGTGCACTTCTTTTTTTTATTTTTTCTTTTCTAAAATTACACTACATTTCTTCTTCGCAGACCCAGCATGTCGCGCGGCACTGGACTCGGTCAGGATCGTGATCAATATCGTGACTTTCATATCGCTACCACGGAGGAGTTTGTGAAACGTTTCGGAGGCACGCGTGTCATTAATCGCGTCCTTATAGCTAACAATGGTATCGCCGCTGTGAAATGTATGCGTTCCATACGACGTTGGTCCTACGAGATGTTCAAGAATGAGCGGGCCGTGCGATTCGTTGTTATGGTCACACCCGAGGATCTGAAGGCCAATGCGGAATATATTAAAATGGCTGATCATTATGTGCCCGTACCCGGTGGATCTAATAACAATAACTACGCGAATGTTGAGCTCATTGTGGATATTGCACTTCGCACTCAAGTTCAGGTACGTTGAAAATTGTTCAATTCTTGGGCGGGTCGGAAGATAGATAGAGAACGATAGACCTCTTCACACACATCGTACGATTTTTGTTTACTAAAAACTCAAGTCAAGCGGATCGTTAGATTTCAATTCTCACAGCCCCGAGCTGAGTTCTCTCTGTGTGTGTTCAACAATTTCCATACTCAATACGATAGATATGCCCACTTAACTAACTACACCGTGCTATAAACTTAGGCTATTACATCTGAACTTTTGAGCTTGAAAATCAATATGTTTTCACCCCCTCCCACACTCTCTTTGTTTGTTTGCTGTTATGGGGTATTCTGGGGGGGTTCTATTTCTATTATTAGCTTCTTATGCGAGCAAAAGGTCTTGCCAATGTCGTGGGAAGTTTGATGACTCTACGTACTCTTATGTCAGGAAATTTTCTAATTAGAAATAATGTTTGAAGGTCTATTTGAAGGCAAAAAGCAAATACAAATACGATTTGCCTAGGCGTTGGGCGTGGTAGACAATATTTAATATAATAACTATATACTGCAGATATACCTACACCTTTCTGCCAAAATTTATATCTCCAGTTATTATAATAGCAGAGATCTCGGTGTTCAAACAAACAGATATATCTTAAAAATAATATATATATATACTTAGCCTTTGCACAAAGCTAGTTTTCCCCTTTTTTTCCAATTTCAAAGGTCGTAGGGTAGAAATAATATGGTGGCGATGGCGTCAGAACTGGTATATTTATAATATCAATTAATAACTGTATTACCTGTTTATCGTATGCTTATTAATCTGAAATATTTCACATTACACAGGCTGTCTGGGCTGGTTGGGGTCATGCATCGGAGAATCCCAAGCTGCCGGAGCTGTTGCATAAGGAGGGCTTAGTTTTTCTCGGTCCGCCAGAGCGTGCCATGTGGGCATTGGGTGACAAGGTCGCCTCATCGATTGTGGCTCAAACTGCAGAGATTCCAACACTTCCCTGGTCTGGATCTGAGCTGAAGGCACAGTACAGTGGCAAGAAGATCAAGATATCCAGTGAGCTCTTTGCACGCGGTTGTGTCAACAATGTGGAGCAGGGCCTGGCGGCGGTTGCCAAGATTGGTAAGTTGGAATGGAATTGTGCGATGAATTGTGAATTAAATGTTTCATTTTAAGGTTTCCCCGTGATGATCAAGGCCTCTGAGGGCGGTGGTGGCAAGGGTATTCGTCGTGTGGATACCGCCGAGGAGTTCCCGGCACTGTTCCGTCAAGTGCAGGCCGAGGTGCCTGGCTCACCCATCTTTGTGATGAAGCTGGCGAGTGGAGCACGTCACTTGGAGGTGCAACTGCTGGCGGATCAGTATGGCAATGCGATCAGTTTGTTTGGACGCGATTGTTCCATACAGCGTCGTCATCAGAAGATCATTGAGGAGGCGCCAGCCATTGTGGCGCAGCCTGAGGTGTTCGAGGACATGGAGAAGGCAGCTGTGCGTCTGGCCAAAATGGTTGGTTACGTGAGCGCCGGTACTGTGGAGTATCTGTATGATCCAGAGGGCAGATATTTCTTCCTCGAGCTCAATCCGCGTCTGCAAGTGGAGCATCCGTGTACGGAAATGGTTGCCGATGTCAATCTGCCTGCTTGCCAACTCCAAATTGGAATGGGTATTCCTCTCTATCGTCTCAAGGATATCCGTTTGCTCTACGGCGAATCTCCGTGGGGATCGTCGGTCATTGACTTTGAGAATCCACCGAACAAGCCACGTCCCTCAGGCCATGTTATTGCCGCTCGTATCACCTCAGAGAATCCGGATGAAGGATTTAAGCCCAGTTCCGGTACCGTGCAGGAGCTAAACTTCCGTTCCAGCAAGAATGTGTGGGGTTACTTCAGTGTGGCCGCCTCAGGAGGATTGCACGAATTCGCCGATTCCCAGTTTGGTCATTGTTTCTCCTGGGGTGAGAATCGTCAGCAGGCACGTGAGAATCTCGTAATTGCTCTGAAAGAGCTGTCGATTCGTGGAGATTTCCGTACCACCGTGGAGTATCTGATAACGCTGCTGGAGACAAATCGTTTCCTTGATAATAGCATAGATACTGCCTGGCTGGATGCATTGATTGCGGAACGTGTGCAGTCCGAGAAACCCGATATACTGCTGGGTGTCATGTGCGGCTCTCTGCACATTGCCGATCGTCAGATAACCGAATCATTCTCCAGCTTCCAAACCTCACTGGAAAAGGGACAAATCCAGGCGGCCAACACGCTTACCAATGTGGTCGATGTGGAGCTGATCAACGGTGGCATCCGCTACAAGGTGCAGGCCGCAAAGAGTGGCACCAATTCCTATTTCCTGCTGATGAATAACTCGTTCAAGGAGATCGAGGTGCATCGCCTCTCGGACGGTGGTCTGCTCATCTCTCTGGAGGGTGCCTCCTATACCACCTACATGAAGGAGGAGGTAGATCGCTATCGCATTGTCATTGGCAATCAGACCTGCGTGTTTGAGAAGGAGAACGATCCTTCGTTGCTGCGTAGTCCGTCTGCCGGTAAGCTGATTAACATGCTTGTCGAGGATGGCGCCCATGTGGCCAAGGGACAGGCCTTTGCTGAAATTGAGGTGATGAAGATGGTGATGACGCTGACCTCACAGGAGGCGGGTACCGTAACCTTTGTGCGTCGTCCTGGCGCTGTGCTCGATGCTGGCTCGCTGCTGGGACATCTGGAACTGGATGATCCATCGCTGGTTACCAAGGCACAGCCATGCAAGAGCCAATTCCCACAGCCGGAGAACGCACCGGTGCCGGAGAAGCTCAACCGTGTACACAACACGTACAAGAGCATCTTAGAGAACACTCTGGCCGGCTATTGTCTGCCCGAACCCTTCAATGCACAACGCCTGCGCGACATCATCGAGAAGTTCATGCAAAGTCTGCGTGATCCATCGCTGCCGTTGCTTGAGCTGCAGGAGGTGATCGCTTCGATTTCCGGTCGCATTCCGCTTTCGGTGGAAAAGAAGATCCGCAAATTGATGACACTCTATGAGCGCAACATCACCAGTGTCCTGGCCCAGTTCCCCTCCCAGCAGATTGCCAGCGTCATCGATAGCCATGCCGCCACACTGCAGAAGCGCGCCGATCGCGATGTCTTCTTCCTGACCACCCAGAGCATTGTACAGCTGGTGCAGCGCTACAGGAATGGCATCCGTGGACGTATGAAGGCTGCCGTGCATGAGCTGCTGCGTCAGTACTATGATGTGGAATCGCAATTCCAGCACGGACACTATGACAAGTGTGTCGGTCTGGTGCGAGAGCACAACAAGGATGACATGTTGACGGTGGTGAACACGATATTCTCGCACTCACAGGTGGCTAAGAAGAATCTACTGGTCACGCTTCTCATCGATCATCTGTGGGCCAACGAGCCGGGTCTAACGGATGAGCTAGCGAACACCCTAAGTGAGTTGACCTCACTGAATCGTGCCGAGCACTCACGCGTTGCCCTGCGCTCGCGCCAGGTGCTCATTGCAGCGCATCAACCTGCCTATGAGCTGCGCCACAATCAAATGGAGTCAATCTTCCTCTCGGCTGTGGATATGTACGGTCATGATTTCCATCCGGAGAATCTGCAGCGTCTGATTCTCTCAGAGACATCGATTTTCGATATACTCCACGATTTCTTCTATCACTCCAACCGTGCCGTCTGCAATGCCGCTCTGGAAGTCTATGTGAGACGTGCCTATACCTCCTACGAGTTAACCTGCCTACAGCATCTGGAGCTATCTGGTGGCCTGCCGCTGGTGCATTTCCAATTCCTGTTGCCCACAGCACATCCCAATCGTTTGTTCTCTCGCATGAGTTCACCGGAAGGATTAGATCATGCTGCAGCCGAGAGCATGGGCAGCTCGTTTGTGCGTACCGGTGCCATTGCAGCCTTCGATTCCTTCGAACACTTCGAAATGTACTCGGATGAGATTCTGGATCTGCTGGAGGACTTTGTGTCGCCGGCTCTAGTCAGTGCCAAGGTGCTGGAGGCAGTCGAAGCTGCCGATTCCATTTCGGACAGCCGCCACAGCACCTCGATCAATGTATCGCTCTCGGATCCCATCTCGCGTGCCAATGCCGCCGAGGAGGCCAAGTCCACGGAGCCCATTCACATCATAAGTGTTGCTGTGCGTGAGACTGGCGAAATGGATGATGTGCAGATGGCACAGATCTTTGGCAACTACTGCAAGGAGCACAACGAGGAGCTGTTCCTGCGACGCATACGTCGCATCACTTTTGCTGCCCTCAAAAAGCGACAATTCCCCAAGTTCTTTACGTATCGGGCGAGAGACAATTTCCAGGAGGATCGTATCTATCGCCATTTGGAACCAGCATCGGCGTTCCATTTGGAATTGAATCGCATGAAGACCTACGACCTGGAGGCATTACCTACTGCCAATCAGAAGATGCACTTGTATTTGGGCAAGGCTAAGGTATCGAAGGGTCAAGAGGTTACCGACTATCGCTTCTTCATACGTTCCATTATCCGTCACTCGGATCTGATCACCAAGGAGGCGTCCTTTGAGTACCTGCAGAACGAAGGCGAACGTGTCTTGCTTGAGGCCATGGATGAACTAGAGGTTGCCTTCTCCCATCCACATGCCAAGCGCACCGACTGCAATCACATCTTCCTTAACTTTGTGCCCACGGTCATTATGGATCCTGCGAAAATTGAGGAGTCTGTCACCAAAATGATTATGCGCTACGGTCCCCGTCTGTGGAAACTGCGTGTCCTGCAGGCCGAACTCAAGATGGTCATTCGTCAGTCACCTCAGTCACCCACTCAAGCTGTGCGTCTGTGCATTGCCAACGATTCGGGTTACTTCCTGGACATCTCGATGTACACAGAGCAAACGGAGCCAGAGACAGGCATCGTAAGTGTTCAACTGCCATAGGCAATTGAGGGATTCCAATACTAAAGCGTTTTTATATTTCCAGATCAAGTTCAAGGCCTATGGCGAAAAGCAGGGATCACTCCACGGTCATCCCATCTCGACGCCATACATGACCAAAGATTTCCTGCAGCAGAAACGCTTCCAGGCGCAATCGAATGGCACCACCTATGTCTACGATGTGCCTGACATGTTCCGCCAGATGACCGAACGTCACTGGAAGGAATTCTCCAAAGCTCGTCCCACCGTTGACATACGCATTCCCGATAAGATATTGCTCGAGTGTCAGGAGTTGGTGCTCGAAGGCGACAGTCTCGTTGAGCTGCAGCGTCTACCTGGCGAGAATAACGTGTGTATTATTGATGGAATTTTATCTATTGTCGACAACAAGATTCTAATCCTTCCCAATCATTATCTAATCTTGCAGTGCGGCATGGTAGCTTGGCGTATTGTCTTGGCTACACCGGAATATCCACTGGGTCGTGAAATCATCGTGATTGCCAACGACTTGACTTATCTGATTGGTTCCTTTGGCATCAAGGAGGATGTACTATTTGCCAAGGCATCCCAACTTGCTCGCGAACGCAAAGTGCCCAGGGTAAGTCTCTAATTGCAATCCATAGCTCTGTATTCGTTCTGAGCTTATCATCTCGCTCTCCAACAGATCTATATATCAGTCAACAGTGGTGCCCGCATTGGTCTGGCAGAGGAAGTGAAATCCATGTTCAGAATAGCATGGGAGGATCCCGAGGAGCCGGATAAGGGCTTTAAGTACCTCTATCTGTCAACAGAGGACTATGCCAAGGTGGCCAACCTAAATTCTGTGCGTGCCATACTAATTGAGGATGAGGGTGAGCAGCGCTATAAGATCACTGACATCATTGGCAAGGACGATGGATTGGGCGTTGAGAATTTGCGCTATGCTGGTCTCATTGCCGGAGAAACATCACAAGCCTACGAGGAGATTGTCACCATTGCCATGGTCACCTGCCGTACCATCGGTATTGGATCATATGTTGTGCGTTTGGGCCAACGTGTCATCCAAATCGACAACTCGCATATTATACTCACGGGTTACGCTGCGCTGAATAAGGTAAGGGAGACGATAGCAATTAACATACTGCCTTCATCTACTAATCCCTTTGTTGATTCTTCTACTTTTAGCTGCTGGGTCGCAAGGTTTATGCATCGAATAACCAACTGGGTGGCGTGCAGATTATGTTTAACAATGGTGTCACTCACAAGACCGAAGCCATTGATCTGGATGGTGTGTACACTATTCTTGACTGGCTCTCATACATTCCTGCATACATTGGCTGCGATCTGCCCATTATATTGCCCAGCGATCGTGTCGATCGTCCTGTTGACTTTATGCCCACCAAATCTCCCTATGATCCGCGCTGGATGCTCGCTGGTCGTGTTAATCCTGTTAACGGCAACGAATGGGAGAATGGCTTCTTTGATCGTGACTCTTGGAGCGAGATTATGGCGCCTTGGGCGAAGACTGTGGTCACAGGTCGCGCTCGTTTGGGCGGTGTCCCTGTGGGAGTTATTGCGGTGGAGACACGCACTGTGGAAGTGGAAATGCCTGCAGATCCTGCTAACTTAGACTCTGAGGCCAAGACACTACAGCAGGCTGGACAGGTGTGGTATCCAGACTCGTCTTACAAAACAGCGCAGGCCATTAAAGATTTCGGCCGTGAGGAGCTTCCGCTGATTGTTTTTGCCAACTGGCGTGGTTTCTCTGGCGGCATGAAGGACATGTACGAGCAGATTGTCAAATTTGGCGCTTACATTGTGGACGGACTGCGCGAGTACAAGAAACCGGTGCTCATCTATCTGCCACCCAATGCTGAGCTTCGTGGTGGTGCCTGGGCTGTGCTGGACTCTTTGATTAATCCGCGCTACATGGAAACCTATGCCGATCCAGAGGCACGTGGCGGTGTTCTGGAACCTGAGGGTATTGTTGAGATCAAGTACAAAGAGAAGGATCTCATCAAGACAATACATCGTCTCGATGGCACCACAATTGCGGTAAGTCGCTTGATGCAAATCTTTTAAAGAGTTCGATCTAATATTTCTGATATTATTGCAGCTGAAACGGGAATATGACGAAGCAATCGCCGCTGGCGATAAGGTGAAGGCTGCTCAAGTGGATGAGAAGATCAAGGCGCGCATCGCGGTGCTGATGCATGTCTACCATACAGTCGCAGTGCACTTTGCCGATCTTCACGATACGCCCGAGCGAATGCTGGAGAAGGAGTGCATAAGTGAGATTGTGCCTTGGCGTGATTCTCGCCGCTGGCTCTACTGGCGTCTTCGTCGTCTCCTCCTTGAGGATGCTTACATCAAGAAGATATTACGCGCACAAGACAACCTTTCAGTTGGCCAGGCCAAGCAGATGCTGCGCCGCTGGCTAGTGGAGGATAAGGGAGCCACCGAGGTAGAATTGTTTCTTTTCACCTAATTCACAAAAATCTCATTCAATTTAATTTAATTTTTCAGGCATACTTGTGGGACAAGAATGAGGAGATGGTTTCCTGGTATCAGGAGCAAACAAATGGAGAATCGATTGTCTCCAGAAATGTGAATTCTGTGAGAAGGGATGCCGTTATCTCAACGATATCCAAAATGCTAGAGGTACTTGAACATTTTTCTTTTGATACATTTTTTTGTTAACCTAATATGTTTGCTCTGCAGGACTGTCCGGATGTAGCGTTGGATGCTGTCGTTGGGCTCTGTCAGGGACTGACGCCAGTGAACCGAGGCCACGTTGTCCGTACACTGACACAAATGCAGCTGAACGAGGAGTCTTCTGCGAATACCCAGGGATGACTTTACGCTAATTTTTAAGTTCTAGAAATGAGTCTCTGAAAATGTTGGTATAGCGATCGGGTCGGATTTGATATTGTCCGATATTGTTGTTAGTCGGAGAATCATCGAGTGTTTTTTCATAGATGGAAATGCTTTAAAGCCTTGCTTTTGTAAAATACTACGCTAAAGCATATTTTTTGCATTTTGTTTAGTTGAATTGTTTAATGTAATTAGCTTATATTTTATACTAAATATTAGTTTATACTTCTTTAGTTTTGGTTAATCAATTGGCCTTTTTGGATGAATTGTAGGCATGGGTAGTTTGAGGGAACCTTATCAAATTTTCTAGTGAATACGCCCTCTGCGTATCATACCATATAAAATATATATAGACATTTGTATTGTATACAAATGCAAAACTTTCCGATAGTTGTCTAAGACCTAAATATGTTTATATACACAGAGACTTTTTGTGAATTATACTGCAAAATAATGAAAAAAGGAGATTGTGAATATATGTATGTACATGTTTCATAAAACTTAATTGAATTATAAAATGTCAATTGCTTGTGTTTTCACTTAATCCATGGGATCATCTGATGCGTTTTCATTTATTTCTTAAATTCAAAATGAAATTAGCATATGTCAAAAAGCAATTTCGCAAACTCAGAGTCGTCGATTGTATTTGACCACAGACTATTTGTTGTATATAAATTACATATTACATGATGAGAATTTTAGTATATAGGATGATGCCCCAACAGCTCAGTTCAGTTCTGATTATCTAGCCAATCGGGTTCAGCCACGCCTATCTTCTCAATAATGGAATTCACCTGATAACACAGAGATTGTATTTGACGATCCCATTGGGGTAGAAGTTCTCGATTCTCGAAGTGAACAATGCCAGAGATTTGATCAATGTGACCGTTCATACGTCCCTCAGTTATCATTTGCGATGCAATCTTTTCGGCTTTCACAGCTGGTATATCTAGCAGTGAGCCCAATTCCACGAATGTAATGTTATTGTAAAGTTTGCTGGCGGATAGCAAATTGTGCTCGAAGACAGCGCGGTCCAGAATCGAAGAACCGTCTGGTGTGGTTGCCTTCTGATGATCCTGCAACAGCGCCTCAAACTCTTCCAACTCTGAGCGACGAATAATGCGCTCCAAGTACATCTTTTCTAGTATACCATAAGCTGGCAAGTGTTGGCATCGCTCGTCCTTGAACAGAGTGGCCAACATGCGCGAACGTTGCTGACCGGCTGAGGCTAATACGGTGCATATGAGTGCCTTTTTTAATGCTGTCATCCGTTCGCCTTGATCTACTATTTTGCGGTAGGATAGTTCGTTGTAACGTTGGGCAGCCTCAATGAATTTGCGGCGATAGTCGAGAACGCGGGCGTAGCAAACTTTGTAGAGAACCTGGAAGGGAAGTGTCTATGAGTTAAGCAAAGGCCTAGTGTAAGGTAATTATGTTTGTGTCACCTGGAGTTCCTCAGAATTTGTTTCGGCTTGGAGCAGCGATGCTCGATTTATAAATAATTCGGCTTGCACTGAGTCATTATCTTCCAAATACAGGCGTGCAATTTTCAGGTATGTACCTAACTTGCACTCGACGGAATACTGCTTCTGACCAGTTTCCAAAGGAATTCCGACCAATACAGTAGCTGCTTCTCGCCATAATTGATTGCGCTCGTAGATGTTGGCCAAATGGAACCTTATGCCGGCAACTTGCTCTTCAAATGAAATAACGCGAGGGTGCACTTTCTCTAATGTGAAATGAGATAGCTCCTTAGACATATCGTCAGGCAGTTTGCTTAGTTCTACGCCGACATCGTTAAGAATCTGGCGGGCTATAACCAGGCTGACATGCTCGTTGACAATAGCTTCAACAAAGATCTTCAGTGTATCGATCAACTCTGAACCGGTGTTCGAGAGCACAGTCCTCAGTAACTGGCGATACTTGTCCGCTTGGTCTTTGTGAGTGCCAATAAAGTTGGTCAAGCTCATCAGTTGGGTTCTCAACGCAGCGGTGGTTATCCCCATCTTAGGATTCAACTAATTCTGACTACACTAAAATCTGGCAAACTAATGAATGTTATCGATAAGGCCGCTTTAGTGTTAGACAGCGCCAAAACGAATCGACAATAGGGATGCAAAAATAATATGCTCATTATAATTTTTTTGTAATAATTAGATTGCAAGCTTATGATGTTTAGAGTCACTGCCTTATAGTTTGTAAAAATTTATAAAATTAATTGAATTATTATATGTTGTACGATATTTTTTGCACGGTAAACAACACTTAACATTTTACTACTATCAATTTCTATCGATAGATTTCGATTATAAACAAAGCGGCAAACGACAGGTCATATGGAGATTTGGTCAATGAAATACAATGAATAAATAAGCCGTTCGCGCTGACATGGATGATGATGACAATAGTATAAGTACAAGTCCAACACCAATACGTACAAGGCGCTCGATACGCGTGCGTCGAAAAGAAGCCCACTCTGTGGAAATCAAAGAGGACCGAGAACAGTCGACAAGAGTGCAAGAACAATCATCCATCAATGAAGTCTTAGCATCGCGTGAGGATCTGCTCTTCGAGATTGATCGATTGGACTGCCTGCGTGCTCAGCAAGAACCCGCACGTATCCGGGCAGTGCCTGCCTCCAAAAACTTCATGTCACTGCAATCAATGCTTGAAAGTCAACAATTTCCGGAAGAAGAAGCTGATGCTGTAGTCTGGCATTCCCCTGAAATAACGTTAGACGAATCAAGTCAACCAAAAACCATTGCAGAAGAGATACTCTTCGACTTTTGTGGATCGCCCAGCTATGTGGAAGAGGATGAAGAGCCCACATATGATTTTACACCATGGTTTCGATTTCGAAATAAAATAATCCGTACGTATAATCGTAATCGCCTGGCACAGCCGAATTCGCCAAATATCCTAACAGAAGATGATGACGATGAGCGCATGAGTTGTTCCTCAGGGCTTTCAGTCCAAGATGACTTAATAACCCAAATGCCAAAAACAACGCACTGTAATTTTGATGCTAACAACTCCCAGAATTTATACGAAAATTTGCAAAACTTGAGTGCATTTTTTACGCAGAATAATGCGAAAAGCAGCATCGATCTTCCTGCAAACGTGCCAAAAACGTCGGATGATATTGAGGGAATGGAGAATGTGACAGATATTTTGGTGGATAATGGTTACCTTTTTGGCAACACGGAAGAGTGTCGACTGCAAGAAGAGATCTGTGATATAAGGATTATGGGTAAAAATAGTACATTATAAATGTATCTTATGTTGTAATTAATAAGTTTCTCAAACAGAACGTGCTGAATCAACTCTCTTTAACGAGAGCACCCGCCCACAAACAGATGACAAAGAAATATACAAAATTGAGCCCCACGGTAAGTCTAGATTATAGATACCGTTTGAATTTTATTAAAACCTTTTCCATTTTAGATACAAATGTATGCGACGACTGGTTTGATGGTGATATGAATACAGAACTGATTCCACTTGCGCAGACGACTGAAAAATTAAAAAGAAATGAAAATGAAAAAATAGACACCAATGAAATCAGTGAACTTGAATTGCTGGATGAGATTCCATTGAGCGAATGGCAGCCAATTGATATCCCAAACTCCACGTTAAGTGAAATCAAATGCGAAACAAATGTTCGGCTTGCTACTATGAATGAATCTGCGATATCTAATGTTGGGTCCGTTGAATTTCACACTGCATCAAATAAACATATTGAAATCTCCAATGAAAATCGAAAACAGGCTGCCCAATTGATGGCCGATCTCGATGCAAACTATTCCACGAAAGAAAAGGAACCTAGTGACGATGTAAATAAAATGGAATTTCGAACAGCTTCAAATAAAACCATGAAATTAACTGAGGAGATGAAAAAGAAAGCGGCAATGTTAATGGCTGATCTTGAGATTGGTCCTGCTAATCAATTGGAGGCTGAAGATCAGTCGAATCAAGTCATGGAATTTCGGACAGCTGCAAATAAAACAATCAAGCTTACGGAGCAGATGAAGGTGGCAGGTGCAAATCTAATGGCAGATTTGGAAATGAATAGAACGAAAGAGGAAGAATTTCTCGATGAGATCCCATTGAGTGAATGGCAGCCCATCGATATTGAGAGTGTGCCTCAACAGCAATTAGATACGGTTGAACCTTTCGGGTTTCACACTGCATCAAACAGAGCAATCGAAGTTACTGAGGAACATAAACAACAGGCGGCCAGATTAATGGCTGATTTGGAAATAAACTACTCTCAGACAGCGAAAGAAAGCATTGAAAGAATATACCATCCCCCTGAAGTTTCTAAAAACATTCAGTTTCGAACGGCATCAAACAGGCCTGTGGAACTCTCAGAGGAGATGCAAAAGAAAGCCGCAATGCTAATGGCTGACTTGGAACCAATTTCTGTGCCTCAAGAAGCACCTAGAGAGGATTGCCAAGAAAGCTTGACAGAAACTGTTGCGAAAACAAATGAAGATACGGAAGAGGTGCAAAATACTGATGTCAAAATCGAAATGTCCGTACAGCTAAAAGAAGAAGAGAATGGAACAGAGATCCTAGTCAAACCAAGTGAAGCTAAAAAACAAACTACGGTTTCCGCGCTGATAGCGACACCCAATGAAGACGCAGCGGCAACGACTAGTTCCCCCACTTCACCGTTTAAAGCAATTGACACTCCCAGAAGCACGCCAGATATGCAAGTCTCGTTGACACAACTCTCGGAGCGTTCTCCTCTGGACAAGATCACAAAGTGTTCTATAATAACACGCCGTAACCTTTTGTCGCTAAACAAGCGTCGAAAACTAAAGAGGGATTCTGAAAACTCGAATGTAGATAATGCCGGTCAAACTCCAATACGACAGCGATTCGCTCCAGTGACCAGCACGCCGGTACCAACTAAAAGTAACCAAAAACAACAAGCAGGCTCTCAGCGCATCCAGAGAGATCGCAGCTGTTCTATGGAGTCGCCAAGTGTACAAAGACAGTGTGTCGGCAAGCGCCGTAGCGAGGAGGCGTTATCCCCGATTTATGCTCCCACACACAAAACGCGCCGCCTCGGATTAAGTCGTATTCGCAATAAATCATCCAACGAAATTTAAAAAAAATAAAATCAATAAGTTCGTTAAAAATACTAGATGCATTCTAATGCAGTGCTGGCAACGGCATTATTAAGTGCGTTTCTCAAACTGCCGTTTACCAACACTGCAATACATGTGTGACTTCCAGTTTCTCGTTCCCATTCCAACCAGATTGGTAAAAAAAATAAATAGTGTAATATAAAATAATAAACAGTTGCATATCGAAAGGATTCAATCCGGTAAATTAGCAACAAATACAATAATGTCAATGCTAGACATTTAGTTAAATGAAATAAGTACTATTAAAGCAGTTTTCTGCCGCATATAAACAAAACTAATGCACTTTGTTTACCTCTGATGCACAATTCCCATTGGAAGGCACGCAACCTAAATAAGAAATACACAACAATCAACTGCGAAAGTGACTTCATGTTTTTAAAATGTCAAGTTGGCAATGTGAGCAAGATAATGGAATACTGATTAAAGCAACAGCACGATCATTTGGCGTAGCATTTAATTAGTCTTACGTATCCGTAGTACGTAGTATGTATATATGTGCATACTGTGCTACTGTGAAAGTATTTTCCTCCAAAGAAGTGTCTACCTAAACTAGTACTAGTAAATCAACATACATATGTATGCGTAACATTGGACAGATATTGACTCGTGTATAAGCATGTAATAGTCGAGCACTTCCACTTGTTACACTCGCTGAAGTTGTGGAAGAAACAAGCTGTGGGCTGTCTGGATTTTTCTTATCAACTGAAATTTTCAAACTATTGTGCTGATTCGTGTATTTTGTTGAACTCCAAGGTCGGTCTTATATTTAATAATAAAGCTTCTTAAGAGAAATCCATCCATACTGAACTATAAGCGAAGTTATTTTAAATCGCGTTCCACATACATATATGTATATACGTAGTATGGGTTTACGAGCGGCTCTCGGGAGAGCCCTCTCTTTGAATTCAACTTTATCAGATACTTTTAAAAGCACAAATCATAGCTGGGTTATTATTTAGAATGTGTTGGAGAGAGTTATACTATACATACATACGTACATGGATCCCTAATCGCTAGACTGTTTCGTTAGTATTGCGAAAAATAATTAAATTCGTTTCAGTTCAGCTCATTTTCAGTTTGGAAAATAAAACAATTCTTCAGTTCGTGTTGGTTAGTTCTTACCTACTGCAGGAAAAGGCCACGTCAGACAGCCGTCAGTCGTTCGTCAAAATTGCAAATTGTCATAAGGAAACCATAAAAAAATATATATATTTACTTTGAATGTTTACTTACAGTTTGTGCACTCGGTCTAATAAGCAAATATATTGATAACACACCATGGGAGACGAATTCGATGGTTGCGAGTGCATCTGGTCGCATGAGATGGCCATGCAACGATTGATTAACTTCGTAAGTTGCCACAATGCACATTGCACGCATATATTGAATTTGTCCTCCCCTTTACTTCCAAAACAGATACGTCAGAACCAGAACGCTTGCACAGACACTGAGTGCATCGATGGTAAGTATCTGAGGGATACGAGTAACTTATCTGAACCCATTAATAATTATAGTCAGCGGAAGGGTAACGCAGCTGCCAGGACAGACGGCCGGCGGAGACAATGGTGGTAATTTTGCCATTGCCATGGTATTTATGATTTTGGCTATGTTCATGTACGTTGTGAATCCGAGTACCTGGCGCCAGTTTACGACAACCAACAACAAGCCAGCAAGCCGTCGTGATAACAATCAGGATGGTTCACCGCCGCCTCCACAGCCACCGCCGGCCATTAATTAAGCATGCTAGCCAAGGGAAAGACCCCGTCCTAGAGCTTATTTCTTTTAACAATTTGCATTTTTCGTTACACAAACAAATCCATATATATATATGTATAGATACCTATATGTACATATATATATCTTATTTGAGCACCTTTACGCGAAAACATTGGGATAAATTTTCAAGATAAAGTAGAGAGTAAAGAAGATAACACAATAAACTAATGCAATGAAATCAAAAGTATGAGAAATTCTAGCTGTCAGTCGGTTGGTCATCTTAAATTAATTGAATTAACGCAACTGTCGCTTACTAATATCAGATCCTGTACAAACTATTTGAATATTTACTACAGTACTACACACACTATATATACATGTATGAATGTACATAATATGTTTGTACTTATCATATATTTGCATGTTTTATATATGCAATCTAAATATCAATTGGTGAATAAAGACAAACGAATTAAACGCATGGTAATAAACCACATCGTTGTATTTACAAGGTACAAGGTATTTTCAAGGCATCCGCACCGTCGTCTTCGCCGTTACCACCACCCGCTGTCAGTCATCGGAGTTTTGCAGCTTATCCATTTGGACGCGCACATTTTTAAGCAGGTCCTTCATCTTCTCATATTTGCCAGTCGAGTCGGGTAGATTCTCAAAGTTAATCACATCGCTGACGCCAACTTTGAAGTTATCACCCACCGGGAGCTTTTCATAGACGGAGAACTTCAGCAAGGGTGTGCCTTCAATGGAAGGACCTTTAAACACGGCAGGCTTAGCAATTTCACCAGATGGAGGATCGGCGGCTTGCACTTCATCGTCATCTGTCAGCGACTTAACCGACAGAACATTGGTATCGCCAACACTCAGGTTACTTGTGTTTAATGATGTGTTTGATTCCAGCTGTTGCAACAATTCTGCCTGCTGTGCTTTGAGATCCTCGAGAGAAGGTGATGGACTGCGGATTGATGTCGCGTTCGCCTCTGACGGGGGAGGTGGTGCCGGGGCAGCAGACTGGGCTGGCGGAGGAGGTGGTGCCGGGGCAGCAGACTCGGCTGGCAGTGGAGGTTGCAGAGCATCCATGGAGTTGCCATCCTCAACATCCATGTCGTGCTCAATGAAGTTGCTTGCGGTCTCAACCGCTGCCGGTTGGACATCATGGGGCTTAGGCAGATCTATTAACTTTTTACGTTTATATCCCTTGGTAACGTTCTCGCCAAGAGACTTAATGAAGTTCGTTTTCGATTGGTACTCCTGGAAACGTGGCACATTATGGTGTTGATTGTCCTAGAGTAAATTCAGTTAGAACTGTGCAATAAAGGTACTTAATGCTATATTTACGTCATAGAACTTGGCTCCAGGGTCAACATTAAATCCTGGAAAGTCGATTAATTTATTGACATCGTATTTAAAGCTATCGGCTTCACCCTCTTCCTCTTCAGGACCCTGGACCTCGGACCCCTGCAAATGTACATATATATTAGATAAAGGGAATCATAATAGATATTGTCAGATGCCTACTCACATCGGCATTAAATAGAGCCATGCCTGAGCTTTGCACTTTTGCTTCCTCTAGCCAGGCTGGTGGATAGCCTAGGACACGCATTCGGTAGAACATAAATGGCAGCTCGCCTCGAGTATAGCCCATGGCATGACGCGTCTTACTACTGATCTTTCCCGGTCGTATATGAGCGAATCGTTGCTCCGTATCCACATGGTATCGCTCTACTCGGCTTGTTTTTTTGCGTGCCCGCTGTATCCTATTTTGATTGCGCGGACGTGTACATTCTCGCAGTGAATGATCAGTGTCGCCGCAATTAAAACACGCAGATTGAATTTTAGGTCGGAAGCATTTATTAACCGCCTCGGCTTTCAGCTTCTTCCGATTAGAGGTTTCCTCATCGAGAACATCAGTGTGGCAGCGCTTGTACGAGGGCACTTGTGATGCATTCAGCTTTGTGGCCGGCGCAGTGTCGATTAGAAATAGGTTATTATCGGGCAAGGGAGTCGCCGGCTTTATGTATGCCCTAATTCTCGACTTCGGCTCATTCGCTTTGAATACCAACTTCTCTTCGGCAAAAGTCCTGTTTAACGCTTCAAGCATACGATCCGAAAGTTTTACATAGTCCTCCGTTGAGCAAAAGGTTACTTCAAAGATAAGTTCGGAATCAGATGGACTAGTTTCCTGCTCCGAAATCTTTTTACTTGGCTGTTGCTGTTTCTGATGCTGATGATTTGATTGTTTCGCTACGGTGGGTTGAGGTGGAGACGCTGGTTTGGCGGTTATCTCTATGACATCGCTCGAAGAGTCCTCGGCTTCTTTGACTTCGCCATCTTCCATATCCGTATCGCTCGGAATACTTATTATTGAGTCGTTAATTTCTATAACGCTTTCGTCCATTTCTGATTTTATAAATAAATATAAGCCGAATTCTTGTATTTTTCTTCAGGGCTGCCTTACACATTGATCGATACACATATCGCAACAGCGATGTAAATGCATTCACCACATTACTTTCAGTGCTGCCAATCTATTTTTTTCTCGTCAAATGTGGATTTTATTGGAGGACCAGCAAATGGAAAATTTTTTTAATTGCGGGTAGCGGCAAGATTTGATTGAAGACTAGATAGTTTCCAAGAAAGTTATTTAACTTTAATTTTTAAATATTGTGATTTTGGCGTTTTTTTTACGCTTTTAATTATAATATTTTTTGTTGATTTCTTAAGTTTTGTATTAAAACTCAGTTACTTCGCATATTTAAGTTGCATCTTCTGTTTATGTATTTCCTGCTGCATGGGCTTCTTTCAGACTGCCATGCATCATTTCAGACAAAAATATAACCCAAATATGCTGTTACAATTGTTAATTTGCTTAACCTACTGCAGAAAATTATAAATTTTAAATCAATGAAAAAACTATCTTCCTTCGAAACTCATGCATGGGTATTATTTCTACAACAATATAAAGAATATAATCGCGTTCGAGAGTTTCACAGCACCCAACGCAAGAGGCTGCTGGTTGAGCTTTACGCGATGCGTTGTCAGATGCTGTTAAAATGTTGCCGAAGCTTTTTCGCGTTTCGTTAAATGCACGAAAGATAACATTACGGAGAGAATACGCGTTCAAAGCTGGTTAACAACGGACCTGCAGGCGGATAAATTGAACATGCAGAAGAACTACGAACAGAATACATCGGCTGGATGTAATTATCAGCCGCACCCAACGCAGTTGTACGCACAGTCGTATGCGCATTCGTTGCCGCCACAGCCGCCTAGCTACGATCAGGCAACACATGTGCACAATTCCCCGCAGTTAGAATCCACGACGGCTACACAGGTAGTCATAATACAGCGTAAGTTTCAGAGCAGTAAGCTTTTCGTTGCCTTTCTATATGTTGTTATACATTATAGAACCCGTGCATCCTGCAGTGGGACCAGATCCTTGCTTTATAAGCTGTCCCCATTGTCACGTACAGAAGCTGACACGCGTCGAGTATGCGCCAAGTGTGCGCACACATTGCATGGCGGCGCTGCTTTGTATAGTGGGGTAAGTGACGGAATATGTATATACTTTTGGTTAATTATCTGTGGGCTTATCTTATCAGATTGTTTTCATCTTTTTCATGTTGCCCTGCAGGCTCTGGTGCTTTGCGTGTTTACCCTATTGCGCCACAAGCTGCATGAATGCGAATCACTTCTGCGGGAATTGCAACCAATACGTAGGCGTTTATAGCAGCGATTAAAGCTTAAATCAATGGCCAAAATAATGGCAGGCAATAAATATTTACAGTTTTTCCCCCAAAACGAATGTGAACATTTCTTCTAATGTGCTAAGAGAGTTACGCACTGAGAGGCAGAGAGAGTATGTAGGCACATACATACGTGAGAGTGTAGTTCCATAAGGTAAACAAATAAAGCGCACAATCAGTGTGAAGCTTTTAACGTACAATTGTACACACGCAACATGGGAAAGAGGAGGAAGAAACCTACCTACCTAACAGAACTGGCCAAACGGCTTTTATTGATAAGAACGGCCCATTGCGGCCTGTCGCAGGTCTTTTGCCGTCTTCTTTTCGTGGCTATTTCGTTTGTAGAGCTCGTCACAGTTGGACAATAATCGTCAATTATGGAACGCGTTTACCCCAAAGAGCCACTGGAGATGCCCATAGAGCACGAGCAGTTGCTGGTGGCAGCACCACCCAGTTATGATCAGGCAACGGCAACACCTGCTCAAACAACGGGGCCGACTCCGTCATCAGCTGCTGCTGCTGCTGCTGCTACTGTTTCGCCGGCTGCAACATCCGGACAACACACTGTGATCGTTATGCCACCGACACCCTTTGGACCCCATCCCCAGGATGTACAGTGTCCCTATTGTCATAATTACACGCGTACTCGGGTTTCCTACAATCCCAATTCGCGTACTCATCTCATTGCCTTGGTGCTCTGTCTATTGGGGTGAGTAATCGCCGACAACTAAAGATAAAGTTATCGTTTTTATCGAACTGTGCTCAATTTTGTAGCCTCTACTGTTGCGTTTGCGTGCCCTACTGCATTACGAGCTGCATGAGCACCAGCCACTACTGCGGCCTGTGCGACCGCTATCTGGGCACCCATTCGAGCAAGTGATCGAGCGGGCGTCGGAGCTGGAGTTGAAGTTGCCACGCCGGATGCGGATCCAAAGTATATAAACGAATATGTACAAATATATCTGCATCAAACGAATAGAAACACGGCATAGAACGTGCGATACCTGTGGGTGCTAACACACACACACACACACACACTGAGCACATAGTACCGTCACTTGCCCTTGTATGCTCTAGATAAATTGTTTAAATATACACACACATATATATATGTAAAAACATTTCGTGTTTTCGAGTTTTGCAATTACCTCAAAAGATTGCAAAAGTTTTTATTTTGTTGGTTTTTAGCCGTGATCTCTCTTCCGCTCTGCCGCTCTAAATCGCACTCTCACTCTCGCTCTCCAACTCGTTCTTTCTATCTCTGAGCGAATCTGGCAGCTCATTTAGTTAATTGACGTACAAGCTGAATTTAGTCGCGTGTTGAGAGTGGAGCGAGCAAGACGGCAACGAGAGAGAGAGCGCATAACAACTGGTTGATTGAGCCGTCATTGGAACGCTGGAATTGCACGTTGGACGCGCATTACTCGAAAATTGAACAAGCAAACAAAACTCTGTTGTTGTGATTTGCTGCTTGTTTTTTTTATTTTTATTGAATTCAATACAGAACCTGATTCATACTTCGCTCTAAGCCATGGAACAAAAGCGTGCTATGCTGTATCCACAGGTGGACTTTAATTCGCCCAGCGCTCCGCTGCCGACAAGTGAGCAGACTGCATCAACTGGGCCCATTGAGGCACCACCGTCATATGATATGGCAATAGCGGCGGCGCCTTCCGCTCCAGCAAGTATTGTGATTGCACAGCCAGTGCCAACACATCAGCAACTGCCACAACAACAACAACCACAACAACTGCAGCAGCAACAACAACAACTGCAGCAGCAACAACTACAACAACAACAGCAGCAACAACAACCAACTTTGGAGCCCACATTTGTACCAGCAGGTAAGCGCGAATCATTTTGAAAACAATTGCGAAATTAGCAATTAAAAGTTTGGTTTGAAAAACAGCTCCATCGAATCTCGGTCCAAATCCCTGTCGTGTGCTGTGCCCAGCCTGTGGTGTTCAGAAGACGACGCGAATGACGCATACTGCTAACTCACGTACTCATCTGGCTGCTGGGCTTATCTGTCTGGTTGGGTAGGTTTTGTAAATATTGCGACCGCATCGAGGTCAATATGCATATTAAAAATCACATTCTGTATTTTAGATGGTGTTTCTGTGCCTGCTTTGTTCCCTACTGCATGAACAGTTGCCGTACAGGTAATCATTATTGCCGCAAGTGCAATACCTTCCTGGGAGTCTATAATCCACAGGGAGTTAAGTGACGCAAATTATAATAAGATAAGATACATAGCTTCTTATATTTATACATATCTTAAAGCTTAAGTTGTCACTGTCACATCAGCTGATGATTGCTCCAGCTACACGCATATTATAATAAACTACTCATACATTTACGAAAAGACAGAGTACATGTGATGAAGAAGCAAACAAGTTGTGGTTGACGGCCTTTAGACTCTATTTTGGCCCAGAGCGTAGGCGCAGTGCGGCAAAAACGATGAGCAGAGAACGATTGTGCTCGAATTTAAATTTAACAGCTGATGAGCGTAGCTCATATCGACCAGCCTCCACAAACTATTATTTGTCGCACTCAAAAGCTCACTGCTACAAAAAATAAGAAGAGTTATCGAAAGTCTATTCGCTTTGTTATCAATTATAGGTTGGCGCGAATAATTAAACAAGAACATGTATGTATTGCAAAATTTCTGAATGAGCTCGTGTGGTATTGTTGTGTTAGTCTCTGTTCAAACTACGAATGTTAAGCCGCGACTGCCAATAAATACGCGCAACAGCGCGAAGACGAAGTCAAACAACGTTTGTCTGCTGAAAGATAAGGTTCCCTTTAATACAACCTAGAAAGAAATCTAATAAAGTGTGTAAACAGTGATAGTTCAAAATTTGCACATTAAAGTGTTCTCGGACAAAAAGAAAAATCTGTGCATTAGTTAGTTGCGCATTAAGTGTGGGTGTTTAGGTAAGTTTTTATTACCGTCTAAGTGTATCAGAAAATATACATTCAGTTCCTGAATAATTATTATCTGCCTACTGCATTTGTTTACATATTTGCGCTCAATTTTTAATGCGAAAAAAAGACCATTTTGTGAAATCCCTAAATCAGTCTTCAGATCTTGACATCACTTGACTTTTAAAATATTCCATTCGAAAACACGATCTTACCAGAATAAAAAACCACGACATAACATTAATAATAGCATGTCATGCTAAGAAAAGCGGTGTGGCACAATTTGAAGATTCTCTCAGAATCCAGAGCAAAACAACATACACACGTTTAGCCGACAGCCGGTACCTTTGAACTGATAATGCCAATCCGCTGATAAGATGTCGCAAATCCACTTTGAAACCAACTCAAACCGGTTAGCTCGTCAACTTTGCTGTTGTCTTGTCTAGGCTTCAAACGGACGGACGGACCAGCACTCGATCCGTTCGATCGTTCATCAGAATATTATAGAAATCATATTAATTTATTTGCTCCGCATAATGAACCATGCTCTATATGTAAACACTAAGTAGAAGGGGCGGTGCGTTGGAGTGAAGTACACAACGTAACCAGAGACGCGACCTTAATGTACTGATAACAGCAGCAGCATCTCTGTGTATGCAGTCCGTAATTCCAGTTCAAGATGGGACGCCTGCTATCAACGAGCCGGTTTCAGCCGGTTTGAAGCCTTCGCCTCCATTCCATATTCGATTAAACGATTTTTAATTAATTAAACAAAACAAAAAACAAGTAAATTGTTTTTTAAACTTTATACACTGATTACGCCGAAATCTGAGAACAATTTCTATGTTGCGCACACCTATAATTTGTCACGGGACACATGAATTAACATTCCAGTGGAGAGCTTTTCTCGGCCACTGCCGCTGCTGCTGCCTCGGCTGCAGCCGTTGTTCGTTCTGTTGTCTTGCGAACGCTCACAGCGATTATCGTGTCCGTGTTGCGATGTCTGGCCTGATGCTGATGTCGGTATTCTTGCCACTCCTTGAAGTGCATCTTCTTGCGATGTGCGTGCATATTTGCATTCGAGTTGAAAGTCTTCGGGCAGTGTGGGCATGTGTACAATACCTCGCCCGTGTGCGTAGTCATGTGTTCCTGTAGAAAATAAATTAGAACATATTTACATAATGATATACATAGGGAATACTGATTGCAACTCACGCGCAGCTCGTTGGGCCGCTTGAAGGCCTTCTCACACATAGGACATTGATGCGATCGTGCCGTATTGTGAGAGTACTTGATGTGATGCTGATGCGCCTGCAGACTGGGAGATACTTTTAGGCAATATTCGCACTGCACGGGCTGCAGATTCTCAGCGGTGTGCATCATCTTAATGTGTCGCGCCAGACCATATTTCGTTGTCAGCGTCGATTCGCACAGATGACATTTGATAACCTTCTGTGGAGCTCCCGTGTGCTCCTCCATGTGACGCACCAAGGCCTCGCGGCCTCGTATCGATTTACCGCACACATCGCAAATCTTGTCGAATTTTCGCAAATGCACAAGCTTCACATGCTGCTGCATGAGGTACTCGTTGGGGAAGCTATAGATACGGAAAGACTAAACAATAACACAACTGGGCATTGGAACTTTCAGTGACTCACCTTTTGTTGCAATTGGTGCACGACACAAGCCACTGATCTTTGGGAATGTGAGTTAACTTGTGACGCTCACAGACGACGGAACTGTAGAAGCTCTTCGAACACTGACCGCACTTGTAGAGTCTTCCGCGTTCCTTAATGTCGTGCATTCGCAGATGTAGCTCCAAACTCCGACGGTGGCCCATGACGCGATGGCAAATGTGACATTTAAAAAGTTCCGGGTCCTGATGTCGGCGCAGATGATCGACCAGCACACCGCGCTTAAGGAACTTGCGATTGCAGCACATGGCATATCCCCGCTGATTATGCTCCTTGCGGGCGTGTACAAGCATTGAGGAGAAGTCCTGCATAGGCTTATTACAAACGTGACACTGCACCTTATAATGGTCTCGTATAAAATCATTGAATTCTTGCGATTTCTTAACATTGTGAACTCCGCCTCCCTTGACTTTTAACTTCGTCTGGCAGCGACGTTTTCTCTTTATTATTTGGCGCACTTTCGTCTGTTTAGGCTGGGCAACAATTTCATCCACCTCGCTTTGTGGCAAATAATCCGATATAAACTGCTCTTCTTCCTCTAGCACATCAGCTATACTTAAATCGGCTTCCGGAAACTCGATCTTAATCTCATTGAGATTGATCTGCTCCAGTACCGCTTTAAATTCACTACTATTAATACCTGTTGCATCCTGCTCGTCAGGCAACTGTTTGCGAGGACGTCCACGTCGACGCTTCACTGCAGCCGCCACACTATCTCCAACCACAGCCTCCTGCTTGACAACATGTTGCACGACGATTGGAGCTTCTGTTAATGTTGCTGTTGTTGTAGCGCTGGTTTTACCTAGCTGCTCTGTTGCTTTCTCCAGTAGTTCCTTATGCGCCTGTTCTACCTCTAAATAGAAATTGTGAAATGCAAACAATTGATTCCAGCAGATGCTGCAAACGTGTCCACTGACATTTTTGGTCTAGAAGTAAATCAATTTCGTTTACCAATGCGGTTGGCGTCGTAGTACACTGCTTGATAGCTTACCCGCAGCCAGAAATGTTTCTCTATGATTTCGGGCATGTGTAGCGCGGCTGCTTCTGCGGAACCAAAGTGAATGTTTCCAGTGTTGCCCTCTGTGCACCGTGTGCACAGAAAACACATTCTGCGTTCAATTAAATGCCGAATGTTTTCAATAAAGCGATCTAAAAATGCGACGGCGGTATCACGTCAACAGCTGATTGGTAATTAAAGAGCTGCCAACTTGTTGCAACATGCAACAGCCGCAATATCGCAGCAAGTTGGCAAGTCTCATCAATTGTGGTGTCGCAGTTTGCGAGTCGCCTTTGAATCAAATTAAACACAATTTAAACTAATTTCTGTATAAATTGTTTAGCTTAAACGAGTTCTATGTGCAGTGGGAAAGAGACACAAAATGTCTATAGCACAAAGCATAAGCGATCTGTCCGCTTAGGCCAAATCGCGTCTCGTAAAGGTGTATCTTTGTTCATTGTCTCCTATTTTTGTTATCATTGCTTTTGTTGTAACGACTTTTCAATTGTTTACGTGATTCTTTAAGACAGACTCCTTAAATTTCAGTTATCTGATACTGCTAAAATTTGATAAGATTGAACCTGATAAGCTTATTAAATATAATTCCTTAATTGTCTTAAAACGACTACGCTCCTAACCAGTTATCATTCTTTCCTCCCATTTCAGTTGCTCAAGAAACGGCGCTTTGAGAACTTATCTAGCAGCTATTACGCATTATGGAAGTCCAAACATCTCGCATAGTACCCGATGGTGGGTGGGGATGGGTTATTGTCGCCGCCGTGGCGGTCATTAATGTAAGTAAGAAGATTTAAGCCCCTCCAAATTAAGCCAAACTAACTCTTGTCCAATTTAAATAGATGACAAATCAGTCAATTCTATCGGTATACGGTCAGTTATTCGGTGGCGAGCTGGAGCGCATGCAGGCCACTACTTTCACTACAGCGCTTATAACGAATCTCAACAGTTTGGCCTTAAATTTCTCAGGCCTATTCATTGGCCCGGCCATCAAGAGCTTCAAGCCACGAAACGTAGCTGCCTGTGGTTGCCTTATGGTCTGCATTGGCCTTATACTTTGCTCGCTGGCCACACAGAGCTGGCACTTCATAGTCGGCTATAGCCTTTTTGTGGGCTTCGGATTGGGCTTGATATCGCCATCGACCTTTATGGCCATCAATTCCTACTTCAGCAACAAGCGTGGACGTGCAGTTGGCGTCTCTTTGGCTGGTGCTGGTGTCGGTCAGGTCTTTATACCGCATGTGGTGCGTTTCTTTTTAAATACCTATGGTTTTCGTTGGGCGGTACTCGCCATGGCTGCTCTCTCGCTGACTGGTGTAAGTATTATAATAAGATACCATTATTGACTTCTTACTAACTCATCTTATTTCCTATAGCTCTTTGGTGCCATGTTCTTGAAGCCTCTCAATCCACCACCGAAGCACAACAATCGTAAACATCTGCAGCTTCTAGCGGATAAGGAAGACCAGAAAGAGTCTACTGCATTGCAGGCCATCATTGTTCCTAAGGTTGTGCCCATAGAGCAGACCAAAAATGAAGATTCCCTTTGCAGTCGTATGGGTCATCGCTTGGCTCAAGCCATGGATTTGGAGCTGCTGAAGGATGCGGTCTTCTGGAGCATTATTGTTGGAATGGCCCTGGTTTATACAGCAACCATAAACTTTACAATGGTCTTTCCCAATTTCCTCAAGTACGACGCACAACTTGACAGCCAAATGGTTGCCAGTTGCATGTCCGTTGTGGCTGGAGCTGATATTATTTTCCGTTTACTGCTGCCCTGCCTGAACAGACCGTCTGCGCATACCCTACCGTGTAGTCTTTCTGCTTGGCACAGCAGGATTGCTCCTGGCGCGTCTGCAGATGGCTGCTAGTACCAATTTGCCAGTCATCTTGTCGATGTCTGTGCTTATCGGCATGACAAAGTCAGCCACTGTGATTAACAATAATCTAACAATCTCAGCGTATTGCCGCTCCGAGAAGCTGGCCGGTGGTCTGGGTCTCAGCATGATTTCCAAAGGTGTCATTGTGATAACAGTTGGTCAACTGCTTGGTTGGATTCGTGATTTCACAAAGTCGTATGTCATTTGTTTGTACGCTCAAAGCGTTGTTCTGCTCTTGGTTGTGCTGGTATGGTCGCCAGAGATCTATTATCGCTACAGAATGCAAAAGCGCAACACATCAAAATCCATGGAGACCACCTACATGTCGCCTGAGCAGTTGGAGTCGCAGCACTCGCGTGCATAAAGAGAATATTAGATTGATGGACTTAATACATGGATGTGATAATGATATGTATACTTCCGCCTATTCTTAAGATAACTCGACTTATTTATTACCATATAGTGCGTAAGAACTTTTATACTGCCCTGGTATATGCCAAATAAAATACACTATATAAGCTACATTTAAAAAATCAAAGTATTATTATTTTTCTTTTTGATCTGAATTTAGAATCCATTCCATTTGCATTTACATTTAGTTTACAAAGCTTTGTGAGCCTGCGATTCGAGCCTCACCAGATTCTGTGTTAAAGAACAAGCGACGCTCAATGCCGTCCTTGGTGATAATGCCAATGCGCACTACGCCACCGGAGCTACCGTCGTGAAAGATTGCATGCTGAACAGCTAAAGAAACAAATACCAAAGGTCAATAAAATTCACATTAAATACTCTTTCAAGCGCACTTACCTTTTTTCACAAAGTCTACGCACTCTTCCTTGGGCATGCCTTCACGGTAATGCTCTCTTACAAATCCGTAGATGAAGCTGGAGCCCGATCCGCCAATAGTGCAAGCCTCACGTGTTAACATGCCACCCAGTGGCACACTGAATACTTGACCACCACGCTCTTCATCCCAGCCGGCCACAATGATGCCAGCTAGCAGGGAGTCGCGATAGTTGTAGCAAAAATTGCGAAACTCTGAAGCAGCCTCCCAGACAAGTGGCTCCTTGCTTGTCTGATTCCTGTGGTAGTTCAGTGAATAAGCCACAATGTCTGCAATAGCTTGGGTGTCAGCTGCAGAGCCACTGCGGCAGCAGTATATCTTATCCGAGATTTGAGTCAATTTGTCGGTAACACGGTTAGCTACATAAGGTCCAGAGCTGGTGCGAGAATCTGCTCCAATCACAACGCCGCCATCGAACTCCACGGCCATAATAGTTGTCTGCGGCAAGAAAAAACAGCGGACATTACAACAATTTCATTGTCATTGCTTTAAACAACTTACGCCGGTGCTGACGGGGGTGTCGGTGAAATCGAAATCGGGACCCATTTCGCTGTTGGATATTCTTTCTTAAAATTTACAATTCTTGCCGTAAAATGCAGAGTGAAATGACTGGCTTGTTTTTGGCAAGTGTTGCAAAGTATTTTGGCCAGCCGGTTAAGTGTTGGATAATTGCTTTTGGTAAGAATGCATTGGGCGCGCATATCGATAATTTTTTAAATTTGGTTAAACTCAGTGCTGTATAAGGTCAGTTAAAAGAAATATATCGGAATATATCGCAATCGCCATCCACATGTTGACATTGTTTTGATTCGGTTATTAATTCTTTCGTTTTTCTAATTCGTGTTTTTATCAAAGAAAATGGCATACGTTGCGCTAAGCGAAGCGGAAAAAACTTTCATTCTGCATGGCGTTGAGGTGAGTAGTGGTTTTCTTTCGGGTATATAATTGTAAGATTTAATATCCTGATTTTAGGATGATTTCCGAGCCGACGGACGTTCTCGACGTGATTACCGACCCATGGAACTAGAAACTGGCCTGGTAAGCAACGCCAGTGGTTCAGCGCGTTTACGACTGGCTAATACGGATATTTTAGTAGGCGTCAAGACAGAGATTGATGTGCCAAATCCCTTAACACCTGACTTTGGAAAACTTGAGTTCTTTGTGGACTGGTGAGAAGGCGGGAAAAAAGAATATATAAAATAAGTCGATAATATTATAAATTTATATTAGCTCTGCCAATGCCACACCAGAATTTGAGGGTCGCGGTGGTTCAGACTTGGCCCAAGAACTGATACTGTCGCTCCAGAACGCATACGAATCGCCATTGGCCTTTGATTATCGCACCTTGTGTCTTATCCCGGGGCAGCAATGCTGGAAGCTCTACATAGATATCTTGGTATGACGATTTGTTTATATTTTGACTCTCGAATTGTTTTTAAGCCATCTATACATGCATCTAGATTCTTGAATGTGGTGGAAATCTGCACGATGCGGTATCGCTGGCAGCCAAGGCGGCGCTGTACAACACAAAGCTTCCGCGTGTGACTGCGACTCTGTTGGATGCGGGCATCACAGATCTAATTATTTCCGATAACCCCTATGACTGCACACGCATCGGCATTGACACCGTCCCTCTGCTTGTCACAGTTTGTAAAATAGGTGACTATTGCCTTGTGGACCCTACGGCAGAGGAGGAAGTTTGCAGCACAGTCAGCATGGTGGTATCTGTCTCTATGCGAAATAATTCAGGTAGGCCAATTGATTAAATCCAGCACTAGTTCAGATCTAATAGTGTTGTCTTCCAGCCTACCTTTCTGGCACTCACATGACCGGCGGCGGTTCCATGCACAGAGACACAATGTTGAACTGTATTCAGTTGGGCCTCTCTATGGGCGAACAACTAAACAATCTACTCGTTAAGATGCTGAAATCCGAACAGGAGCGCGTTGGGCCCAAACGTCCAAAAACTGTCGGTTTTCTTAAATAAAAGAAAATTTTGATTTGGTATGAAAGTTTATTCTGTTTTCTGACATTTGACTATACATTGAAAATGGTTTCTCTATTGGTAGCATAGGGCTGTATTAAATTACTTTAGTCTAATTGCGTTTCTTTGTTTGTTTGCTTGTCGTTACTGGTTTCTTCTCAGGCTTCTCGGGTTGTTTCCCTGCTAGAAACGACGTCAGCATTTCACTAATCTCGGGCATGTCGTTAGTCATCTTTGGGAACTGCATGTTCTCGATTTCCTTCTTAGTCTCGGGGTCGTTGATCATTTTTGGCAGCACCAGCATTAGTAGAAGGGGTAAGGCCATCATAAGTACCATGGGGCTGAACAGGAAGTCGGTGATCTTGTAGGAAGAAATGAAAACATGTATTTTGAATAGTTCAAATGCTTGTATTACATCCTACCTTCCATTGCTCGCGAGTCTGGAAATACTTGAATCGCATGAGAGGCTTCATTCTGAGTGGGTATGGCACCTGTATGACCTGAGCAGGCTGAATGAAATTTACTTTACGTGCGCGAAATTTGCCCTTCGGGTTGATTTCAACTCGCACAGGTTCATAGAAGATGTCCGGATGATACACATCTAATATGTAGCTGCCCGAAGGTACTCCACTGATTATGAATTGTCCATCTTCGCGCACGAACCCTTTGTACTCTCCATTGTTGATGCTTACGGACAGATCCGTTTGCCATTTGTTGCCGTTGGGCAATGTTACTGGCAGTCCCTGTGCCGCTCCAGGTCCCAGGTCGGGTGCGTAAACTTTGCCCTCAATTGTGTAGTATCCGGATACATCATCGACTAGTTCATCTTGTCCAATTACAATCTCACAATTACTTAGCGCGATGAGCGCTGCAATTATTACTAATTTAAAACACATTTTCTATTACAACTTCTGGGCTGTGCTAATTGAAAACTTTAGTTGAAGAAAAAAGTCATCAGATGTTTTTTTTGACTATCGATAAGCACTGTTGGATACAACACTTATCGATTGCGCAGCGATGATATTCCGAGAAGTCACCATGAAGACAACTCACCACTAATCGTGCACACACAGCATGCGCCTGCCCAATTGGAACATTATGTTGTCAGTTGTAGATTTGAATTCGAAGCGCGCAGTCACAATCGTTGACAAGTTGTTGCAATAATAATTTCAAAAAACGTCTCAGCTGAAATTCTAGGTTTGTGCGTGTGTTTTTTGACAAACAAGTTTTAAGTTATGCATTTGCACTTGCAATTAGTACTGCTCGCTCATGCTGTGTGCAATGGCTTGTGCATGTCGCGTTTTCTAAATACCAAAAACCAAGCAAAGCAAATTGGCCAAGATTGACTTGAATTTTGTCCAAAGCAACATGCAACATGCAAATTTTTCGTGGCTCTAATGTATTTGAAAGTGAAATTAAACTTGAAATCACTTCAAGACCGCACCCAGAGTTAAATTTGCGGAATTTGTGCTATTAAACGATAACTTGTTTCAAGTTTAGAAGAAAAAACGTACGGTTCATTAAAAAAAACAAAAACTATGAGATTCCAAGTCGCAGCTAGAGCTACGACCGTGTGAGAGACTCGAAACTCGCGCAAAATACGACGGAAACAACAACAAAACTGGCAACAAGTGAAAAATACATATGGGATGGCAACAAAAATAGTTATGTTGTTTTAACGTTTCTACGCTTATGTCGCATGTTGTTGTTGGCGCTGCTGCTATTATTTTTGTTGTTTGGCTACGGTAAAGGCGTACTGGAAACCGGTTTCCAGTTATGCCAGACAATGATGCTGTGCGCTAGTGTGTGTGTGTGTGTGCTGCTAGCCCTCTCGCTCGGCCGTCCGTTTACTTGCGCTTACTCTCTCCTCCGCTCTCTCATTCTTTTGCTCTGACACTCAACTGCACCGGCTGCTGTCTTACACATACACTTACAGACTTTTGCTCAGATCGCGCAGTTGAATTTCAATGGCAGCGCGCATTCTTATACAATGGCAAATAATAATTAATGGAACAACTTTTTCATAAGCAACAAAAATAAACATGGATGTCAAGTGTTGCGCTTGCGCAGATGAAGCTTAGTTGTTGTAGTTGCTATTGTTGTTGATGATGTAAACAAGGCGTAACAATGAAAACAAAATGCAGCGCATAGAGCACGAAGCAATAAAGCAAGTGGTCGATGGGACGAGGGGGTGAGGAGTGTCAGGTGCGAGGGCGTGTTTATCTGCAGTGGGATGTGAGGAGTGGAAGCGAACGTGACGTTTGCAGTTAGCAATTGGCACATACAAACACTGGCCAAACATACACTCCACACACAGAGTCCACACACACACACACTCCACTCTTGTCACAGTTATTTCTGCTGTTGTTGCTGCTGCTACTTTTGCATAGTTATTTCACACAATTCCTAAATTGCTGATTTATCAAAGTCGCTTTCTATTTACAACGGTCGTACAACTGTCTCTCTGATATATCTAATTTGATACATACAAGATTACATTGCTCTCGCTCTCTATTTGCGCTCGTGGACTCGCACTCACTTCGATTACTCTCTGACATCAGCTAATTGCGCGAGTGCGTTCGATGAGTTCCAATAATTGTGGATTTTGTTTCGCATTGCATGAGGCACGTGCGAACAGGCAGTTTGACACAGTTAGACCGTACCGGAGATAGTGCAGCTGTTATCGTATTAGTAGTATCGTAGTAGCCTTGTCTAATAAATTCACGCTTTGAATTACTAATAAATGCAATAGAAAATCGATATAGAGTGCCAAGATAATCGGCTCAGCTAATTGCAAATCGTTTAATTTTCCATATACCGTGAAAAATCCTTAAGTTTCTTTACGGAACGAAATCAAACTAAGAATGAAATTTAAACTATGAAATCAAAAAGAACGCGGATTTCGGTCATAGTTCACAAACGAGAATATTTGAATATTAGAATAGAAACTGAGAGTGGACCACAGTCAGACTACACTTCGTGAAATACACTACTTAACCTATTATTAATCCAACAGCCTCAAAAATCTATGAAAGTACCATAATTGACTGTATACATAAGTGGCTCCCACGGCGCCGAGCTGTGAATATAATAAAATTTACCTATTTTATGGCCACAACAATCATATAGCAGATTTCCGGCTAATTTTGGGTCCCGATATCGCAATATCAATCTGAAATGTCATGCTAATCATAAACCGAATAATGTTTACGCGTTTGCCATAAAGTGATTACAATTAAGGCAGAGTCACCTTAGATATGTTTTTTCATTATCGCCCCCCTAAACACATATAATTGTATTTTCTGATTGTACATATACTAAAACTACAATCCTATGTTGATTGAACTACTGTGTTTGGCCCCGTTTTTATTAACCTTAAGTACCGCTCGAATGACCCCTCTGGATTTTTTATGTACCTGTAAAACTTTAACCCAATTGCTAGTTGTGGCACGCGATGTCCGAGGCAAGGATTGCGTCAATGACCAACATTTACCTAGCTGTCCGAACGACTTGACAGGCCTCCCCTGCCCACCCGATACGCTTACCACCCCGAGTAGGGTCAAAAACCCACCATGTCTTGTTTAAATAATTTAAGTAACCTTTAGTAAAGGTCTTTATGTGCTGCCGTAGCAACCGATTGAACCAATACTAGTTTCTTCATAGTTCTGAAATAGAAATCTTATCGTTTTGCAATTAAAGAGACTGTTTAAATATGTTTGCCATGTTCGCGACGAGGAAACGATGTTTCATTACATTTGCAAAATGAATCAGACTCTGGTTCTGAATTCCGTTTTTTTTCTTATGGTAATGAGGTGCATAACCTGCAAATTGCTTCCATAAAGGTCGAAATTTACTTTCACAAAACTCTCAAATTGGAATCGAAAAATAAAACTAAAAAAAGCGATTGCAAATTGCAAATGTTTTTAAAACCAATTAGAGTTGGGCTGTCAACTATGCGGTTATATGTACATACAAACATATACATTTTGAAGGTATGTATGTATGTGTGTACCTTATATGTGCTTGGACAACAACAAAATTGTGATTGGCGTCGTCAAACTGGCTTTAACAAGGGCATGGGCCTGTCATTTTGGATCAGGCCAAGCATAAGCAAGTGTACAGTGGGCACACGCTAAGAAAACAACAAGAAAATGTACCTACTTTTATATTAATAGAATTTCGTCACGTTTAAATTTGTCTTGATTTTTTCACATCGACTTTAACCTCAATTTTATGCAGCTTTTTCTTTTCGAGTGCCCACTGTATGCGAGTTATGAATGCGACTAAAGTCAAGTGTATGAAAAGCCCACATAATGTGCCATTGTGATTTTTTTATATATGTATTTAAAAAAAAAAAAAAAAAAAAAAAAAATTATAATAAAAAAAAAAAAAAATAATATAAATAATTTTTTTTTTTTTTTTTTTTTTTTTTTTTTTTTTTTTTTTTTTTTTTTTTTTTTTTTTTTTTTTTTTTTTTTTTTTGTTTTTTGGTTTTTTTTTTGTTTTATATAAATTTTTTAAATAATTTTTATTTTTTATTTTTTTTTTTTTTTTTTTTTTTTTTTTTTTTTTTTTTTTTTTTTTTTCCTCCCCCCCCCCCCCTATTTTTTTTTTTTTTTTTTTTTTTTTTTTTTTTTAATTTTTTTTTTTTTTTTTTTTTTTTTTTTTTTTTTTTTTTTTTTTTTTTTTATTTTTAATTTTATTAAAATATAAAATTTTTTTTTTATTTTTTTTTTTTTTATAAATTGTGGTTTTTTTTTTTTTTTTTTGGGGGGGGGGGGTTTTTTTTTTTTTGTTTTTTGGGGGGGGGGGGGGGGGGAAATTTTTTTTTTTTTTTTTTTTTTTTTTTTTTTTTTTTTTTTTTTTTTTGGGTTTTTTTTTGTTTGTTATGTTTTTTATTTGGGGGGGGGGGTTTTTCTTTTGGGGGGGGTTGGGTTGTAACCTTATCCTTTTTTTTTTTTTTTCGGATTGCAAGTTGCAAACGGTTAATCAGTTTTGTCTCACGTTCAAAACAAAAGCTGAATTCCGTCATGGACTCTTTCGAGGGGGCCAATGCCCGTGGCCAAACAATGTCACATATGTATGTACATACTTGCTCACTCATGTGCCAAGAATTGTACAAACATTAAATACGAATAGATAGTTATAAATATATAAGTGGTAACTCATCGCCTGGTGAAATTTTCAGCGGGTTTTCACTTTGCAACGTCGCATTCTGTCAGTCAAAAAAATTCCAATACGAACTTGAATCGAAAAAAGTGAATGTTTTTATTCGCGGAATTGTTATGTTGCTGATTTATTAGATAAATCTAGCTCTAGGCACGACGAGAGCATAAATGCCTTCACTTTCAAGGTCCACATCAAGTTCAAAGTTGTGGAACGCCCATTGTGAGGTTTTGTTTTTTTTTTATTTTTGGGTTCGGGTCGATGCGATTCGATTTGGTACATTCAAAAAAAGGCGTTAAACAATAAGATTTGCGTCTTAGTCGACTGGCGGCGTTTCAATTAACATTTCAAAAAGTCCAAATAACAAAGTAATTCTTAATGAAAAATTGCTAAAGCGCACATTATACTCGTATCACAAACGTCAAGGTTGTTTGGATCGTATTTAGTACTCCATATGTGTACTCGTGTATATGTGTCTCTATTTTGAATTCAAGTTCAATTCACATTCTCGAGATCTCTGTATTCAGTTTGTGCTCATTTCCCCCGCCATCAAGACGACAACGACGACGACGTCATCGTGCCGATGAGTAGGTGCTCAATTAGCATGCTTAGCTCATGTTGCCTCATGTTGATCTGCAATGATCGTGGATGCGGGAAAAAACCAGTCAAACTCATTCACAGCGAGTTGCGAGTTTATGGCCAACACTTATGCTGCGTTTATGCCATGGAACAGCACACGATCTACGTTAAAAAACTGAGTCGTGTTTTATTACAATCTAATATTGTCATCACAGCTTGGGTACAACTCACGATTAATATGTACGGTTTATTTCCTTATTAATTTGTACGTGCTTATTTATATCCAAAAATATCTCGAAAAGGTTAATAATGTTAATGAAAGCACGCTGATTCATTAATTTAAATCTTTTAACTGAGTTTCAAAAACCGTAGAATTACTCATATTATTGCGTTGCTGGGAAAAAGCCATACTCTGAATCATTTGCGACATCTAAAGTGGAAACTGGAAATTGGAAACTGGAACCTTAAACTGTTAATGCAAGTCATGATCAGGCACTAGTGTTGAAAAGTGCTCGAAGTTTGCTGTTGTTGTTGAACTTCCTTTTTGCAAATTGCGCTCTCTTAAGTTTTTGTTTTTGTTTGTGTTTTGGCGGCCGCCTTTGCTATTGGATTAGTTAATTATTCTGTGTAGTGATTGGCATAATTAGCTCATAAATTAATTGTAAGCTAATTACGTTGACGCTTATCGCACGCGTATGCGCAACGAAGCATAACTGAAGTAAACACACAAAATGATAAACAAGGCAAAGTGCTAAACGCTGTAAAATGTTATGGGCGCCTGTGTAATATTGGTACTATGTGGGTGCGTCAAATAGAAACGTCTATCTGTTTCCCTCTCTCTCTCTCTCTGTGAGTCATGCCTCACGTCATCGCAAATTATACACGCTCATTTTAGACTAGTTAGATTGCTCTACACATCCTTATCGCGCGGTCTGCATCGATATCATCGATTCATCTCTATCTGTATCTAGTTCTGTATCAACGCATGTTTATGGTATTTCGGGTGCGGGTACATGCTACGATAAGCAGCCGCACACGCATCGATGAGTGCAATTAATTTTTGCCATGGTAATTAAATAATTGCGAGTTCTGTGCGAAAGAGAGAGAGAGAGACAATCTTAGAGATGACATAAGCAAGCTGAGACAGAGAGAGAGGCAGTATACAAGCTAATGATCTTCTTCTTTTCTATACTCCACTTCCGACAGGTGCTTGAAAGATGTCATTGCCGTTGAAGGTGGTGCTCGTCGCGCTGCTCGCACTGCTGATCGCGGTTGCCACAGTGCGATGCTTGCCTCAAGGTGCACCGGAAACAGTGTGCGACACAATGCTGCCGTTCCATATGGGCGGCAGTGTGCTGCCCGAGAACAGTGTCAGTCCCTTTGGCGTGGAGACATCAACATCGGTTGTGGGACAGGGACAGACGATACGTGTGGATATTACCGGTGTACCGAGTGGTCTGACATTTGGTGGTTACATGATACAGGCACGCAATCGTAATCCTCCCTATCAGATTGTCGGACAATTTAGTCCATCGCGCGATGGCACCGTAAAACTTATGAATTGCGAGAACTCTGTAAATAATTCGGCCACGCACAGCAATGCGGGGCCCAAGCCGCAGGTCAGTCTAGACTGGCAGTCACCCGTGGACTTCCTCGGTCAAGTTGTGTTCAAGTGAGTAGGGAGCAGCTATATTCCTCTCCAGCTTCAGCTTATGTATTATCTCTTTCTCACAGCGCCACAGTTGCCCAGTCGTACAATCAGTTCTGGGTGGGTGTACCCTCGAATCCGGTGCAGGTGGTGCGACGTGATGTCTCCGTTGCTGCCGCGCCGCTGCCCACGCCTCCCTAATCCGGGCAATAACTTTAACTTTGCCAGCACACGCCCACCGTATGTGCCGCCCAGCTATGTGGCGCCCAATGAGGTTGCCATCAGTGAGGATACCTTCTACGATGGCTGCGGTCAGATCAAGAACTGCTTTGGTTTCCCCAATGGCTGCGTTGCCACCAAATCCTGCACCTCCGTCACTGCGGTCACTGTGCGTGGCGACATCTATGAGATCGAGATGCGTTCCGGCAAAGGTAGGTGTTTCAGCTAATGGTGGATTCTATTTATATTGATCGATTTCTCTGCAGGCACCAATGCTGCATATGTGGCGATGGGTTTGTCCGACGATGCCAAGATGGGTGAGGATCTGACCACGGAATGTGTGCCCGAAAATGGACGCGTTAACTTGTATTCCTCTTATACCTCGACCAGTCCCTACAGCGCGGTCAGAGCTAATGTGGTGAGTTGAATCAAATCAAGGAACAAACTGCTGCAGTTTCTAGCCAAGATCTCGGTTCCACTCCAATCTCTTTTAGCCCCAGAACTCGGCGCGTCTGCTGAATGCATCCTATGTGGATGGTGTCATCTATTGCAAGGTGCAACGTGATCAGCTCACCGTTGTGCAAGGACGCAGTTTCGACTTTGAAGAATGGAGTATATCACATGCTTGTCGCCTCGGGCAGCAGCCTCAAGGAGAACAGTGTGGGCTATCACGATATTGGTCGTCTGCCCTCGGGTAGTCCCATCAATTTGGCCGTTGTACAGGAGGTCGGTGGCAGTAGCCAATTGCTGGTTCGTCTGCACGGTGCCTTCATGATTGCCGCCTGGATTGGCACCACCTCGCTGGGAATTATCTTTGCACGTTACTTTAAGCAGACTTGGGTGGGCAGTCAAACGTGTGGCAAGGATCAATGGTTCGCCTGGCATCGCATGCTTATGGTGACCACATGGTCTCTGACTGTGGTTGCCTACATTCTCATCTGGGTGGAGCTGAAGCGTGCCGTATGGCATGCGCATTCAATAACTGGATTGATCACTGTGATTCTCTGCTTTATTCAACCCATTGGTGCATTGTTCCGTCCTGGACCCAATGACAAGAAGCGTCCGTACTTCAATTGGGGACATTGGTTGGGTGGCAATCTGGCGCACATCCTGGCCAGTAAGTTGATCGGAAAGTGATTGATATTCCACGTGGTACTTACTCAATTCTCTTTCCAGTTGTGGCCATTTTCTTCTCGGTGAAACTGCCCAAGGCAGAGCTGCCAGAATGGATGGATTGGATTTTGGTTGGATTTGTAGTATTTCATGTGCTGGTCCATCTGATATTTTCCGTAAGTGAGGGCGCATGTGTGTGTTTGTCTATTGGGGTGCCCCTCTCATGTCCCGAGTATATATGTATATAGAAGAAGGAGTCAATCCCTTGCATTGCCTGCCTGTATTATAGAAAACAACAGTACACTGAGAGAAATTTCGGTCTCTCGCTGTGCGTTGACTTGTCATTAAATGCCATCCATTTGCTACTAATTCACTCATCCCGCATGTCTCCCCACTGAACTCGTGGCTACGTCCATTAATTTGTAGATCTATTTGTGCATTAATCATTGGCAGGTGGCGGGCATCGTCTCGGATCGTCAGCAGAGTCAGCGCGTCAATACCTTCCAGATGGGTAACATGACGCATCATCATCAGCACGCCATGCGCAATGGCATGAGCATGGAACGCAAGATGGATGCACCGGTAAGTCCCTCGTATGTATATAAAAGAACTCTACGTTTTCTCAATCAATCCCTTTTTTCCAATCCCAGTATGGTGGCCTGCGCAAGGGCTTGTTGGGCGTCTACACCATTGTGCTGGCGCTGTTTGTTGTGGTGCTTATTCTGCTCGTGGTGCTGGCGCCTATAGAGAAGCTCTTCGGATAGGACACTCATTATATCGTATAATAGCATATTCCGTCGTTCTTTCAATCTTTGTACAGGCAATACTCGTAGTCTGCAATCGTCGTGCAATTCTATGCCAATTGTTTTATATATGTATGTGTTTTTTTCTAACCCCATCGTCGTCCCGTTTTATGTTGTTATGTGTAAAGTGTAATTCGTAATTAAGCGCAAAAGAAGAAGTGTAACCTAAGGTCAAGCGTTTTCAGTACATGTTATATATATAATTTATTATTGATAAAGTAAAACAAGCCAACTTAAATGCGTTTCTTCAATGCTTATCTAAGGCTACGAGGAAGAGGGGGGGCATGGAAACACCGAGACACAGAGAGAAAGCGAGTGTGAGAGAATCGAGGAGGGATCAACATAAATAGCAATCGGTGCAACTATCGATAATGGTATGTTTCGTATGGTAGACATATATGTATTTATATATATATAGGGTAGATCTGTTCGAACCGATGCTTTATTTAATTGGTAAAAAACTTTTACTCTTATCTGCAACTCTAGATATATATAGTAGATCTATGTGCTTGTTTCTTTCTTGTTGCTGTTGTAGTTTTTTTTTTCTTTTCTGTTTGCTGCTCTGCTGCTGCTGTTGCGGTTTTCTCCTCCTTATAAAATTAACATAAAATACAAGACTAATTTTTGTTGTTTCACTATACCCAATGAAAACGAGAACTCTTAAAAGTGTAAACGAACAGAGAAGCAATAATCGTTATCTTAATCGCAGTAAATGATCATAATCAAAATCAAAATCGCTCCTCCAATATGACCGTTTCCTGCGGATATAGTTTGAGCGCCTCCAGTGTTTGACTGGCCTCGATGGCGGTTAGATCGCGCCGTGGCCAACCGCTAAATACCTTGTATTCATCAATCAGAAAGCCATTGGCGGCAACAAAATTTAACAGATCCTAAAACAAGAATAAAAAGTTATAGAATTTCTGGTCATGTTTACATATATAGCTCATTCACCTGTAATGTGTCACGTGTATGGAAGCGACGCTCCAAATGATCTCCCGTTGGTTTGCGCACTCGTATTTTGGAAATGTTTGCTTCATGCTCGGCCGGCTCCTGAGGTAATGATTGTTTAGCCTGCATGGAAGAAAATGTTATATATAAATACAAGTACATACTTTATATACAAGAGAATCGCCTCGTCTTACCACTAATCTAATGGACTCGCGCCTAGCATCTTCTTCGGCTCTCTCGGATTCAATGCGTTTACGTTCGGCTGCCTGTGCGGCCTCCTTTTGACGTTTCGCTGCCTCTTTGGCCATATCGGCCTGTAGCGTCTCTTCATATGCCATATCCTGTTCGGCTTTCACCTGATCGCGCGCAGCACGTTCGTTTTCCTCCCGTATCTCACCCTGCAGCTGCTCCTCATACATAACTGTGGTCTCAATGAGCCGCGATTGTAAATCGCCCAAACCGATGTTACCTACGAGATGATTGAATAATTAACTACATGATTCAGCTAGGATTGACGTGTTCAACTTACCATGAATCACAGATAAAACCTCACAGGTTTGGCGGCCCATAAGACGACTCTTGCCGACTAGCATAATGGCGGGAAGCTTGTCAAGTTTGATATTTCTGGCCGTTAAGGATGCATTGCTGTTAATGCATGCTGTCAGGGAAGACAGGAACCTGGACAAGCAAAGTGAAGTTTATTGAAGTGTTTAAACGAGAGAATTATAGCCAGACTCTGCTCAACTTACATATCCTTATTGCTCTCGTAGGTCATGTCCCAACCGTAGAGCACAAAATTCTCCCTAAATGTCTGTATAATGCCTTCGTCTTTCATGAGATGATCACAGAATACATTTGTGAGTATACTCTCGCCGTGATGCAAGTAAATGGCCAGTAATTTGCGCTATACAATAAATAATAGATTAAATATATAATCTGGATTGGCTACTTGTTTGTGCTTGTACCTCCTTGGCGGGCTTGTGACAGGCAAGCCGCAGGGCATCCTCTAAACCGCCCACATAGAAATATGGTGTTGGTTCACCAAAGCGCTGCTTATAGTTTTCCACAAATTGTGCTGAGCCGCTGGTCTCATCATTCGTATTGTTGGGAACTAAAAAGCGAGGATTGTTTAAGAACTTGTGAAATTTGTTGTTTAATGAACCTACTTAAATGTCTGTTGAGGGGCTGCACGGGCGGAGAGTCAGAGAATATATATTCTGAGTTGTTAAAATCTGTGGCATCTTCGAACTCCTCCGCTGAGCTCTCGCTGTCGAGGGTCACGACTTCGCTGTGGAATAACGATATAATAGACAGGTAAGAGATAGATATTTTTAAATACATATAAATAGTTGCACTTATTCACACTTACGAGTTGTTTAACAAGTTGGAATTGTTTTGCGCTCGATTCGAAATGCGCACCACAAAATCGTGGCTGAGCTCAATACCGGATTGCTAATAAAGATATTGACAAAAGGTAGCGATAGTTATTTTGATTGATATCTGAGGGTTAAGACTCACCGCCAGGGTGGTATCGTTGTCACAACCGCTGGGCCAGCCAGACCACTCCTGATGCCTTACTGGTGTATTGGTTATGTAGTAAACATTAGTTTTCAGTTCTTGAATTGTGGCCCGACCGGGCAGGCTGATTGTTAATCTACGCCCCTCCGGCTCCACCACAACATGGATTTTAAAAATCTTATCCAAACGATGTGCGGTATCGTCTCTGTCAAAAGGAAAACCACAACAAATTTAATTGAATGAATAATTTTATAACTTGATCCTCTTACTGTTCTGTATCCATGAAACCGTCATCGGTTAAATCTACTAGAATAAGCTCACTCTCTGGCGTCAGGTCTAGATTGCAGAGCTGTGTGTCGCCCATCTGGGCTTCACTGGCTCTGGACGGCGGCCAGCCGCGTATGGCCTGACGACACTGCTTTACATTGGTCACATCATAGATCTTACGTTTCAGTTGGTCTGCAATGGAAACAATTTAGATGTTAATGGAATAGTTGTGGGGAAGATTAGACGATTACCTATGGTAGCGTTTGGTGGCATGCGAATCTGATGGCGCTCATGGTTAAAATGTATATTGAATGTTAAGACATTCTGGTTATTATTCTGCCTGGAGGGATCCAAGTTGATGCTCGAAGTCAGCTGAGCTAATAATTGTGACGCTATGATAACAAAATATATCAAGCAGATCAAGTTTCTGGTGGGGATCCACTCCACACATTTACGTTTTACTCACTTGGAAACATGCGAGCACCCTGTGATGGTCCGGGCTGCTCGTCAAAACCGAATGGCCTGAAGCCATTGCTGTTTGGGTTTGGTATATGGGCCGAAGCTGCAGCCGCTGCAGCAGCTGTAACTGGGTCTGGTGCTGGCGGCTCTGGCGGGTGTATGGGATTGGCCAGTGCTGCATCGTCGTGTGGCATTACACGGCTGAGTGCCTCCTACAAACAACACCAAACAATAACAACGCAATTTAATTTACGCATGTGTAGTAGATGTACGACGCACTTACCACCAAATCCCAGTTTGATGCCTCCAGATGGGAAAAGGCTTCGCCAACATCCTCGATTCCAGTTATAGCCTATGACATTGAAATTCAATTTGAGTTAGGTTTTCTTTCTTTTTTTTCAATAGAAAATACGCAAGACGCAGACACCCACACAGGCACTCGCACACACACACACACCCACATACAGACACCAACACCAACGCGTATACTCATACGCATTGAAAATGTGCGCACTCAGCATTGGGATCTCAAAAGCCCACAAATAATAACAGAAGATTGAAGCGTCTAGCGGGAAATCGATGATGATTTTCTTACCTGGAAACTGGCCAATGTTTCTTCTTTGTCCTGGTTGTCCGACATTAGTGTGTTTAATTGGTATTTCGAATTAAACTAAAGTACTACTAATTTTTCACAAAGAAAAGACAAAAGACAGTCTGATGTAAAAAACATTCGCCTGTTAACGCAATGTTAACAGAAGTATCAGCCTGTTAACATGTGGCTGGTACGTTGATTACGAACAAAGAGTTTGCAAAACGTAAACAAAGCGTGCGTCATATGCAATGTATAACTTATTATTCTCAAACCTTGTTTCAAATTATGTTCACAGCACACGTTGAGTACTTTTTATTAGTTTTCTTTATATCCACAGGAGTATAATCTATGCAAATTGTAGAACTTGTAAATTTAAATTTGGTTAAAAATGCACATTCGCTGCCGAGCTGCGTACTTAGCAATAACAGTCTGCTGATGGCAATGACGAATCGATAAGTCAATGTTTACATTTTCGATAAACGATACAATGCGTCTGTTCAGCGCGGTAAGTTTGAAATCGACTGTGAAATTTATTTACATTTAAAATCAAAAACGAATTTGTTGATTTAGTGTCAAAATGAATTATATAACAAAGGCAACAAATCAATAGGAATGAGATATGGAATTGTCATGTAAGCAAGTAAACTGCTCGGCGAAATCCTTTCTTAATCAATATAATGTATTCAGTTTTAAATTGTGATTAATATGCGAAACTTAATATTCAGCTCGAGCGCGGCGAACGAGACTCCTGACGCACTCGATATCCCAATGCGAGCTCCCGCACAAGCCGCACCGCACCACCTCCCTGCTTTCCCCGCTTGCCACATGCCACATGCTGCCGTACGCCTACGCACAACGCGAGAAGAGAGAGGGAGAGAGAGAGAGCGAGAGAACAAATGTCATCCAATTAATCTTCATAAAAACTGAAATCAAAGACTGTGAAGGCGATGTGATTTCGATGTGGCCAACAGCGATGCCGGTCATAGAACCATTCTGGCGCTCTCTACAACATGTTGTTGTGCGCAAATTTCCATTTGAAAATTGCAACACTTTGCTTTGCCATAAGTGGTGCCATATCGATGTTGCCACAAGTTACCGCAGACACATCCACATCCACATCCCCAGCGACGGAGCAACTGCCGCAACGTATTTACGGTCTGCTCGATAAATTATCCTGCTGCAGAAGGCAACCGAATGCGAGCGCCAAGTTTGCATTGTTGTTGGCCGAATTTCTGATAAAACGTATGTAAGCCTAATGAGCTGTATGGAAAACAGAAAGAAAAAAAAACGTAATAGATTGCTGCAACATAAATATTCATTAATTTCCGCACATTCATATTTCACATACGCAAATTTTCAATTACACAGAGAAAATGCGCTTTATGCCGCCCACACGCTACGAGAGGCAACTCTATTATCATCTGCTGCACAGGATGGAGGAGCTGAAAGTCAGCCTGCCAGCTGTGGATAGTTTGAGCATGCTGGAAAAGCAAAGTAAGCAAAAGATTTGTCCATATTTTCGAATAATTCAGTTAATCCGTTATTTAGTACTGGAACATGCCTTTCAACACAATGTACTGTTGCTGGCGCCCAGTTTAAAGTGAGTTTTCAGATTAGATATATATAGTATGTTAATCTTAAGTTCCTGTTCTCTGTCAGATATGGCGCACTGAATGCAAATGCTGAATACGAACAGTTAGCTATGAATTATGATAGTCTGGTCAGTGTGGGACAACCCAATCGCACAGCATCGGATCTCTGCATGCGAGATATTGTTGAATTGGATCTGAAGCAATGTAAACTAAGTCTGCAGTGTCTAGATATTCTGACCAGCGCAAAGGAAGCCTATGGCTATCAGCGAACGCATCAGTGAGTAAATAAATTTGTTTCTATTTTTATTACATAATAAAATTTCAACTCAAGAGTTTGATTGAAGTATATTCTAAAAGAACAAATGAATTTGCAATTTAATCCCACTGTAGTGCGACATTCAATTGCGATTGTTTTTTATTTCGATAATCAATACCGATTACAATAAGTGTTGCCACATCGTTATAATTGATCTTAATCTAACAAGGTTACCAGCTAATAATAACACTTTTACAGGGTGCTCCTGCTGTACATGCTGCAACATCATCGCTGCGCTGCACAGTTGAGCCCGCCCAGACTTTATGACGAGTTGGGACGCACCTACTGCAATCAGATCCTTAACGAACAGAATGCAATACGTAGCTTGGCCATGGGTATGGGCAAATACAAGGATTTGTATCTGGAACAAGGTATGGAGAACTAAAACATAACTAATCCCCAGCTCTAAATGATGATAAATGATTGCAGCTACTATCTGTGGACTGTTTGGATTTAATGAGTTCCTCAACTGGCGTAATGTGATGGAAATTGACAGTTGGATGCCGCCGGAGCAACCCAAGGAGGAGCATATTGCAGACTTGGCTCTGGTTTTCTATACGAATGCGTTGCTAATGCTGCATTAAATTACAATGTGTTGTCTATAATATAACAAACTATATTCTGCTGCTCGTGCTCCTGGTAACTGTTGCTTCTAACTCTGCTTTATAACTGAATAAAGTGCGGCATTATTGCTTGATGCGTTGTGGAGTGCAGGGCGTGGACAGGCGCGGAAAGTGTTTAATACTTTTGTTATTGAACTGCGTGAGAATATGCCAGAGCATGTGTGTGACAGAGAGAGAGAGAGACATAGAGAAGGGGCGGGGGAAGAGGTGCCATTTGTAATGTGACACATTAGTTGCGCCTGGCTGGCTGGTTGATGGATGCCAGGACAACATGCCACGACAAGGATGAGGACAACAACATGACAGCAGGAGCAGCAGCAGCAACAACAACAACAACACTTTCCATTACAAAATGCTGGCGTTGAAGTGGAATACTAATATTTGCCCTGACATACTCGAAAAACATGGGCAACATGGAACGACAAGCATGTAAGGGGAAGGGGAGGGAAGGGTGGCGTGGCGAACTGCAGCCTGAGCCCCGGGGTCGGATATTAATGCCTCATTTGCTGCAAGCAACAACAAGCACGAGTTGTGCCCGTGTTCGGCTTTGAACTGCACCCACTAAGCCAGGCACAAAAGACCCAACACACACACACACACACGCACAGCCCTGCTTAGTTGTGTCTGTGTGTGTGTGTGTGTGAGGCAAGCGCAGGCAAAGGACTTAGTCGAGGCACATTGTCGAGGGCCATGAATGGTGGCACTGGTCATTAGCAAAGTTGAAGCAACAACAACAATAACAAACGCTGGCCGCAGACAGTATCCCCAACTCTGCCCATCCCCCCCCCCAATCCCTTCAGGCCAGCAACAATTCTAACTTATGCACATGGTCAAGTCAAGTCTCAGTTACAGCAGCAGACCGTGTACGAGTCCGAGTCGGAGTCCGTGTCCCTCATCCGTACTCACGCCCTCGTCCGACCTGCCCTTTGTACTTTATTTCGTTTTCGTTTCTTCTGTCACTTTCGGTCAACTGCAGCCCTACTGCGGCGACAACAGCAACAAAAACAATAAGGACACCGACAACAATTACAACCCTTGCAACCTGATCAGCTGTCGCTTCTGACTTACTGCCCATTGCCCTGCTACCAACACCACCACGTCTCGCCTTCTCTGTGTGTGTGTGTGTGTGTTTCTGTTTTTTGCCCATGCGTGTCGTTGAGTTCATTACGAGCTTACGTTATGTTATTTGTTTGTGTGCGTGTCCTCTCAAGTGTCGGTCGGCGTGTTGGTGTTTATTGTGATGTTAAGTTGCTGGCAACAGCAACAACAAACTGTTGTCTAACAGAGCGCACATTTTTCCATTACTAAGCACTCTTTCTCTGCAGCTCTCTCGAAGCGCCATGTTTCAATTCACAACGTTTCGTTACAGGCTTTCGTGGAGCATGCGTCAAGAAGCAAACATATGCACTCGCTCCCACTCACTCTCTCTCGTTGCCTAAGAGTGTGGGAGTGCGCTAGGACAAAGAGTATTAAATATACAGAGATTGCATAACGCCGTTCATGTCTCCGAACGAACGAGAAGTTCGTGGGACACGTTGGGGACTTCTCGGTTAGCAATCAGAATAGCTTTCTCGGGATATTTTTGAGAGACGGAAAATGGGAAATTTTGTTTGTTTAGAAAAGAGACTTAGAAGAAAAGCAAAGAAATATCCCAATGCGAAGTAGCGGAGAAACAGCTGGTGCCCGCAAAAGCTCCGCTCAGGCCTCATAATATCCACGAACCCGGGGGGTGAGGGGTACCGCAATCTCTATATATTTAATACTCTTTGGCTAGGATTGCCAACACCGAGCAAAGACTGTTAACTGACGCAGCAGAGTAATGTAAATAACTAGCTGGCTGTTAAGTGCACATTTTGTAATCAAGATGAACTTTAAATGCAACAACAAGCAATTTAAAATGTTTATTAAATGTATTTAATGTGTAATAAATGTTAAAATTATCCAGATAGCTGTCAACCCTAAACTACCCTCAGTCTTTTCGTATTTGGCGCCACTTTACATGCACGGATAATCAGCCAGCGGATAATGGAGTACTGCAAGAGCAACAAAACAACAACTGGCCATGGACACACACTCTCTCTCTCTGTCTTTCTCTCTCGCTCTCTCACTGCGTATCCTTTAAGCGTCTCTAGCGGCTGCCACAGTTGGGCACTTTTGCGCTCTCTCCCAATGTTTCCGCAACGTTCCAAATCAGACAGTGTTGGCTGCGATACGCGCAGTAGTCTCCCGTCAATTAGAGTGTAAAAACCGTTACGCTCCATATCAAACAGAGGAAAAAACGGCTAACGGTACGCGGCGCCGCAACGCAGAGACATCCATTCGCAGGATACAACCAAAATATTACATATACACACACACACACTAGCAGCAAAAAACGCAGTAACAACGTAGGAAAAAATAACTAAACAAACCACAAGCAATTCTGACATAAGAAGAATAGCAAAAAAAGGTTTAATGTAAAACGCAGCTAAAGTGGAATATTCAGAGAAAAGCGAGACAAATGTGCAATGTGAAAGAGTGTTCCGTCAAAGTGTGTGGCGTGTGTGTGTGAGAGAGTGTTTTTGTGTGTGTTGTGTATGTGAGTGTGTGCGTGTACTGGGCTGAGTGTGTGTGAGTTAATGTAAATACCACGAAAATCGCTGAAAGCCGAAAATAAAGCAGCAAAAATCAACGAAAGACGAAGACGCCAGGCATAGTCGACGACGAAACGAGGCGGCCACTCGCCAAAAAGCAACGGCAATACAAGTGAGTAGCAATCGCTGTTGTTGTTGTTGTTGCTGTAGTTGCAGAAACGAGGCGAAATGAAATAATGGAAATTTATGTTGGGCAAGCAGAGAGCGCACTTTGAAGTGCCACTTGAGTAGGCAATGGGTGAGGTGGGAGAGCAAATCCCCCTTCCCAACCAAAAACACAAGCACACACACAGTGTTGTAAAGTGCACTGTGCACACATGCATGCAGAAAGCTGCCGTAAACGTGTGACTGGCATTTTTGACTGCTGTGAGGATCTTGCGTTGCCCGGGCCAAGTACGCTGCGCTGCCTTTGCCTGCTTGTGTTTCTCCTCTCTCTCTTTCCGCCTCTCCACTGCCCTTGCAGTCAGTCAAATGTCTTTGATATAATGTCGTCCCGCAAAACGTACAAAAGCTGCGGCTGCAATGGCCGCATAACACACACACACACACACGCGCACACTTACAAACGCACGTCACGTTCTGCTGCTGCTACTTTTCTCTTGAAGTATGTGTGCGGGTGTGTGTGTGTGTGCTACTGCGGGTGGCTGTCTTTGTTTTAGTCCCAGCTTGAAATTGCTTTCTGCCGCTGTGTTTGTTTTCCTTTGTCGTTGTTTTTGTTGTTGTTGTTTGTGTCGAGCTCAGCGCGACGTCTTTGACAGCGCGCAAGTAATATGCGCACCTGTGAATTTGCCATAAATTAGGCGCAAGATAGACACACACACACAGCCACACAGACGTAGACACGCACTAACATAAATACAAATCAGTGTGTGCGTGTGCGTGTATCAAACGCAAGAAAATTTAACACCAAATGCGGCAATAGCAAAAACGCGCGCCAAACTTTTATGTTTATGTGTGTGTGTGTGTGTGCGTGTGGAGTCTGTATGCTGCGTGTGTATGTGTGTGTATGTGTGTCTGTTTGCGCCGTTACTTGGGTCAGTCTGTCATGCGTGAGTTACTCGCCCTCCTGCTACTCCAATTCCCTTTTGCTCTTTAGCTGCTTGCCCAGGCCCCATTCCTCCACCTCCTTCTCTCCGCTTCTGTCATTCTGTCCGGCTTGTATTTTGTGGTGCGCCTCCAATTGGCTCTCAACGGGCTTTGCTCTATTTACCTTATAAAAACACAATTTATTGCTGCTTTAACGATTTTTCCTTTGCGGACATTGGCTGTAACCGTTATTTGTGCTGCTTCTGCTGTTGTTGTTGTTGTTTCTGTGTAGTTTTGTTTGTTTCAAGTTTTCTTGCCTCTTCACTTCTCTCTCTCTTCCCTTTTGCGTTTTGCCTTCATTGACTTTGATGCTGCTTGTTGTTTGTTTTGTCTTCTATGCCTGTCTCTATCACTCTACCTCCCTCTCCCTGCCTTTGTGTATGTGTGCGTGTATTTACCGTTCGCTTTTCATATTGGCTTTTTGTATTAAGCTTGCGTGACATCAACACAAAAAATCAGCAGCAGCAGCAACAACAACAACAAGAGAGAGAGAAACAACGAACAAAGTATCCACTCGATTTGGCTAGAATATAATTTGTGCTGTGTTCGCTTTTGGCCTTGTTATAGTTTGTAATCAATAATTTATACTACATGCTAGTATATACAGGCAGAGCAGAGAGAGAAAGGTAGAGAGGGAAAGGTAGAGAGAGAGAGAAGCCCGCATTTGCCATGAGCCAGTGTGTTTTGCTATTCAAGATAATCGGGCTATAGTTTTAGTCCTTTGTGCACAGTTGATTTAGTCAGCAAAGTGGCTTGTTAAAGTGTGTGTGTGTGTGGGTGTGTGAGAGAGACAACTGTTAATGCAGTGATCAATCAGTGTGTCCACATCTTGGCACACACTAATTGCAGCTAGACTTGCGCTCGATTTGTGTAGCATACTTTCGAGCGCATACACAAAAATTGCAGTCCGGCTTCTGCTCGATTTGTGTTGCATACTTTCGAGCGCACTTGAAATTCAAAACTCGTCGGCCATTTGCAAACTGCACGAATGAGAGTTAGAGAGAGAGAGAGGGGCAGATTACATATTAATATTTACTTGAAGTTTTTCAGTCGTGAAATCCGAGCCAAAACTTTTCTTCTCCCCTTATTTTTTTTCTTTTCTCCCCCCTTTGCAATAAAGTTTTTTATCAGTGTACTCTCATTGTTTTCACTGAAGCAGCAGCAGCGCAGCTACCCAAATGAGTTTCGCCTCAGTTTGTTACTCCAAAAACCGAAAGCGTTGCTCACGTTGTGCCCCTAAAAAAATATTATTATGAATTTACGAATTTATTTCTTCTTGTTGCACAGTAGAGAGAGCGAGAGAGAGAGAGAGAGTGGGAGAAAACCCATAAACTTTGCACTTGCAGTCGGTGCAAAAACTTTATCCTTAGCAAACTAAATCGAGAGCTTGCCCCGAGCAGATCGTACTATATATCATACGCATAACTCGGCAGCTAGGAGACAATACATGAGTTTAAAGTTTTCGGCTACGTTTTAGCTAATTGTACGAATTATTGCTGTAATTAAATCAATGCCCATTTCGATCCATTAGCCGCCTAATTAAGTTGCTCAACTTTTTGTGCAAAGCATAGGCAGAGGGGGGAGTGAGAGAGCGGATGAGAGGCGTAGCCAAGTGCTATTAATTTTGATTCTGTCAATAGCGATGTGTTCCCGCTGCTCTAATTAGTTGCGGGCAGGCAGTGAAGTGTGCGGCAGGCACACAGGCCACTTGCCACTTGGCCACCTTCCGTTGGCCTCCTCCACGCCTGCTCCTGCTCCTCCACGCCTGCTCCTGCTTAAGCGGTGTAGTTGAAAATTTTCCAACCAAATGAGCGCACGTTTTTGCCTGCGTTTACCTGAATAATGAGTTTTTCAGGTGCTCCACATGCCTCTGCCGCTGCTTCTGCCGCTGCCTCTGCCGCTGCCTCGGCCTCTGCCACTCTGCCGGTACATGGCCAACTTCAGTTGCACAGTTCCATCATCAGCAGCAATCCCGGCCTGGTTAAACGTATGCAATTTCGACTCTCAACTGAAACTCGTTCGTATTCCTACCCCTCCCTTCCCCACCTCTTCGCCTACATATACCATCAGTCGCTTGTGCGACAGCCTTGCTTCAACATTTTGCTGGCCATTCGAAGGCGTCGTACCGGAAAGAAATGCCATTAAAAACGCAATAACAAAATCAAAAAAAAAGGAAGAGAGAGTAAAGCGTGAGCAGCAGCAGCAGCGGGAGAAATAAAAACTGAAAACAGAAATGAAATGAAAGAAAAACGGAAAAGCGAGAAACGAGCAAAAAAAAGAAGAGAGTGGGTTGCATGGGTTGTCTGGGATAGTATACGGCATGCTAGTATGTCAACTGATGTGTGTGTGTGTGTGTGTGACTGTAAGTGTGCAAGTCAGCGTGTGTGTGTGTGTGTCTGCGTGTGTTTAAGGCTACAGTGCAAATAGCCAAAGGTGGAAAAATCGATATAAATGAATACGGCAACATTTGGTTTGAGCTACCCCTCCCAGCTCTCCCTCCCCAACCCCCCTCAAAAGCAAAAACAACCAAAAACTCTTCGAGACAGTACGAAATGGCGATGGGTTTTTAGCCTACCAAAAGAGAGAGAGAAAACTTGCAAAACTTTTGCACGCACCGAGTGAAACAAACAGAAACAACAACAACAACGCACCCTCTTCACACACACACACACACGCATAGGCCACTCACACACGCACACACTCTGACATCGAGCATCGCCCTACAGGCTGAGTCAGTGGCAGACGTCGCGATTTTAAGCGTGGGCATACAAACTTGATATAAAAATAAAGCAGAAACAAAAAAAAAGGAAAAACGCTGAAAAAGTTACAGTCGAGTGTGCTCTACAGGGAAATACCCTGCATGGCATACAGGGTGTGGGGTATACCTATGGCAGAAACATTAGAAGCTGCTGCTGTTTATTCACAATTTTCTTTATTGATTCTGGCTGTTTAAGGGGTGTCTAGCTATAACAAACCTAACAAAAATTCCTGAGCTTTTAAAATTATAAATTAATTTTAAATTTAAAATTCTTTTAGGCAATAGTTCCCCAGGGTAAAGAGAGTAGATCCATCATTATCTTAAAAATTACCAAGTATAAGAAAACAATAATCTAAGAATGTGGAGGATTTCATTAATGATTAAATGATAATATAATTAAAAATTTAAATAAAATAAAATCACGTTACTTAAATACTTTATTCTTAGTTCTTACTTAAATTATACTTATATTTTTTTATTTTATTTATATTAGTAATTTTCTTTTAGTTTTTATAATATCTTTGAGTCGACTGCTCTAAGTTGATGTTAAATAAATAAATACATAAATAAATAGAAAGTAACAATAATTTAATTAAATTAGGGAATTTAAATATATGTAAATATAAATACTATATTTTTTTTTTTATTTATTGGTTACATTAGGGATCAGAATACAGATTTTTCTATAACCTAATGAGCATCTATGGTTGTTACTTCTCCAAGACTGCTTATAATTTAATTAATAAGTAATTTCTTATATAAATATTTTAATTACTAATATAATTATCAAAAAATACTCATGCAAATATGAAATACTAAATATTATATAGGAATATTGATAAATTAAACCAGACATGCTTTAGGGCTTTATAAAATAATAATATACAAAAGGTTTTGGTTTCGCAAAACTTTCCTTGATTTCCCCCACCTGAGTTCGATTGCCTTTTTGAAGAGTTCGAAGAAATGATTCGATTGCCGTAAAACGAAGCCAAGTTGTGGTAGTAAAAACTTTAACGAGCTGACGTGATGATAATAACTTACGTCACTTTGCTAGTTTATAGGGTATTTCAAGCACAGCAGTGACTGCGCAGCAATGAGGAAAGATTTCATGTGCTGGCTGCAATTTGTGCCCCAGTAAGTATGCTACGTATTTTTTTTCGAGCACGGGTTAAGTGCCTCACGCAAGCGTGTGCGTGTGTGTGTGTGTATATAGCTAAGTATACTAGATATATACATACATATATTATATATATGTACATATGTGTACCAATAGGCTACTAGCTATGCGGGTCTACGACCCAGCTTAACAACATTTCCCCCGCGTGCTATCGCTGCCTCTCTCCCGCTCTCTTCCTGTCTCTCTCTCTCTCTTTAGACATTTGACATTTCAATTTCGATTTCAATGCGAAATTGACAAATTTTCGATAGGCAAGAATTTGTGGAATTCTATTTAATTTCTTTTTCGTTTTCCTTTTGCCTTCTTTCCATTTCCATTTCCTTTTCCGAATTTCGTATTGATTTCTAATTACAGTCTACTTGGGCACAGGTTGAAGGCTTAAGGTAGGGCTGGATATAGTATACAGTATGGTATAGGAGTGGCTCCGAATTATTCGGGTAGGCAGGCAAAGGGCAAAGGGGCTGTAGGGGGCGATGGGGAACTGTGTCTGTGTTCTATTGTTTGTTATGGTGGCGCCATGGTTGCCATGACGCTGCTTTATTGATTTTATGTGCTGCGAGAGGTGGCAAAAAGGGCGAAGGGGGAGGGGGAGAGGCAGAGGGGACGCCATGCCAAGTGGCAAGAGCCATGAATCATGTGTGTGTGTGTGTGTGTGTTTGTGCGTTGCGTGTTTAGCAATTTGTGGTTATATTATAATGACCACTTGATTTTCCTGCGTCTCGCTTGCTCTCCTAGCTACCTATCTCGCTCTAGCTATCACTAATTGCTTTGCCTTTGCTTGTGTATCAACAGGAAACCAGCAGGCAGCCAGGCAGCCAGTCGACCAGGCAGTGAGGCCAACCAGGTGAAAGCAGTCGCAGCGGCAACGCCGAGACGCATGTACGCTCCATGCAACACGCTGCTCGTGGCTGATGGTGGCCAATGCCGACGACAACCTCTAAGCTGGCCAACGATCGTGTGAACGTATACGTAATATTCTGCTAAGCAACAACAGACAGAGAGAGAGAGAGAGAGAGCGCGATACAAGTGAAAGAAGGAAACGACGCACTGCAGCCGGCGGCAACTCAGCTACAAAAATGTCAACTTCAAAGCGACAACAACGAGGAGGAGGAGCAGGAAGAGATGGAGGAGCAGCAGGAGCTGGAGTAGAGGAGCAGCAGCAGCAACGCCAGCAAGTACATCAAAGCAGCAGCAGCGGACTTGGCATGTGGCCCACGTTCAGCCTGTGCCTGTTTCTGTTGCTGTCATTGCTGCTGGCGCAGCCGAGCGATGCCAGCAGCAGCAGCAGCGGAGGCAGCAACAGCGCAGGCAGCATCAGCAGCAGCAGCGCTGGCAGCAGCAGCGGCGGCAGCCTGCCGGAGCCAGAAGAGGCGGCTTTTCAAGGTGCGTATATAAATACATATATGTTGCCCCTACTCCCTCTCCCCCTCTACCCCCCGCAGACCATGACAGACGCACTAATTGCGCACATTTGGCATGTGAAAATTGAGTTCTGACATATCAATAAATGAGAGGGTTCTGTCTATCTCTCTGTCTATCTCTCTGTCTGCCTGTCTGTCGGTCTCTCTGTGTTTGACATTAATGAGTGACTTAATTATGCGTTGCACACACACACACATACGCACACACATACACAGAGGTATCCTGTTTGGCTGTCAATGATTTGGGTTATGCAATGTTTTTGTGCCTAAAATTATCCCAGCTGCAGTTACTAGGCTGTCCCTGCTCCCTGCGCCCTGCTCCTGCTCCCTTCTCTGGCTCCCTGCTCCTGCCTTCTGCTCTCTGTTCTCTGCGCCCTTCTCCCTGTTCCTGCTCCTTTGCCTGTCCCTGCTTCTGTCTCTGCTCTTGCTCCCTGCTCCTGGTCTCTGCTCCTGCGCTCTGTCCCTGCTCCCTGCTCTCTTCTCTCTGCTCCCTGCGCCCTATTCCTGCTCCCTGCTCCTGCTCCCTGCTTCTGTCGCTGCTCTTGCTTCTCACATTACTACCCTGTCCCTTTTCCTGCTCTCTGCTGCTGCTCCGTGTTCCTGTGCTTACTCCTATGCCTTTCCCTGCTTCTGTCTCTGCCACTGCTCCTGCTCCTGACATTACCCCTATCCCTATATCTGCTCCCTTGCCCCCGCTGTGCCTCCCTTTCTGCTGCTGACACTTCGATTTCAATTGCATGCAATATGCGATTTTTCAATTTCAATTTGAATACGCAATGCAATGCACGACATGCTGTGCCTCAACCATTGTGTGTGGGTGTGCAAGTGACTGTGAGTGTGCCAGTGTGTGTGCTGCATGTGTGTGTGTGTCTGTGTACATATGCAAATGTGCTGAGTGTCCAGTGCACTTTAATCGGCACCACATAGTTGCTTAATCAACTAGCAACCACACGCCTCACAGAGACACATAGACAGACTCCCACACACACACAGAGCACACACACACACACATACAAGTACACGCACACTGCCAGCACTTGTCTGTGTGTGACTTGAGGGCACTTTAAGCTCGTTGCTGCTGTTGTTGCTGCTGTTGCTGCTGTTGCTGTTGTTGCTGTTGTTGTTGTTGCTTCTGCTGCTGTTGCTGTTGTTGTTGCCATGTTGCGTGTGCTATTTAATACAATGAAAGCAAACGTTGTTGTTGCTTTTGTTGCTGGCCCGCACATGACGTAAGTGCTCGACAAATAACTCAACGTTTTCGCGCTACACGCGCCCAAAATGTAGAGTATATATAGGGTTTTTTTCCCCCCTGTTTTGCTTTCTATGTCAATTGACATTTTAAGCCAGCAAGCAGAGCAACTTCTTCCCCCCCCTCCTCTGCTCATTACGCCGCGTTGCACCTAATTTCAGTGCGACTTTGATGTCAAGTGATTTATTGATAGAGCATACAGGGTACTGCATACAGGGCGAGTCGTTTGGCTTGTGCATTTTAAAATGGCGAGCAGCAGCAAGCAAAGCAGAGCAGGCTGGAGAGAGGGAGCACAGCACTATGGGAAATTTGACGACTTTTTCTAACATTTATTAATAACTTGAGGTTTTATCCCAAAAAAATACGATTTTGCAAAAAGTACACATTGAGATAAAATAATCTGAATTTGGAATTGAACACTCTGCAATATGAATATAAACACTCACTTAATAAATTTAAATAAACTTTTGCAGCTCTTCTCAAAGTGGAAATTTCTTTCAAAAAACTACTAAAAAAACACGCACAAAATAAGAAATATATTAATGGAAACATATAGTAAAAGCCTAAAGACATAATATCCAATTCTTCTTTTAATATTTTACAATTCACCTTTGAAAATACGAACTTTGAAATTTGAGTTTAATATTTCCCTCAATGCAATCACTGTTATATTAACAGTGCACTGTTAAGTTAACATTTGTGAGTTGTAACATTACAGTTTCAAAAATATATTAATGTCAAAAAAACTGGTGAAATTCCCCATAGTGCACAGGGGAAGCAGCGCAGGCTTTGTGGCGCAGCAGAAATTTCGTTGCATACTTTCGAGCGCATTTGCATGCAGTATGTGAGCAACGCGCTGCGTGCAGGGAGGGAAAAAAGGCCAGAAAGAGAGGGTAAGAAGGGATAAGGGTACAGCAGGTCGGAATCAAGCTGGCTAGACCGATATTTATTGAAAATAGGTGCACGTTAAAAGGCTCAACAGTTTTGGCCGTTTGCCAGTGCAAAACACAAATGAGGAGAGCGAGAAAGAGAGGAAAAAGAGAGCGCGCGCAAACTGCGTGCTTCAAGGAGAGACAGAGAGGCATATCTGAAATTGTGGAAATTTGGGCAATGCGAGCAGTAAATTATCAAACATGACTCTGGGCCGAGTCAGTAAAGCTCATTAGAATTTATTGCGTACACGTTGGTCACACCCAGTCGGGAGTGGGCGGAAAGGGGAGGGAGGGAGGAGCAAACCGAGCTGGCGGCACGCACACGGCACACGGCATTATAAACTCAACTTGGAAATTGAAGGGGACAGACAGCCAGACAGCCAGACAGGGCACTCACTTAAATTCGCCTTTATTGCGCACCCCTTGACCTCTTTCTCTCTCTCTCTCTCTTCAATTGGCAGGTCACTGCGGCCATACCAGCCCCTGCGAGCAGCTCTGCTATGAGATACATGATGGCATGTACGAGTGCGATTGCATCGAGGGATACGAGCTGAACAAGAACGGTTACAGCTGTCAAGGTGCGTCTCCAGCTCCAAGTACACACCTACACTTTCCCGCTAATACACTCTTCCACCGTCTCCACCCCTCTTTGCAGTCATCAACTCGACAAGCAACGGCCTGGATGCACACGGCAAGTCGGACGAGGATGTGCTGTACCAGAAGGGTGCCTCGTTTAGCGCCAAATTGGCCAACGATAGAACCGAGAATCAGGCCAAGTCGCGCTTTGCTGCCGTTCCAATGGCTAACGATGATGGCGATGATGACCGTGATTCAAGTCAGGATTCCACTGGTGATTCCGATGTGGATATGAACTCAAGCTCAAGCGATAGCTACGACTACAACGATGATGTGATGGAGAAGCAGCCACAGCAGCAGCAGCAGCAACAGCAGCAACAAGCTGAGAAAGTCAATTCAAACGATTATTACATATCAGCCGAGAGCATTAGCTTCAACTCGGACAATGAGAATCAAGAACTGGATGTGGGAGACTTCAAGGTGGCGTCCACAGTGCGCACTACCAAGCAGCAGCAGTCGCCTAGATCCACCTCAACCTCAACTACGTCTACCACATCGACCACAACGACAACAACATCAACAACAACAACAACAACTGCAAAACCAGCAGTAGCGCACAATGTTGTCGATTACGTAGAATCTGAAATGGAGCCCGAAACAGAGACGGGAGATGTGGATGAGTATTATAACTACAAGTCGGACATGTCCATCTATGACGATGTCAATAATAATCAATTAAACTTAAGACGCAACAGCAACAGCAATTCGCATACATATCAGCAGACAAGCAACAACAACAACGACAACAATAACAGCAACAACAACAAAGTCGCAATGCATATCAGCAACAAAAACAACAAGAAGAAGATGAACAAAAATGCTGCCAATAGCAACAACATATCAGATAAAGCAAATCCCACAACAGTCTCAAGCAGGTGCGTAACAGATTTAGCACACATATAAATATATATGTATTTAAAAAACATAGTCCTTTTTTAATATTTTTTTCTTCACGTTCGTTTCATTCAAATTATATGTTATAAAGCTACTTATCGATAAGTATTATCGTTTTAGTCATCTTTTTTTTTACCACGCTTCAATCAATTAAATATTTTATAAAGCTACATATCGATAAATTGCTTAATTTACATACAAGTATGTATATCGAATTCATATGTGACACTTTTGAACACTGAAATCATAGACAAAAACAAAACAAAAAAAAAAAAAACAATGGCAAAAGCAACAGCCAAGTGGCGGCCATGTTGAAATGAGCTGCAAATAGAAATTGTCGGAGGAGCCGAGAGAGAAGAAAACCGTCTCTATTTTAATATCCTTTGCCGTACTAAATACTATAATAATACTATAATAATAATAATTATAATATTTCGTAAATGAACACAATATTCAGATGTCAATTTACTCCTATCTTTATCTTCTAGCACCCTCTGCAATCTGGACTGCGGCACTGAGGGAATTTGCGCACTGGAGGCAACCGCATCCACAGCGCGTTGTCTCTGTCCCTTTGGCAAGACAGGCACAGGCTGCCTGGAAGGTAAGTAGCCAAATAATCTGGTTTTATGGCTAATCTCTTGCTCACACTGTTTCTCTCTCTCTCTTTCTCTCTCACTTGCCTACTCGTAGATATTCGGGCGCACGTGCCACGCTTTGCCAAACGCTCCTGGCTGGCATTTGCCGCCCTGCATGGCGCCTATAAGCATGTCCAGCTGCGGCTGGAATTCCGTCCAGAATCCTTTGATGGCATCATATTGCTGAGTGGAGAACGTGATGATCTAACGGGTGATTTTATGGCACTGCTGTTGAACAAGGGCTTTGTGGAGTTCTGGTTCGATTGTGGTTCCGGTGTGGGCAGCGTGCGATCCCGCGAGACGATTTTGTTAAACGAATGGAACTCTGTGATTATCTATCGTCATCGCTGGGATGCCTGGTTGGTGTTGAATCATGGCACCAAAGTGCAGGGTAGATCGAATGTGAGTAAAGGATTGAAAATTGAAAAAATATAGATGACTCTTAATACCTTATGTCTTGCAGGGTCTCTTTCTCGCGCATAACCTTCCGGGAACCGGTGTTCCTTGGCGGCATAGGCAATATCACTGGGCTGGCTAAACGGCTACCGCTTGCCGAGGGCTTTGCCGGCTGCATACGTCGCTTTGTGGCCAACGAGCATGATTACAAGTTCACGGAGCATCCCCTTGGCGATGTTGTCAATGGATTCGATATACGTGAGTAGCGCAGCGAACTGTTTGGATGTAACTAGTGTAAATGTGGTATCTTTCTTACTGTAGAGGACTGCTCGACTGATAAGTGTGTGCGTTATCCGTGTCAGCATGGTGGCAAGTGTCTGCCCTCGGATCAGGGCGCAGTTTGTTTGTGCCCTTTGGGCTTTGTGGGCGATCTCTGTGAAATACGCATGGATTTGCAGGTGAGTGGAGCGATGCAAAACCAACCTACTAATCCGGACTAATATATCAACACTTTGGATCAGGTGCCCGCTTTCAATGGTTCCTCTTTTCTGCGCTATGCGCCGCTTGGCGACAGTGCACTTATCTGGCTGGAACTTAAAGGTCATACTGAAGCCCGAGCAGTCGGATGGCCTCATACTCTACTCGGGTCCGGAAAAGCGTGGTGATTTTATAGCTTTGTATCTGCACGATGGTTTTGTGGAGTTTGCTTTTGATTTAGGCAGTGGACCGGCTGTGGTGCGGTAAGTATAGCAAATGCCAAGATGATGTGCAGTGTCTGACGAGTCATGCTTCTCATCCATTCTCTTCTCCTTGGGCCCAGCAGCAGTGAGTACTCGCTCAGCCTGGGACAGTGGCATACTATCAAGCTCTCCCGCACTGCGCGTTTGGCTGTGCTCAAGGTAAGCAGCAAAACTTTGAACTTGTCTCAGCTTTAACCAACTGCCACTTCCTTTCCAGATCGATCAGCACCAGGAGGTCATGACCATTTCGTCGAACGGTTTCTGGCATCTGTCGCTGCCGCAGAACCTCTTTGTGGGCGGTGTCAATCATGTGGACCACCTGCCGCTGGATCTGAAGTACAAGTCCTTCTTTGTCGGCTGCATACAGCGCGTAAGTTGTCGAGACAATGGACCTGTCTAACCACTTAACCATCTAACTATCATCCTGTTTGTCTTGCCACCCCTAGATCGATGTCAATGGGCACTCGCTGGGCATTGTGGCGGAGGCGCTGGGAGGCAGCAACATTGGCAATTGCCCGCATGCGTGCGTCGCCCGTCCCTGTGGCCCGCTGGCCGAATGTGTGCCCCAAATGGAGAGTTACGAGTGCCGTTGCAGCATCTACAACGAGCGCTGCAACAAGGCAGCTGAAGTGCCGCCCGAGCTGCTACCGGAGCTGACATCATCGCCGGGCATGCACAGGCTTGACAATGGGCGAGCTGCACTTGAAGCCAGACAATACAATAAAGGAGTTGCTGCTGCTGCTACACAGCATCAGCAGTTGCCCTCCAAGAAGCTCTGGACGCACAAGAAGCATGCAACAAAGCGTAAGAATTTGCATAAGCACAAGATGACGACGACAACGACGGCGGCGACGACGACGACGACGACGACGACGACGACAGCAACAACGCCGACTACGACGACAACAACAACCACACCGAAACCTAAAACAACAACTACAAAGCCGACAAAAACAACTGTGACCACACCCCTGTCAGCAGGAGCCGGCCCAAGCAACGAGGAAATCGAAGATGATATCATATTCCGTTTTGTGCATGAGAATGCAGCTGGCGCCGGAGGCGTGCAACTTGGTATCGCCGGCGCTAAGGCACCTCTGCCTCAAAAGCGTTCACACTCCACCTCCATGGGCAAGCAGCATGTCAGCAAGCATGAACATCATCAGAAACCCAACCAAGGCTTTGCCCACAAACTGAGTCGTCTGCCCACCCATTACGAAAGTTTCCAGACCAATCCCGATAGCGATATACTCACATTTGACGACAACAACGACTGGGTGGCCAGTCTGCAGCAGCAGGAGTATGTGGATGCCATGGCAACCAGTCAAGTGGCTGCCAGTAGTGCCAGCGTCGATAAAGTGAGCGGGGATAAGCAGCCGGACACTGAGGCGGATGTGAGTGGCTTTGTGTTTGACGAATCGCTTTTTGATGCCACCGACGGCACCGAAGACTATCAGCGCAAGCAACTGGCCCAGGATATGAAGCGCATTATGTCCAATACGCACACACACGGACACACACACACGCAGCAGGAGCAGGAGCAGGCAGTGCCGAAGGAGTCACAAGATTCGCCTGCTCTCTACAGCGAGGACTATAGTGACGATGATGAGCTACTGACGCCGGTGCTCAAGGTAGAATCGCAGCAACCTATGCCCTCGGTGGTTGTGGTGGCTCCGGCTCCGAATAGCACCCCACAAACGCACACCGATTGGAGTCTCCTCAAGAAATTCGATCTATCCGCCGAGCATCAGTCACAGGTGCAGAGTGTGCGCAAGAACTTTGGCGCTTGCTTTGCCGGCACCGATAGCTATTTCCATTATAACGATGCGGACACCATGAGCCAAGTGATTAGCTACAATATTGATCTTAATCTGCGCATCAAGACGCACTCGGAGAATGGCATGATCTTGTGGACAGGACGCCAGGGCACAACGGAACAGCACGATGATTACTTGTCGTTGGGCATTGAGAAGGGGTGAGCGTGGAGACTTTTCTAATTATTAGTTTGGTTTAACAAAATATTCAATTTAACCTCAATTTCATTATAGCTATTTGCATTTCCGTTACGATTTGGGTGCTGGCGAGGTGGATATACGTTTTAATGGCACCAAAGTCAGCGATGGACTCTGGCATCGCGTGAGGGCCATAAGGTAAGATAAATCTTATATGAACTACTCAAATCTAACCTGAAACTCTTGCCCAAAACCAACAGAAACTCCCAGGAGGGTTATCTAGAGGTGGATGGACGTAAAACTCAGACACTTCGTGCGCCTGGCAAACTGCGACAATTGAATACCGATACTGGACTCTATGTTGGTACGTAAGACAAAAGATTGAGATAGATGTCTACCCAATATCTTATACACATATATCTTCTGCCTTTTTAGGTGGCATGCCGGACGTGGCATATTTTACGCATCAGCGCTATTTTAGCGGCATTATCGGTTGCATATCTGAAATCGTTTTGGCCGGAGAGAAACTTAACTTCGATCCGAACACGCTGGGCACAGCGCACAACGTGGAGACGGGCCTACTATGAAACGCTGCACTTACGCCTCAAGACTTTTGATATCGAATAGTTTAAATCGTTATTCCTGATTTTCAATTTACAAAGTGTTTACAAATGTATTTTTCGTTTTGTGTTTGTACAAAGAAGCTTTTAAAGAAACCAATCGATAGAGTGGTCGGTGGGAGGATTACGAAAAAATCGAGATCGAAATGGATGAATTTTTTTACGCCAGACGATGGAGAGATGAAGTGAAAACCTAAGTAAAACTAGTGCATAAACAGGAGAAACGAAATGATAAACCATACTACATATTGATTATATACAAAGGCATAAATATATATACTTATATACATACATATATATATATATTGAAAGAAAGTGAAAGAATTCCCTCGACCTCCCTCCCCCAAAAAAAAGGCATGCTTCATATAGCCTGTGACTGTCAATACTTCAGAATGGAATAGTTTATATATATATAACTTTAGCAAAGATTTATAAAATGAGAAACTATGTGGAAAACAATTATCTATTGAAAATCATTGTATGTAGAAAATGAAAAACAAAAAAAAAAAAACAAAAAACGCGAAGGGAATGGAGTGAGTGCACATGTTTTATGTCCATTTTGAGCGCTTGATATTAAGTGAACGTTACGCTTTATGTGCAGAGCTGCCACCTTTTGTAAAAGAGAGACACGAACACAGAACTCTACACAATTTTACATTGAACACACATACTCTACACTAAATTATGTACTCACGCCACACAGTCCAACTCTACAATTCTATGTTCAACTCTACAAATACACATACATAACTCGACAGTCAACTAAACACTAAAACGGATATTAAACATAACAAAAAAACTACTCAAAACTCTACACTTAACTAGCTAAATAACAGAACATAACATAAACATTAATTAACTACATTCTACAAACTCTACACTACACCAATACACATGCATATTGGCAAAACTTTCGTTTTTCGCATTGCTGTACCTTGAAAACAAAACAAAACAAAAAAAAAACAACTCGAACTCGAACTGTACATTCTGTACTTATTGACACTTCATGGAAGTTCTCTAACTGTATTGAACAAAAACAAGAAACAAACAAACAAACGAACGAATGAACGAACAAGAAGATGAAGAAGGATGAAGAAGAAACAAATACAAAGATTAATTGAATGGAAAGAAGAGTAAACATATTAAACGGTAAGTTAATAAATGTGTAGCGTGTATTAGCTAGTAAGTTGGCACACACACACACACACACACACACAGATACACACATGCCTGCCTATGTAAACTTTTATAGAAACTAAACTTAATACACCAAAGAGCGATTAAAACATACGTAAACACAGACTCGCACACACACACAGAGAACACACGCTGAACCAGAATTGAAATATGTGAGCGATTTTTAACAATTTATATACTATACGGACAAACAACATACAAGAACAACAACAAAAAGAAGAACAACAACAACTAGCTAAAAACAAAAACATTAAGCAATTAAACAATCCCATAGCGAAATTTTTAAAAATGCTAGCAACAAACATAAGAAATCTACAAAAAGTGAACAAAATTAGCTTGTTGAAAACCAAAGAAGAAAGCAAAAATAAAAACAAATAAAAAAACGCAACTACACAACGTTTGTATTCGTCTTATGAGTATGATTTCTCGTAGCTTAAAAATGAAAACTAACATCTACGTACGTAGCTATATACATAAACATAAAGTACTTATGCGTAACTATAAATATATGAATATGAGAAACTATAGCGAAAAGAAAGAAACAAACAGAAAACGTAAATGAAAAACGAAAAAATAAAGAAATCACAACCACCAATCAATGTAAAACTAAATTAAACGACATTCAATGTAGCTTATTTATAACATACGAGAACGAACGAAGCATTGAGATATTTAATTTCGTACATTGGTTTGCAGAAAATACAAATAAAATGAAGATTCATAAAATGGTTTGAGTTTAATTTGCGTTTGAAATTTGGAAAAGAGGGCGCGCACTTGCTAAACAGTGTTGTAAAGCAGTCGTTTGCCAACCTGCGCGGGTGAAGTATTTTTTCTTGGTATTTCTTCTTTGTCGTTACTTTTTGTGGTTACTTTGGTTACTCTATTTGCAACGAGTTGGCAGCTCTGCTGTGCAGCAGCAACAACAGACAACTCACAATAATGGTAAGTGCCCCCTACCTTTTTCTGTTGCAATTTGATTGTGTATTTGCAATTATTATCATTGTTTTTGCATAGAAATAGATAATTCCAAACATTTCTGAATAGAAGTGACAGGTGTCACTTACCAAAAGGACGGTCACAAAGGGAGGGCCCAGCAACAGCGACAGAAACAACGGCGACAACAACAACAGTTAGCAGTAAATTTTAAGACACCTTGGGGGCCCTGACGTTGCGGAAGACGGTTGAAAAATATACGGAAGTTATTGCCAGTAAGCAAACTTGATTGAAGAAATACTACCTTGGAGCTGCCGATCTCGCTCTTTCACTGAGCCATGGCCGATGCAGGTGGTATGGGCGAAAATGCGGCCGAAATCGCTGTGGCCAATGCAATCAATAATATCAACGGCCGAAATCGTGTGCTGGCAGGTGGATTGGGGGGTGGCGCTGGGCAGGTAAGAAGCTCATGCAACGCATACACACACATAAATGCACACGCGCATTAATGCTTATCTTTTACGATATTTGGGTAGAACAACATGATGAATATGCGGGATCGACTGTTTCATGCCATTTATTTTCGAGTTGCCGCCACCTACGCCGAGCTTGTGCCACGGCAAGTATTCCTCTAACATTCTTGGTTCCAATTATAATACCCTTTTACTCTCTTCAGTAAGATGCGTCTGGCCATTGAGCTGCTGCTGCTTGCCAAGGCACTGGTCTTCTTCTTCACGCTCGTGTATGTGCACATGGCGTTCATCAAGAATCCTTGCACCTGTCTACAGGAGGTGCAGAACTGGCCACGTGAGGGTGTCATTCGTGTAGAGATCATACCACATCTCGCAGAGAAACGTGCAATATGGCAGAGCATCAAGCAAGACAAGCTAGTGATGCAGACCCTAAAGCGAACCTAGTAAGCATGCGGGATGTGTTACGTGTTGCTCTATAACCCATTGAATTCCTACTCTATTCCAGTTACTACGATGTGGGTCCGCAGACGTTGGAGAATCACAAACGCATCAAACGCTACGAGATGATTTTGCGCAAACTGGGCGTGCCCATACGCCCCATACGTGCGTCCAGCAACGAAACACTGTATTTCTATTATGAGGCAATCAATCTGTTGGGTAACCATGAGCATCCCAGTTCCATACCCATTAAGGATGACGATGACGATGGTGAGCATCAGTTTCATCCGTTAAAGATCAGTTGCAGACTTAATTTAATATAATACTTTCCACCTTGTTTCAGATGAGCAATACATTGTGGAGTATTCGCTGGAATATGGACATTTGCGCTTATCTTCGGCCACACGGAAGCGCTTGAAGATTCCCGTGTTGACGGTGCAGTTAGATCCGTATACAAATAAATGTTTTGGCGATAAGTTAATGCGCTACCTACTCAAGCGGTTACTGGGGTGAGTGAACCTGCCCAGTCTACACGAAAATCGTATTAATCTCATTACGATTCATGTGCAGCTACGACGATCTGTTGATGGCTTCAGTACGTGCCATTGCCGAGAAGGAAGATGACAAGGGTTATCTACGTAATGTCATCACTGGCGAGCATTATCGTTTCGTTTCCATATGGTGGGCACCCTGGAGCAGCTATCCAGCTGCATTTTGTGTGATGTTGCTGTTTGTATGTACGAAATATGATTATAAAATGTATTTTACTATAGTTTTGTATTTTGTATGTATATTGCAGACTTTTTCGGTGTCGATGCTGCTGCGTTATTCCCATCATCAGATCTTTGTATTTATAGGTGAGTATGGACAATCTTTCAAGCATTATAAGTACTTTACTTACCTGTGCGCTGCTTCCACAGTGGATCTGCTGCAAATGCTGGAGTACAATGTCGTGGCACGCTTCCCCATTGCGCCGCTCTTGACGGTCATCTTGGCCTTAGTGGGTGAGCAAAGATTGAGTACGCTTTGTGCTTCGTGAATATATTAACATATATGTATCTTCTGTTGCAGGCATGGAGGCTATTATGTCGGAGTTCTTCAATGATACCACAACTGCGTTCTATATCATATTGATTGTATGGATCGCCGATCAATTCGATGCCATCTGCTGTCACACAAGCATAACCAAGCGTCATTGGCTCAGGTGCGTAGCAGAACATTTGGCTGGGATTCTCAGTGCAATCGACTGTGGCGACTCGCACAAATGACAAATTCAATTACATTAAGTCTCGCAATCCTTTGGCTGTCCTGGGTCTTCGTTTCCATCTCCATAGATACAGCTGTCCGGCAGCTGAGTTACCCCTCAGCACTTTGCAGTTCATTATGTAGTTTTTTTCTTTGTGCTTTCTCTTCTTCTCTCATCTCTATTTCACACTCCTGCTGTGGGTAGTATAACATGCGTTTCGTCCATCCTGTTTCGTTTGGTTGTTATTTGAAAATTAACTTGGCTTGCGCAAGCCTCCCCCGAGGCCAAAGCAAATCGACCAACACACAACACGCCGGACTAACCCCCACTGTACTGCCCCTAACACAGAGAGAACACAGAATTTCATCACTTAAGTCAACAAGCGTAACCCAAGAGCTTGCCCCGTTCCCAACCCAATTCCTGGTCCTCCAACTGAGCCGCGCCATTAGCAAACATTTAAATAAAACTTGTTTGTAATAGCAGCGCGCACTGGAAAAGGAATAAGTGAAAACCTACGGGAAATGGAAGAAGGGGTACAGCTCGTGCTCTCTCTCTCTCGCTCTCTATAAACATTAATGACCACGCACGTCACACAACACACTCAATCAGGCCAAGGGAAACCCATTCAGAGGGGGCATCTCTTTTTTCCTTTTCCCTACTTTTTTTTTTAAACCCAAGCTGGAGTTGCGGCTACTTTGCGGTTTATTGCGGGCACTTTGCATAATTGAGAAGAGCTAGAAATTATTTTGGAAACTGTCTGGCCAGTCTTCGCCTCCGCCTCCGCCTCGCTCGCAGCATCGCTTTTCATTTTTACCCATCAATAATTCAAAAAGACACTCGAGAATTCCCTTTCATCCCCCTCCCCCCGAACAGCGTAGTCCTCATCGTTGTCGGCCTGTTTGCGTTTATGAGTGCCATTAGGAATTCATGTGCCGGCATTTACCAATCACTATTCCCCTTCTCCCCCCCTCCCTCGTTTGCTGTCCCCCCACTTGTTTTGGTGTTGATTTTGCGTAATTTGCGCCTGAATTAAAAGGCTATCAATGCGGTGTGGTCTCCTCGCTGGGGCCACTTGTCTCGTATTTATATTCATTAAACATTCATTGCCGCAAATCATTTTAAATGCGGTCCCCCTAACTGGTCACTGACCTGCCAGGGGATGGTTAGGAATCCTCTGCTGTCTATTTTCGCCTTTTGTTTTTTTTTTGTTTTTTTGGTGCCATAAGTTGAACATTTTCTGTGGAAAGCAAAAATCTGTAAAATTATTTATAATATACCCGCGCGATGAGCTTCGATTTCTCAGTATTAGGCAACTTTAGGGTAGGGTATTTATTTATTTTCTAGCAAATTTGAAATCTAAAGAGAAGAGAAGAGATTATGCATAATATGAGAGTATTTTCTTGCACAATCTGCCAAAACTTACTTGTTTTCTCTCAAGTGTATTTTATGCATATTTATTTGTAGTTTTCTTTTCTCATAACTTTCAAATTTTGGCAAAACTTTTCAGCTTTCACTCCCTATAAACTTTCGCTTTCCCTTTTACTTTCCCTGGCAGCCTGCACTTGTTTGCACTCTCAATTACTCTCAGCTTGTATGATACCTTTGTTATATGATAATCAGCTAGATGAATCCTTTTTTTTATCAACCTTTAAAAATGAAAGTTTTCTCTGCTCTCTCGGCAGTTGAGTTGCCTCTGGAAAATGAAATCAATCATAAATTTGAACTTGGTGAAAGGGGATGGACTTTTGGGTTATTGTACGAGGCAAAAGGAAAAAGAAGGAAACTTTCGCAAATGTTTACCTACAAAATGAACATTCCGAGCCCATTTTGGTTTAGAAAATGCATTCATAAAGCGTCGTCGTCGTCGTGGCTAAGATTGGGACTGGAAATGGGACTGAGACGGGGACTGGGACTGAGACTGAGACTGGGCAAAAGGCAAGGCAGAAATGTTGAAAAGCTGAGAAAAATGCTAGAAGACCCATATGCAGATTTAGTCCTGCCACAGCCATTCCCAATCCCCCTTCCCCTCCCTTTATACCCCCCTTTTCTTCCTGGCATTGCCAAGCCACAAGTAAAAATTAATTTTGTGAAAAGTCAAAACATATTGGCTGAGCTCATCATGCATACACACACACACAAACACACACACATGGCATACGTAAGGGTGTGTGTTGTAAAGGGGTGTGTGTGCGTGTGTGTGTGTCTGTGGGCTGTGTACTTTGGTACGGTTTAATTTTCCTGTTATTGACTGCCCCAAGCAATCGAAGGGGGTTTCTGTTTGTCGGTGTGCGCTGCCATTGCTTTTTCAGCTTCTTCTTCAGCTTGTTGCTGCCGCTGCCGCTGCTGCTGGTCCTGCGGTTATGGGTTATGGCTTATAGGGAGCCAGAACTTGTTGCCCGTTTCTGATTTAGCTGCCAAACAATTCCCAGTTGCCAATTCCAAACTTCCTGTCTGTGAGCTGCCATTTTGGTTGCCTTCTGTGCGCTTTGCGGTTAGTTGGGTTAGCTTGGAATTAAAGCTTTGAGAGAGAGCAAGTGAATTACAGCTGCTTCTCCCGCTACGGACCCCCCCTGCTCCTACTGCTCCTCCTGTACCCTCTCTCTCTCGCTTAGCTGACTTCATCTTTGGCCGATGCAGTTGCTCGTTGCAACTGAAGCTGTCAACTGATGCGTAGTGGAGTAGCGCCAGGTAAGGGAGGAATTTAATAAGTTATCGGGCATCAGGAGGTTACACCCTAATTAACTATCGTCAGCGAGTTTAAAGTGGCATCAAAGAGCAAGAGAGAGGAGTCGTTTGTGGCACGTTTTAAATAACTCCGTTAATCGCCGTTTAACGAGCAGGCGCCAAAATGTATAGAGAGCATAATTTGGCACCCCTTCTGCCATAGCATCCATGCCGGGAGCAGCGCTACGACCTCGATCTCAGCCACCCCATCCCACCCTTTCCCTTTTTGCCTTTGCCCTGTGGCTTCTGGTGCCGCGTAATGCTTCTTTTGTGCTTAAATCTGGTTGCCACGACACGGCACAACGACGACGACAACGACGGCCAGACGACACGTATTAAATGAGCTGCAAAAGTGTACACTGTACAGCAAAGATGCTGCTAAAAGCCGCCCAAGCCGAGGCTACAAGCTGCCAGCTGCCAACTGCCGGCTGCCTGCTATCAACTACAGCGCCCACTACCAGGAGCAGGAGCTGCTGCCGGCTACGTACATACACTGTCGCTAGAGTCTTGAGCAGATTGTTTGTCGCTCGAACGAAGACGAAGAGGAGGGTGGCAGGCGGGGAGCAGGGATAGACAAAAGGGAATTGTGTGGCATTGGCATTGGCGGCTTCAAAGAGCAAATTTTATCAGACCAAAGAAAAGGGGTTTGAGTTGGCTACAACGGCGGAAGGGAAGGGGAAGGGCAGGGGGTTACTCCGGCGGGGTTCAAGTTCGGGTTCGGGTTCAGGTTCGGGTTCGAGTTCGCCGGAAACAGGGGCAAATGGTTACAGTCGCGAGTTTCAAGTAGCTTCAGCTCTGGCTCCCGCTCTGGCTCCCGCTCCTTCTCCTTTTCCGCATCAACCAAAATCTTTTAGCTGCCTTGGCGGCGCCTTTTGCCTCGGCTCTTGTTTACACGCTTGTTACGCGTACCTACTTACAAATAAGTATATGAATATATATGTATATATAGATTTGTATGCTTGTTATTGTTGCTGCTCCCTGCCAGCCTGCCTGCTCCTGCTCTTGCTTCTCCAGTTAGCACTTCAGCAAGGTGGCGGTTTAGCCTCGACAGCGGCGGCAGCGGGGAGCAGCATTGGCAACCGTGGCAGCGCATTTGTTGCCGCGTTACCCCCCTTTCTTTGCCCCTTCTGTGCACCCTGCTGCTGTTTGCTGTTGCTCCGTGTTGATTGAGATCGTGTTACGCAAAGTATAATTGCGTCAAGTTTGTTTTGCTGCCATAACTTTTGTCCGCGAGCCAACGCCTCGAACCCATTGCTGAAGTGGCCCCGCCCCCCTCCCTCTCCCCTTTTCTCTGTGTGTGTGTGGCCTCTCTCCCCTTTTCTGTGTGTGTGTGTGTGTGCTTGTTTTTCAAAGGTGCAGCTGATGAGTGTTCATAACGAGGCGAAATCGCTTCATTGTCGCACGCATATATTGCCTGTGTTTGTTTGTTATTCGGGTTTCTTTCATTTTCGTTTCTTTTTTCTATTTTTTGTTTGTTTATTTCGCTCTTCTCTCTGCTCTCTGTTTGTCTGCACAACGTGCCCTCCTATGCAGCACACACACTTCAATTTATGCACCAAAATGGCTCTCTCCAACGCGCTTATCAATGAATGCACACACACACACAGACACACGCAGACAGACAGGCAGCCACTCCTTATTGTACTGTGTGAATTTTCAATTAAATCAATCTGAGTTCCACATAAATAGTCACGTTTTCCAACAATTGTTGTGTTAATTGATTTTATTCACACATTGATTGCATACAATTTATTACAGTGTATGCATAACATATGCAACAATTTTCGATATTCGATTTCAATTTGGAATTCGATTCGCAGCTTTAACTTTTAAATTGAGAGAATGAAGAGAGCATTATTTAATTAGGCTATTTAATATGACCAGCAGCGACCTTCAATTGTAATTGAAGTGCGCCAATTAATGCGATAAATAAATAAAACATAATAAAACATGGTAAACACAGTTTGACAAAAGGTTGAAAGTGTAATTTAATTGCAGCTGAAAAGTAGGCAACACTTTTTGTCATTGCCTGCAGTAAGCGCAGCGCGCAAAAGTAGGCAATGCAATTTGTACAACGCAAATAGTTGCTAAGGATTTGTAATTGAAACGCGTTATGCGGCTACAGGTGCCGAAAGAGTGAGATAGATAGAGAGAGTGAGCGAGAGAGAGCGAGTATACTTATCGCTGTGTGACAAAAGGTTGAAAGTGTAATTTAATTGCAGCTGAAAAGTAGGCAACACTTTTTGTCATTGCCTGCAGTAAGCGCAGCGCGCAAAAGTAGGCAATGCAATTTGTACTACTCAAATAGTTGCTAAGGATTTGTAATTGAAACGCGTTATGCGGCTACAGGTGCCAAAAGAGTGAGATAGATAGAGAGAGTGAGAGAGAGATCGAGTGTACTTATCGCTGTGTGCACTGGGAAAGAAATTGCCCGGATTAATGCAGCAACAAGCAGCGTCATATTCATATGTATTCCAACCAATATGCTAATGCACACATACGTGTGTGTGTGTGTGTGTGAGGCACAAGTGTTTGCTAGCTCATTGGGCACTTTGCCCATTATCCGTTTGCCTGGCAACAGCTGCACCCACCTGCAACTGCAACTACATCTTCATCCACGTCGTCGTCGTCTTCTGTGTTAGCCCGCAACAAATAAACACTTGTGACGCTGATCGGATCAGAGTTCCCACTTCCGTTTGCAGCACCCTGCCCTGCCCTGCCCTGTCACACCTACGTGTTGTTTGGAGGGATGAGGAGGGACTGCTTATTTAACCATGCAACGCGTTGCCGATAGCAGCGCTGCCTCTCGCACTCACATGCAACAGTTGTGCACAGACACACTCCTTAGCCCGCCTCCTCCGCCTCCTGCTCCTTCTGGCACTCCTCCATCCACTGCGTCTGCCATTGCTGCAACATCATTTGCCCTCATTTCCGTTCGGTCGAAGGATATGAATGCCAATAGCACTTCCTTGGCGCACATCCGTTGCGACACGCCGCTGGCAAGACGTGGCTGGGGGAAGGGGAAGGGGCAGGGGGTTGTTCCACCCGCTTGGCGCTTGTCAACGCTACGCTACATTAGGAAAACGAATGAAACGGAAACGAACAAGCGATAAGTGTTGTCTACGTGTCGTTCGCTTTTACTGTGGCTTGAGCAGCAGAGAGTGGGAGAGAGGGAGATGAGCTTGGAGTGCCGAAAGGGGTGCGGAAATGGCTGCAAAGCGTTTGGCACGATGTGTCCATAATGTCGACTGCCTGCCTGCTCCACTCTGGAAAGGCTTACCCAGCCAAATAAGTGTCGTGTGTCTTCATTTGTCGCTGTCGATTGTGATGTTCGTTGTGCGTGTCTGTGTGCGTGTATGTGTGTGTGCACAATCAACTCAAATTAAATTCAATAACATAACTCAATCATGGACATGCCCAACGCACACACAGACACACACACACACACACAGCATCCAGGGGCGTTGTAAAAATAAATTAAAGTTGAATTCCGATGGACACTCGGACACACTATTTGATGACTCTGTTACGCTTGCCTTCCTTGTCCCTGCCTTGCTCCTGCTCCTGCTCCTGCTGCCTTATCAATGTAACCGGCGTCGCCATCGTCTCGTTCATTGTGTTTATTATTTGTTGTCTTTGGCTCGCACAACAATTCAGAGAGCAATTATTTATATTATTAAATCCTCTTGAGTGTGCTCGTCCTCGTCCACGTCCACGTCCTCAGCCCGTGCTGCTGCTGCTCGCTATATGTTTAGTATTCGTATTCGCCACTGATTTGTGTCTTTATATAATGCGAAGGCAGTACCCTGACCGGAAACGGAACTGTTGCGCAATTGTGTGTGGGCGGAAATGATATAATTTATTTATAAGTAGTAAATTAATTCACTTAAATTGCATAATAATAGACGAATAAATATATACTGGGGCGAACTGAAACGGAAGTGAAGATGGGAACTTGCATACAGGGTAACTGCCAGTCGTGACGAGCCTGTTGCCTTAGGCTGGCAATTGCTCTAAGTTGATTGTTGTTGTTCCTGTTGTCATTCGAAGGCGTTACTTATGTCATGCCTGTCCTGCTGTCTCGTTGTCTGCTTGTCTGACCCATTTCTTTACAGCTTAGTTGGCATTTGCACAAAGGGGAGGGGGTGGGGGAGTGTAGAAGACAAGTAAACAGCAATAAAAATAGCGCAACAATAATTTGTCGCTTTTTATTTCAGCAAAATGTTAAATACAATATTATTGAACATTTATCGAGGGTTCCATCTAGACCTCCCCCTGCCAGAAACAATACAATTTTGTTTATACGAACTGTAGCTACATTTGACAAGGGTATGGAACCAGGACGACCTGCCCCGCCCCGACCCCATTCATCTACTCTGCCTGCCTCTCGATATTAATGAAAGTTTTTCTGTCTTTTTCACTTACAGATTCTTCTTCCTATATCATTTTGCCTTCTATGCGTATCACTATCGCTTCAGCGGACAATACCGTACACTGGCGCTGCTCTCCTCATACCTCTTCATACAGGTAACCCTGCTGCAGCGTGGAGATCCCATTGCGCAACTGACGCCAGTTTCCGCCTGTCAGCTGCATGACAAATTACCCAGCGCATTATTGTCCGACTGTCCTGCCTGTCTATCTGTGGACTCACGTGTAGACAGGCTCACGTGTCCAACAACAGGCTGGCTGACTGGCTGACTGGCTCCATTGCATAATGCGCCCAGCACGCACGGCTTGCTCCCATTCCATAATCCATTCCATTCTCATCCTGCCTGCCTTATCTCTCTTTGCAGCACTCGATGGTCTTCTTCTTTCACCGTTATGAGTTGCCTGCCATTATGGCCCAACGTCATGTCTTCTTCATAACGCGAAATCAACCAAATGCGGCTGCAGCAGCTGCTGCCGGAGCCGGCGGGGCAGGAGCAGGAGCAGCTGGAGCAGGCGCAGACGCTAATGTGGCAGCTGGAGGAGGTGCAGACGGAGCTGCTGCTGGTCAGCAGGCGGCCGTGCAACGTGCTCGACTCATTGTGACGCGACTCTTTAGCCAATTGGCTGCACAGCGTCAGGGGCAACAACAACAACAGGATGCCGGCGGAGCAGCGGCAGCAGCAGCAGCAGGTGAAGCTGGAATCAATCCAAGCCCTGCAGTTGCCATTGCATTGGGCAATTTGAGACGTCTGCCCCTGGTGGGTCCCTGGTTGCAGCGGCAGCAACAATTGGCAACAGTGCGACGTGTATTCTTGGGCCAGGGTCATCCAGGACCTGGCCAGATGATGCATGTGCGTATGCAGCGCGTGAATGTGGCCGATATTCAGGGATTGCAGACACGTGTCGCTGCGGCAGCGGCAGCAGCAGCAGCAGCGGCGGCGGCAGCAGCAACAGTTGCCACAGCTGCAGCAGAGGCCGCAGCAACTGCTGCTGCGGCAGCAACAACATCAGCAGCAGCAGCAACAGCAGCAGCAACATCCACAGGCAACGAAGGTAACTAAATTCTCAGCTGATTGCACTCAATTGGCGGATTTAACGCTTAAGCCAAATTATTTCGATTCTGGGGCGGGGACTAATGCCACAAATAACTCTAACGTTTCCATGGACGTGCCTGACTACCCCTTTGCCCCTCCCCCCTCTTGCCTGGCTCGATATTGTGTGCAATGGATCGAAAGATAAATTTAAATATTGGCATATTCGTTTAAGCTGCACTCCAAAACGCAGGCAACAAAAAAAAAGAAGAAAAACCAATGTTGGGGTGCCAAAAGAAAGGAAACAAATAAAAAAAACAGTAGAATTGCACTATGATGAACACGGCAGGATTATAGAGCAGACATATAAAAGCTTAGAGATAGACATTGGTTATATATCAGCAGTAGTTATGGATAGTTTTGGCCAAGCTGCTCAGCTGAATTCTCTGCCAGCCTGAAAGTAGGCAATAAAAAATGTCAGTGCGGCAGTTGACGACGCTTATCAATATTTACAGCTTATAAAATCGGCTAAAAAATCTTTAAATATTGCAACAGCTTTTGAAAACTATAACTCAAGTGATAAAGAATATCTTTAGCTATAGCTCAACATATTTATGCTTTATAAAACTATAGACAAAAAGCTTTTAAGCAGCTTGTTTATTTTATTTATTTTTTTATATTAATATTTATTAAGGCATACGTGGGAAATCCGATACCCCTTTGTGTAATTGGCAGCTATTAATTCAGCCCATTTAGGCGCGGCGGCTAACTAAAGTTAGCAGAATCATAAAGAACAAAGAAATATCAATATAAAAACAAAAATCAGAGATTAAAATACACTCAACTTTTACCACGTACTTCTTTTTTTTTTATTTGTTTATTTCATTAGGGCATCTATAGTTGTTTCTTTTCCACGGAATTCTTAATGACAGTGTGAAGCTTAGACTATATATATCTCATATATATTATCATTTTCTATACGCTAGCTAAATTACTAAAAGAGTTGCTACAACAGCAGCTTCCCTCTCTCTCTCTCTCTCTGCTTGTACCTGTGCCTGTGCTGGTTCGTCATAAGCTGACATTACTGTAGCGAATAAAAAACCGAAAGAGCACTCGAATGTGTAACAAATCAGTGGCAATAAATGTCAAAGAGGCGTCGCTACTCGAACATGAAAACAGACAATATTAACGATATAAAATATAAATATGTGCGGCCCACACGCACACAACCAGAGGGTATTTCTTTTTCCCTCCTTCTCTTGTACAACAATCCCTCCATCCCCCCACAAACCCAACCTTGCTCAGTTGCCATGCTGCTCTCATTGTATGTTAACAATAATATGAAATTATTTCTCAATTCGCCTGGCGAAAAAATATGCAGAACGAAATGTTTTGTAGATTGTAACGCGCCTGTCATTTCCTGTTTTATTTTCACTTTATTTCATTGCTAACTTTGCCATTCTTTGCATATTTCAGATGTCGAATCAAATCATGGCCAAGAACGGAGCGAGACAGCGGCAACAAGCATCAATGATGCAGGAGCTGAGGCAGCAGCAGGAGCGGCAGATGGAACTGGAGAGCAGCAGCAGATGCCAAGCGAGGAGAAGGCAAACGATAGCATTGAAGCCGGAGCGGAAGCAGCTCAAGACAAGCAGCAGCAGCAGAAGGGGGAAACATTGGAGCAGGGTCTGGATCCAGAGCAGGCAGGCGTGCCTAAGACGTTGAAAAATCTAAATTCCACTATGGCGGATATTATAAATATGCCGGATACGGCTACAGCTGATGGGAAAGGGAAAGCAAATGAAGCAGAGAGCGGAAAATACCATGGCCAGCTGCTGCCATTGGGAAGGCAATTAGCAAATAATTTGCCAGCTCAAAGCATGCAGGAGAAGGAACGGGAGCAGACGCCGTTAGCAGGTGAAAAGCTCAGCGATTCACTGCAGGCACAAGGCGGCCTGCCAACTGACCAGCAGGCAGCAGAAACAGCCAGAGCCGAGGGAGCAACAACATCAACAGCTGCAGCCTCCGCTTGGACGTCAAAACAATCCAGCACAGACGCTGGAAAAACTGGCAGTTGCCTGCCTCAGACTTTGCCCTGGTCTGGAGACGGAGACATAGCTAAGGCTGGAGCTGGAGCAGCGTCCATTGCCAGCACAATGATGGATGGCAGGCAAACAGTTGATTTTATAGAAGGCGACAGCTTCACGTCAACAGCAAATTACGATGCTGTCGACGCCGTTGCAAACCACAAGGCGGAGAAGGAGAAACAACTGCAGAAGGTCGAGCAGCAGCAGGAGGTGGAACAGCAAGGCCAGCAGGGACTGGGACTGGGGCAGACCGAGCTAATGAAAACTTCACCACATACATCAAACCGAGTGACAACAGCAGCAGAAGCCGCAACAGGCAACAACTGAATGGGAAGACAATGTGGGTGATGTTCTGAAAGGGGGGAGGGGGGGAGTGGTTGGGTGTGTGCGTAAGCCATGGACGGAAGGGTGTGCATAGTTGCAGCACTTGCCAACCTCCCCCTCTCAAACAACATCACTCTCAAAAAAAAAAACAGAAAACAAGATGTTATACAAGCATAAAACAGCTAGTAAATTTTAGATAATTTGTCTGGTGTACTTATGTCTAGATCATGCACGCTGTATTACTCCGATAGGGAGAGAAAGTGTGTGACAGAGTGAAAGAGAGAGAGAGAGAGAAAGCGTGTGCGTGTGTGTGCGTGGCTAGACGAAATTTTAGAGTTTCTCTGCCTGCTGTAAAAACTGTGTTACATTTTTTTATTTTTTATTTTTGTTTGTGATTTCGAACTGCAAATTAATGTGTTATCTGCATGGATTATTTCTACATCGGAATTATCCATGGCAACGGGGCGTTGTGCACTTTTTAATTAGCCTGCAAAAAGCCCCACAAAGTGTGTTGTTGTTGTACCTTGTTTTATTCTTCTTCTTGTTTTTTTTTTGTGTCCAGTTTTCCACAAAAATCCCGTCGAGCTCGTGTGGCAAGTTATATAAATAAAGCTAGTCGCTTGCGGGAAAACGTAAAAATAATTAGTAATATCAAATGAAAAGCCAACGCTTTCCCAGCCAGCTATCCCCACCCAAAATAGCTTCATATCTACAATATACGTACATATAAATATAATATACCAACACATAAATGTTTTTAATTAAATACTTTTTCATAATTTCGCAGAAAAAGGTGCAAATGATTTATGGCATCGATAAGTAAGTCGCGATTCTTTTTTCTTGCATTTTATTCCCTCCTATTCTTGGCCAAATAAATAAAATAAAAGAGTGCAAATACACTTAAATATATATATAATTATAGGCGTTTTCAGTTAATTAAAAAACAAATTTAAAAATTCGCATATTTGTATTATATTTCGTTTGCAGAGTGTGTGTGTAGAAGTGTGTGTGTGATTTAATCAAAGAAAAAAAAGAAGCAATTTCACAGAAACTTTCTTATATGTATGTGTAATATTACAACTTATTATAAATATAATAAAATATACCTATGCAAAACTGAGTACAGTTGCGCTCTTGAACTGTCTAATCGATGTGCTTGAACTTATTTCGCTTTTTTGGAGTGGGTTTTCTTCTCTTTTCTTTCTTCTCTGTTAGCGAGTTTAATTTAAATTAAAGATAAACAAATTATGCGCCATCAAAAGCTGAACTTGATCTGCATATTTCGGTTTCGGAAAGTATACATAATAATAATAATGATTATGATAACACCAGGGTAGGGCAGGAGAGGAGGAGGACTCGACTCTCGCTCATGTCATTCTTAAATGCTTCAAGTCGCTGGCTTAGCCTTAGCCGATAGATTTTATGCATGCCAATGTCTCCAGCTACTCCTCCTCCTCCATCTACCACATCATCATCATCATCATCATCGATACGGCGGGAGTTGCCGCCAAACTTGATGCTGAAGTATGTAAATAAAACAATGCAAATGTCTGGCTTGGCTTGTGGATGTGGATGTGGATGGCGGTAGATGTTGCTTGAGATTGCGTGTCCTTCACCAATTGGCGCTGTCAATGCGCATTCCTTCCAGTTCGTTGATGTGCGCCAACAGCCAAGTAAGGCGAAGCCAAGCCAAGCATCTTACAATAATAAACAAGCGCGTCGTGTGCGACTTCAGACTGGAACTGGATAACCAGGGATGGAGGCGCAGGCGGAGACAGGCGATTGACACGGTATACCATGCCATGTGTGCTGGGGAGAAGAGTGAAATAAAATCGGCAGGCTGGCAGGCAGGCGTACATATTTATTACGGCGCCCGGCGAGGGGGAACAAAGCACTCGACACGGGCTGAATGTGAGCAACGTGTGCGCACCTTTTGATTAACATCTTACGCAACGACGTAACGGGATGCCTTATCAATCTATATGTCTGTATTCTGTATTCCTTGTAGATGTTTGCTTATTATTTGCTCATTTGTTTCGGCATGAGAAACTTTTCAATAAAAGATGCGAATGTTGTCGCTACATAAAAACAAAAAAAAAAAGAAATAAACAAATCATTTGCATATCATTAATGCAAATCACACACAGAGAGAGAGAGAGGGGGGGGAGAGCAGAGAGAGAGTCATTAAAAGGCTTGTCATACCAGAAGCGAGAGACGAGACTGACAAAATGGCGTACGCGGCATAAATGCGGCTGTTAATCAGAAGTCAAACAAAACGCTGCATACTTTTAGGCGGCGCCAGCTAATTACACAAGTAGAGCCCTCTCTGCGTGTGTGTGTGTGTGTGAGACGTATATATATGTTCAAATGAATCTTAATTAGCTCTTTTGTTTCACACAAAGCCGCAGGCGGCACTCAGAGAGCGAGAGAGAGAAAGGGAGAGCGGCAGCTGCAGGCGCTATTAAAGTAAATTCAACATAGAAAACATTAAGCAGTTAAGCACTTAAGCAGGGGCGCTGCTTACTTACCTTTTCCTGTGATTTATTTATTATAACTAAATTATAATTCACTTGCCCTGAAGTAGCAGAAATTCCCTTTGATGTCGCACGCGATACTATCTCTTTGACGGGATAATTAGTGCGAAAGAACGATGGCGCATCTGGAATGGAATTTGTCAAACGTGAAAATAAAAAAAAATAAAAAAAGAAACTAACCAACTTAGCCATAAGTTTTGCCCTTGCAATCAATCTTAATGCACAAACAAGTTGGCTAACAAATTGAGAAGCTTAACATTTTATTGATGACTTTCTACCCCAAAACGAATGTGAATAATTGATACGAACGAGCTGCACTTGTCCAGCAGAGGAATCTCCTCCTATTCTTTCACTTTTCACTCACTTTCATTTCGGTTTCGGTTTTCTTCACTTGCTGTGCGAATCTTTTTAACTACGTGTATTCTCAAGCAATAACAGTCTCAAGCACAGGTTATAGCTACGAGCATACACGTGGCCATATCAGATTCAGATTCATATTCCGATTCCTTCCCTTCTCGAGCATAAATAAAATCACAGTGTGCGGCGCAACTTAATCCTCGTGCGAGCGTTTCACATTCCTTGACGGTCACTTTGCGGGCCACTTTCCTCTTGTTATTTAATTTTCTATCTACTTACCCCGTGGAGAGATAGAGGGGGAGAGGAGGAGACGAGTTGCCTCCCTGTTTGTCTCTAGTTTTTGCTTGGCCTTAGTTGGCGGTTTTGTGTTACGCCCGATATGCCTAATAATGCCCCGGCCGCAGAATTAATTGCACTATAATTTGTAATTAAGTTACCGGGCTAACACGAACACGACCGCCAGCTCCGGCTCCTGCTCCTGCTCGAGCGCCAGCTATGGCTACGGCTGCTTGTCTGTCCACCTCCTGCTCCTTATGCCAGGCGAATTTCAGGCACATAAAATGCGCGCACAATGCGCAAGCAACGCTGCGGGGGCGTTACATGTAACTATCTCTCTGTCTCTCTCTCTCTCTTTCTCTCTCTCTGTCTCTCTCTCTCTGTGTGTGTGGTTCAGTTTCGATATGTGTTGCGCAGCGCGTTGTTTCACTATAATTAATTAATTACATTACACAAATTTGCTGTCATCATTGTTGCTGCTGTTGCTGCTGCTGCTGTTGCTGCTGCTGCTGCTGTTGCTGCTGCTGCTGCCGCTGCTGCTGCTGTTGTTGCAACACTTGCAGCGCAAAATATTATGAAGCAGGGGCAGCGCGGGGCAGGGGGCAAGACAAGTTGACAAGCGTCCGCAATGTCACTGTTCTATAAAATTAAGTTGCCTCTCGCAATCAACAACTGCACCTTGCCTGCTCCCACCCAGGCTGCTCCTACACATGCTGCTTCCTCCTGCTTTTGCTCCTTCTCCCCTCCTGCCCCTGCTCCACCCACTTTGCAATTATTTTGCAATTTGGTGGCTGGGAAAAAGCCAATCAAACAACTTTTGCCCGAACAACTTGTGCGAGGGACAAAATGCAAAATGTACATAAACTCAATTACTGCGTAGACTCAGACATAGACTCCAGCCGAGCGGAGGAGCAGCAGGCGGAGATCGAGAAGAGGCAGCGAGTTGGAGTAAGTTCGTCCGGCTTCAAAGTGCATTAAAACTTACGGGCTGCTGCTGCTGTTTTAATGCGAATGTGAAAGTTCAGCAGATTTTTGAGGTAATTAGCAGGTAGACGCTGCCTCGGCAAGGGAAAGTGTCTAGAGAGGAGTAGAGAGTGCTCCACATGAGACATGGCATTAATTACAAATTTAGTCTGTCTCTCAGTCTGTCTGTCTGTCTGTTTGCTCTGCTCTGCTGCTGCCTCTGCTGTTTGCCAATATCAAATTATTTTTCATTCGCATTTTTTCTTATATTTATTTATTTTTTTGTGATGTCCTTGTTGTCTTCTTATTTTTGTCAGGCTTGCGGCGCTGCTGCTACTTGTTTTGCGAGGTGTCCTTTTTCCTTTTGCGATGTTGCCAGGCTTCGGCTGCGGCTACGGCTCCGACTTCAGCCTTGGCAATCGTCAATGGCAGAAGCTGGCCCCGAGGTTATTGGTTGGAAATAAATCGCGCATAATGCCGCATAGCAGAGCAACATCACGAAGTATTTGCACTGCGTGACAAACAATTTGTGCCAACATTGACAGACGCAGCAGCAGCAGCGGCAGCAGCAGAGACATTGCGAAGCGTCCGAGGTGCCTCCGCCTCCGAGTCCTCCTCGCATTCTCATCCGCATTCACATTCGCATCCGCAACGACATTCGCATTGGCATCCACATCCATTTCCGTTTTGCCAGCTGAGAAATGAGACAGAAACAAAGACAAGATGTCGCTCTCTAACTGCAAAAGAGAGGGGAAGAGAGAGAGAGAGAGAGAGAGAAGACTAGTGAGGGAAAGTGTATAAATATTTTCATTTCAGTTTGCCATTGCGTGGAGTGTTAATTGAAAAATCATTTGCTCGGGGTTTAATTAAGCGACAACATGACAAGTGGACAAGGCGACAGGGCAAGGGCAACTCCAGCTCCAACTCCCACTCCAGCTCCAATCCCAGCTCCAACTCCAACTGCGACTGCATATTTTTGCATTAGCACAACAATTCGAAGGCAGCCCCAATCAGTGCCCCATCCTGTCCAGGCAAATAAACAAGCTACCATATATACCGTATACCATACCATAGTTCCATCAATATACACCCCATATATATAATGATATTCAAATGGCGTTGCGCCTGGCAGCGCATACGTTCGCTCGCTAATGTGACACATGAATTCATTTCAATTTGATTTATGCACAAAACAACAGTCCAACAATAACAACAACAACAGAAAGAACAGAAAGAACAACGGTCCGCAACATCCACGAGCCTAATAATAATAATAAAAAAGAATCCCGACTAAAGTAAACAAAGTATGCAAAAATGTAAAAATTTGAACGGGAGGAAAAATGAAAGAAAACAACTTTGATTTTGGGTTTTTGCATTTGATGTTCTGGTTCGTTGGATACATTCGATACGCTGATGATATGTGGCTGGGACTAGCTACTCCTGCTTTAGCTTTCCCTTTCCCTAGCTACTGCTTCTCTAGCTTATTCCTTTTCCCTTTCTACCTATAACTACTACGACCTTTTTGCTTACCACTTTCCCGCCCAGTTGAGTGGGGGGAAATGCAAAACATTTTTCAGATCATTTCTTAAAATATTTTACTGTCGCATAGTGCAGAGTTACAGACACAAAGCAAATATTTGCATAGCTAATAAGCGTGCAACAGTTGAAGAAATATTTAACATAGGAAATTAGTGTGGGACTTTGAAGCGAGTTCCTTGAAAAAAGAGAAGAAGTTACTCGAATTTCTTGCTGAAACTTTTGATTGCAAGTTGAGAGAGAGAGAGAGAGAGATAGAGAAAGAGATGATATATGGAAAGTATACATTTCCCCTATAATTCAATTGTTTTTCGAGCCAACTAGTCGTATACTTGATGTAAACTAACTTTTTGTAGCTGCCGCCTAAAAGCAGGCTACAAAATTCTACAAAGCTTTGCCCCGGCCAACTTATCAATTGTGCTCTAAGTCACAATAGCAGCAGCAGGCAAAGTTGCTAATGTAATTAGACAGCTGAAAACAAAAGGCTGAGCCAATCATTTATCTATAGGTGTTTCACCTGCTTCACTTCCTTCACTTTTCCGCCTGCCCTCGTCTTGGCGTTTGAGTGCGCTTTGGCCTGTGCTGCCCTGCCTTGACTTTACTTTAGCTCAACGTGGCTATCAACCCCGGCAGCAGCAACAGTGGCACCAACAGTTTTCGCCAAGTTTTCAACCCTTTTCTCTCTCTCCCCCTCTCTCTGTGCATATCAAGTTAATTAAAACGCATTCATTCAAAGTGCCAGCAATGCAGAATTGCAGACACTTCTCCAGCTACTGCCAGGACTAGTACCACGACTACTACCACTACTACTACCACTACTACTACCACTACTACTACCACTACTACTACCACTACTACTATAAGTCGTACTATGCCATCCCTCAACCTGCCACCATCCTATCTACTCCTCCCACTGTTTGTCAGTGTTTCTTTTTGCAGTTTGTTTGTTCTGCACGTTTATCTGCTTCTTTCTTTCTTTTTTTTTGGGGGTCATGTTTGACTGGGTCACTCCCAGCACATAATAGGGCTCAATCAGGGAATGTTGAATGTATTTAGTGTGCGTTGTTAGGGGTCGTTTATTAATTATGCACAGCGACTGCAGTTGGAGACAAGCAACATGCAAATTACGTATACGACAGCGAGTGCAAAGCAATGCAAAGCGTAAGCTAATTAAATACACACACACACACACACACACACACACAATAGAAGGCTGATTAGTCTCTATGGTCAGTCATAAATAGCCATGCCACATGTCGCCGCATGCCACAAGCCGCAGACTCGTAAATACGTGGCCCCAAAATGAGCTTAGTGAGTCTGATGTGCTAATGGTTAATACGCATCATTCGGATCAGGTGTGGCTGCCATACAGGTTACATAAAGCAAGCTGCCATTCTTTTCCACTCCCCCACTCTTGTGTGTGTGTGTGTGTGTGTGTGTGAGTGGGCCGTGTCTGTGTATACTTTACTATTTAACGTAGTCGCATTAATACGCTTCAATAACTGAATATAATTGATGTTTAAAAAGTCGCACAAAAGTTACGATAAGTACGCACACACAGATACATATTTATATAGGTTTATATATATATATATATATGCCATATCTATTGAAAATGCGTTATGCTCTTGTCATAAGACTTTTTGTGCGTCTGGCAGCTGCAACCTTTCCCCAAGGCAACTTTCACCCGATGTCCAGCATCGATATCCAATTTCCACCCCCGATGTTGTTATTGTCATGTTTTCTTTGCCCGTGTGTGCGTGTGTGGGTGTGTGTGTGGGTGTGTAAGTCAAACATTAATTGGCACTTAAAGGCATTTAATGGTCACATGGAGCGTACAGCAAAAATACTTCTACTTTTATTTTTTTCCTTTTTTTTTTGTGAAACAATTTTGATGTTTTCACAGCTTCGCATTTTAACGTTATATTGAAAAGTAACTAGCAAAATGATATTTATGAGCGCATATCATATACATATATATCATACAAGCATATCCATTACATACCATGTGTGTGTGTGTGTGTGTTACTTACATGCGGCTATTGGATTACGCCTCTATATAGCGCATATGAATAGTTGCCATTAGCTTTTAATTACTGTAGCTGAAAGCACATAAAGAACTAATGGTTGTGTGTGTGCGTGTGTGTGTGTGTGCGATAATCGTGTAACTAAGTAGATTATGTGTTAAATAGAAGTTGCCGCGGTGTTAATCCATTTGCTCAGCTATACAAATTGCGAATGAAAAACTTCACAATTAAAGCAAAGACGGAGACAGAGAGAGAAAGGGCGTGCGAAGAACAGGGGAAAGGCAAAGGAAACCCAACAGAGGTGATAGCAGCTGCAATAAAGGAGTGGGAGTGGCAGTGGGCGTGGCAGGAAGAGCAAACCCTAGCAAGCCGGGGTAAGCTTGTGAGTTTGGTTTTGTTGCTAGTGCTGCCTTTGTCTTTGTCCAGCAACTGTTCTCTAGTCTAGGAGTTTGTCTGCTGCGACTTTGTCCTGTTGTCAACTGCTGTGCACTTCGTTTTGTTCCTCTTTTTTTTCTATTTTTTTTTAGCCTTTTTGCCCATTTGATTGCAAAGTTTTTTACTTGCATTTGTGCTTGGCTGTGGCGTTGTTAAGTTTTAATTTAAAATAGCAAACACTTTAAGATTAACTGACGAGCGAAGGAGACGAAATTAACTTTTGAGTTTGCCCAGCAAAAAAGTGTAGCATGCTTTCCAGGGCAGCCAAGAAATGCGACTTCTTGCAGTAAAAAATTGTAGCATGCTTTTGAGGGCAGCCAAGAAATGCGATGCCGCAGTGCAGGTCAAATTGCAGCAGCAGCAGTGTTTATGCCTTAAACTGTGCATATTTTGCAATCTAATTTAATAAACTAAACTTGCCACTTGATGCAATAAGCGAGACAACTCAATTTCGTACAATTTAAGTGATACCACAAAATTCGTAGCATACTTTGAAGGGCAGCATGGAAATTGCCATTTCCGGCTCAGCAGCTGCAGCTGCCGCTTTTCGATTTAATGCAGCCATATTTTCCTTTTACTCTACTCCCTTTCTCTCTCTCTCTCTCTTTATCTGCCTTATTTGCCTGCTTATCACATTTTATATTTTACTTTGCTCGTTTACAAACTGCAAAATTTATGTCTATTAGCAACGCTTGCGGCCCCATAAAATGTTTTCTAACCTAACGTTGGGTTTACTATGGCACTATCTCACGCTGCTCTCTTTATCTCTCTCTGCTCGCTCTTTCTCTCTCTCTCTATTGGATTAGATCTAAGTCAATATAGTTATACTGCGGGCAGGCCAACAAATTTTCTTTTATTGCTCGCATAGCGAACGCATAAAATCCCGATATGCAGCAACTGTCTGGCCTGCACACACACAGCTACACACACACCTACACACAGACAGGCTGCATATGAGCTTGGCCATAAATTTAGCTGCCGCCATGGCAGTTGGCAGCTGCTGCACCCGTTCGTTACAGGCAAAGGCAGCGCAGGCAAAGGCACAGTGGAGCAAGGTGCGAGAGGCAGCCAGGCCAAGTCGAGGAGGAGCTGCTGCTGCCGCTGCTGTTGGTATTGCCTTTTGGCTCGTTTGGTGCAATTAATGGGGCTGGCTGGCTGGCTGCTGCTGCTCTTTCGGCTGCTGCTGTCGTCGTGCGTTATCAACAGGTGTTAAATTTCAATTTACAGTTTATTGCTTATTAGTCAGCAGCGGCAGCCTGCGATGTTCTTGGCAATTTAAACGAAATTAAATTTGCCCAATGTCCATGTCAGTTTATGGCCAGCACGCACACACACACACAGAGATAACAAAACAAACAGAGGAAGGCAAGGCAAGTCGCCTTGGGCCAAAGGAACATTAATTAAAGTTGACGTTTAGGTGTTAGCACTGTGTGTGCTGCCTGCGATATATCACAATGATCAATCACGCACCGGAGCCGGGACATGGGATACACCTAGGGATACCTTGGGATACCTTGGGACACAGCAGAGACACAGGCAAATTTGCCCAGACTGCTGACCGGGTCAGCTTTGGGTCTGCACTGTGGGCAATTCAATTTGCTCGTTTGATTTGACTTGGAGCGGCACGTAGCAGCAGTTGAACCTGCTGCTGCTGCTGCTGTCATAAATTAGTTGCCATATGTTTTCCCTACTCCCCCCTCCCCTCGCTCTCTGCTGCTTCAATTGAAGTTTATGTGCGATAACACACACACACACGCATTTAATATTCAATATTTAATATGATAAAAGCAAAAGTTAATAACGTGCGCATTATCTACTTACCCTGCCATATGGTGCCTGCCAAAACCGGTAACAGCAGCACGGCCTAAACGCCGCTCTCATCTCTCCCCTCTCTCTCCTCTCTCTGCTCACTTGGCCACTTTTTATTATTTACAAAATATATTCAGTTTGCACAATGTTTTTCTTTTTTTTGAAAATTCTTTTTAACTTTCTGAGCAATTTCACTGAAGTTTGTTAACAACAAATTGTTGCCTCTGTGTGTGTGTGTGTTTGCTGTTCTGGCAGGCGGCGTGTACCACAACCGTTGCCAGTCGAACTGCGACTGTTATGAAGCCTGATAATTTATCGGGCAGCAAGTCTAGCAGCGCATGCTGCGAGGCGACGCGACGCGACGCGACGCGACGCGACGCTCCACTCTGCTCTGCTGACGTCGTTTGGCGTCAACCCTCGCCAGGGGGTGGCCGCTTGGCAGCTTGGCGGCTTGGAGTGAGTAGCTATGGCAACTTGGGCGCGGCGCGGTGTTTCCTCCCAGCAGCAACAGCAGCAGCAGCGCAACAGTTCAAAAAGGGATGAAAAGCGTCGTTGTTGTCGCCTGTTGAGGCAACGCTCACTGCGTTCCAAATGGGATCCACAGCACGGCAACCAGTTGACATCGTCGCACCATATGCTGTCTGTGTGTGTGTGTGTGGGACTAACTGCAGGCTGCAGGCAGCGGCACCACCTGGCACCACCCACCTGTAGTCACGCACACGCTGCGTATACGTTATATCTGCCTCTGCTGCCGCCTCTGCTGCCTCTGCTGCCGTGTGGATTGCATTCTCTTGTGTTATTGTATTACACAGTACACTGCGCCGGCGCCGGCTGCCAACAAGTGAAGCAACAAGCACAAGCAGCAGCAGCGACAGCGACGTCAGCAGCAGCAGCGACTGCGACAGCAGCAGCAGCCCGTCTGGCCCTGGGCAACAATGTGTGTGCCTGTGTGGAAGCGAGAGAGAATGCGCACAAACGCCTACGCTGCGCTGTGTGCGAGCGAGTGCGCACGAGTGTGTGTGGCCGCCACACACATTAACAGCAACAACAGCAACAACAACAACAGCAGCAACAGCAACAGCAGCAGCAACATATGGACAGCTGGCGGCGTCGCTTGCTTTTTTTTCATTTTTTTTTCTAGCCTTTTTTCCGCTCTTGTACTTCGTCGTGCTGTTTGCTGTTGGGAGTTTTGGTCGCCTCGTGCTCCCCTACTTATTATTATGCTTAATTTTTACCGAGCTGGCATTAAAGAAACACACGGCAGCAGCAGCAGCAACTCCAACAACAACAACAACTGCAAAGGCATTTAAAGTGGAGGCTGCTGCTCTGGCTGTGGCGTCCATATGCGATGGCATTTATTGGCATAGAAAGCAAACGGGGCAAAAAGTAACAAGTACGAGCATGTCTCATATGTTTTTGCTTTTACTTAGCTGCGGCTAAGGCAGCCAGCCAGCCAGCCAGCCAGCAACCACAACAACAACGGCAGCAGCAGCAGCAGCAGCAACGGCAACAAGGACAATAAACACTGGCGCCGGCAACATTGACGTGAACGTTGTCCTCGCGTGGTTGGGGCAGACGACGACGACGATGGCGACGAGGATGCTCAAAAGTCAATTGTTTGTGCCTGCACGAGGAGTGTCTGCACATGTGTGTGTGTGTGTGTGTGTGTGACTGATATATGAGTACGTGATTGCGGTGTGTGTCTTGGCAAACTTGTTGCTGCTGCTGCTGCCAAAGTTGCAGTCGAACTTCACACACACACACACTCTCACACACACACACTATCACACACACTCTCTCACTTTGGCTAGCTTAAGTTTTGGGCAATTGTGCAACTAAACTGGCAAATATTTGACATATAATCCCCCAGCTTGTTCGCGTTGCCAACTGCGTGAAAGTTACACAAAATTTCATAGCATACTTTTTAGCGCGCATGCAAAATACTCCATCCTCGCTTATTGCCGCTAATTGAGAAGCGATTAGCAGGCATTAGGCAAGTTTTTAATTGCCTGAGTACTTCACATAGTTACTCCCAGCTATTTTCACATGAATTTTACATGCTGCTGGCTCCTCAAAAGAGTTAAGTCTCTCGAGAGAGGGGAACAAAAAAAAAGAAAAACCTGAGTTTGGTTGATTTTACGGTCTTCAGGCATTTTGCCATCTTATAGCGTAATATAATATCTTTGCGCTGATATTATATTACTCTTATATGGTTATTAGAAGCTTTGCTACTGTTGCTGCTGCTGCTGAGATAAAACGTTAAGGGAAGCGGAAGCGGAAATTGTATATTGATTGTCAACTCAGTTAATTATGCTGAAGTTTTCTGCACGTTTTTTTTTTTTTTTTTCTTACGTTTTGCTGTCAAGTTTCACTTAGAAAAGAAAATATTATTTTAGAATCTCAAGTGAAGAATTTCGCGAGCAAAAGAGACGAGCGAAGGAAACGCAATCAGACGAAGCGAGGCGCGACTTGCTGAACTGAAAATTATAATCAATGACGTGAAGATTAATTGTGTTTTTTGCACCTACCTTTTCCTCTATCCGCTGCTGCCTGCCTGCTGATTGAGAACTCAAGTTTTGTTCAGTGTAGGAATAGGCAGGGGGGGAGGGATGGTGCAAGCTGCCTGCGATTAACGTGCTCAACTGCAGCTGGCTTTAAATGATGCCGTAAGCCACTCTCTCAATGCACTCACTATTTTATTAGCCTCTAGCTAAGGCAATCTATCTACCTCTCACTCACTCTAGCTCTCTGTCTCTCTCGCACACTGAAATACTTGGCAAAGTGCCGCGAAGTGTCGCCTCATATGAAAAATTGAATTGTCTCTCATCTGTGCACTTTGCTGGCGCTGGGAGAAGCGTGTGTGGGGGAACTGCGGCCAGACGAGATAGGCAGACAGACAGACAGACAGACAGACAGACAGACAGACAGGCAGACAGACAGACAGACAGACAGACAGACAGACAGGCAGACAGACAGAGACGTGTGCGAGGCGCAGGCAGCGAGACAAACAAATGGTAGGACAAACAATTGTTGTGGGCTGCGCGCTGTGTTTGCCACTCACTCTGTGTGTGTGTGTGTGTGTGTGATTGGAGTATTTCTGTATGTGTGTGTGTGTGCTGCGCGCATATTTCAGCTGCGTGTTGCGGCTTGTTGCGACGCGCTGTTGCTGTGTTTGGCCTACTTTCCTGGCTGGTTTGGCTGCTTCGCATTAAGCACATTCACACATTCACACGTGCACTCACACACACACACATACACGCACACAATCGCATTTACACGTCCAGCTGGCAACAGCTGCTGGATAAATTTTCAACGTCTGCTTTCATATGCGCTCTCTCCTCTCTCTCTCTCTGTCTGCCTGGCTAGCCAATGATTCCCTCTATGTGTGTGTCTGTGTGCGCGCATTACGTATACGCAATATTGGCAAGGAACACTGGTGAAGGGGGAGGGGGGAATGGTGGCTGCAGAATGGCTTCCTGGCTGCCATTTGCATCTTTTACGGCCGCTGTGATTCGATTGCAACAAACAGTTTTAACGGGCCATCGACGAAGCAGCGCTGAAAAGAGAGAGGCAGAGAGAGTAAGAGAGGGGGAAGGGAAAGAGAGAGAAGGGCACAAGCAACGCAGCGAAAGACACAATAAGCATATAACAATGACATAAAAGCCAAGAACATGCAACTTCAACCCGTGTCTGGCTCTCTGCGGGTGTGTGTGTGTGCGGAGTGTGTGTGTGTGGCAAGTTGTGTGGCGCAACGGGCGCATAAAACCGAAGGAAATTGTAAATGAAACGCACTTGAAATGCTGCTGCAGCGTCGGCAGCAGCGACAACTAACACAGACGGACGGACGAGCGAGACGGACACCCGGCGGGGTCGGGGGTCAAACTGTGCTGCAAGCACAGTATGCGGGGGCGTAACCTTATCCTGCCTGCTCGCGCTGACAGCGCAACGCATAACCAAAGCGTGCTGCTTCGCCCCACCCCAACTACTTGGATTGAGTTACAGTTACACATTCACGACCGGATACGGATGCGGATACGGATGCGGATGCGGATGCGTATACGGATGTGGCAGCAGTGTTGGGGCAAAGGCGCTTTGTGGGCAACATATGGAGAGTGTGCTTTAAGTGCAATTGTATATCCTTCCTGGGTTTTTGTGGTGTACTAGCTCGCCCCAACCCCTGTCTCTCCCTCTCCCTCTCTCTCTCTCCCTCCCCCTTCTCGCTGTCTGTCTCTCTGTCTCTGTCTCTGTCTCTGTGTCTGTGCGACACACATAAATAATACAAGCACATGCGTCGCGTAATGTGTAGCGTGAGTAAGCGCATCTAAGCTCAATACTTAGGTTACACACACCCCGCACACCCCGCACACTCCCCCACTCTCCGAGGCACACCCTTTCGTATAATTATTTATGTAATTGTCATCCGAACTTCATAAGATTTCATTTAATGGGCCATATACCAAATATAAATTGGCTTTCTTGATTTATTTGAAGTTTGCGCTCGGGAGGGGGGAGGGAGGAGCAGGGCGTCGCGTTGCCGCCGGCATTTGTCTAACTGTCACACACACACACGCACAGCATTCGAGTGTGTGTGTGTGTGCTGCAGCTGCCTGTGCTAAGCTCGTCAACTCGCATGAGACCGCAAATCGAATTACACATGCAAATCACTTGGTTGGCACTTTCTCCTAACCACATTCTCCTCTGCAACTCCCCCATTCCTCTTGTCATCTGCTCTGGGGCGTTTGTCCATTTTGGGTTATTTTTTTGTGTTGCTTTTCTTTTTCACTCTGCGTTTTGACCATGCTGATGATGACCATGACGTTGCTTGGTTGCTTGGCATCGTAATAGTATTCGGACAGTTTAAAGCAATTACACAGACACTCACACACACATACTAATACTCAAACACTCCCACACGCCTGGAGCTTATCTCATATCGTTTTTGCTGTCCCAGCCCACTCCCTCTCTGCCAGCAGCATACAGAATCGAATTACACAACAAGCTGTGAATTAAATCCTGTCAATAATCGAGTTCCATTTGCACCAAAGCACTTCATGGACATCCAAAGTTCTCGCCCCGATAGCCTGCGCAAAAATCTGAGATTTTATGCTGAGCATTATTGAAAAGTATAAAGCATATAGAGAATAGAGAAAGAAAGTAAACTGATTCGATTCGATTCACTTTTGTGGCTCAACAATTCCATTTAGTTTTTCTTTCAAGTGGGAATTATTTCAATATTTTCCTTGTTAAAATATGAATAATATTTATTATTCTAGGAGATTTTATGTTAAGTCTTTTGCACTCATATCTTTGTCAAAAATATCATTTTATTTACGATTTACTTTTTATAAAGTTGTACAGTTGTATAGCTTTAATTTAAATTCTGTTTGAAATTCGTTGAAGTGACAAAGACTACACATATATTTATTATTATTTTCTTTATTAAAAGTTATATAATATACGCATATGACAGCAAGACTCATTTTCAACTTTTTGCACTTATATCTTCTTTGTCAAATATCAATACAATATGAAAATTTATGTTATTTCTGATTTTATTTTTATAGAATTTGTATTATTTTAATTTCATGCGCCGCCTTTTACAAATAATTAAAATATTAACTGCGGTACAAACAAAAATATCAGAGAATATAAAATACATAAAATGATATGAAGGTTCTATAGGAAGAAAGAGTTTACTGGGCTACAAAGTTCATGATTGACTTATTATTATAAATTGCCATCGAATCGTAAAAGTTATTGTTGTAAAATCCCTGCCAGGACTTCTAAACTCATTTTTCATCATACCCCCTGCTATATGTATATTTACAGGGTAGCTGCCGTTGCTTGCTGTCGCTTTCATTTTTCTATATCTCTTTGTGCTTCATTTTCTTTATTTTTTTGTGACTCCTGAACGATTTAACTTACCTTTTATTTCTCTCTCTCTGTTATCTTTTTCTTTATTGCTCTCTCTCTCTCTCTCTTACTTTATCTGTTCGTGCCTCTGGCTTGCACTAACTCTCTCCCTTTTCTTCGCTTTCTTCCTCTTCCTCTTCCGCCCTGGCATTTTGAATCGAGTAGAAAAATGCATAAAAGATGCTACGCTAAAAGTCAAAACAAATCACATTTTAATTTATTTATAACTTTATTCATGAGCTACCTCACACTTTGCAGTTTCTCTGCCTTCCCCTTCCCCATTGTGTTCGCTGAGCACAAACACACACACACACACACACACACGCGCGCGAGATATAGATACCACTTCGATAATTATTTTGCAGCCGAAAAACATGTTGAAGCTATCGTTATCGTTATCGCCCACTGTTGCATCGCGCAATTAAGAGTGGAAGCGCGTAGGCAAATGAATACAAAACGAATGAATGAATGCGTGTGTGTGAGTGTATTCAACAACAATAATCTGTATTGTCAACAATATTGTATAATGATCTTGATAGGACGAGTGTAGTGTATAGAGCCCAACTATGCGCACTCCCACTGTGTGTTGGTTAGTCACGCACACATAGGGTAGCTCCACGCGTATGTGTATGTGTATGCGTGTGTGTGTGGGTGTAGTATGTTTTTTTACTGTCGCACGTTTCACAGTTAATTTATATTCATAAGTCAAATTGGTGTACAATTACCGCCCGATTATGAAAACGAGCAACAGCGGGCGGCCACGACGACGACGACGACGACGACGGCGGCGCGACGTTTGTCAAAATCCCCCGACATGGCAGACACCCTGACCCGCCTCCCCCCTTCCCCAGGAGAACTTGCCTGTGCTCCATATGGAGCGAGTTGTTGTCGTTGTTGCTGCTATTTCTATTTTTTAATACGGCGACAAGTTGAGGCAACAACAACAAGAGGAGCAAAGGCGGCAAAGGAGCAACCCCCTAGTGACACTTGGCAAGTATTTTCGCTTGCTCCGCTGCGCTGCGCTGCCCTGCTCGCTATCTCCCCAAGGATCAGAGCACAGCGCCAGTTGCCATGGCAGGCAGCTGAGCAGGGGCAGCTGAGCAGGGGCAGCTGAGCAGGGGCAGTGGTAGTGGCAGGGGCGCGTAGTGGAAGAAGGAATGAGCTGGCTGTATGTGGAACTAGAGTACACGCTCTCTCTCCCATCTCTCGCTCTATCTCTCGTTCTCTCTCTCTTGCTCTTCGTGACCAACTAGTTGATGAGCTGGCGCCTCGTTGCGGGCGGGCCACGGCTGCTCCTGCTGCTGCTTCCTCCACTTTTGCTTGTTGCTGTTGTCGTGTCAGGACATGTCACCTACACACAGAGCCACATGTAGACGCTGCCGAATGTATGCGAAGCAGTCCAAGGCGAGGACTGAGTCTGAGTTGCCCTGCGGCGCTGACTGGGCGGCATTAACGAGCCAGGCGGGCAGCCAGCAGAGAGAGGTAGCTGGAGGTGGCATCATGAAGTCAACTGGCTGCCGGGCATAGTCCTGGCTATAGAGCTATATAACTATAGCTATAGCTAAGCCGTCATCTTGTCATCGTCATGAAAAATCTGTGAAGTCAGCCACAATTTTGGCGCCAGTCTGCTTAGCTGCCAGCTGTGCGTGTGCGGATGCGGATGTGGATGTGGATGAGGATGCGTTAGCCCAATCCACAAGAGGCGAACCCTCGACACCCCCATAAGCCTTGGCTCAATCTACATACACTCTTTGGCCAGTCTCTCTCGCTCAGTCTCTCTTTCTCTCTCTCTCTCTCTTTCTATCTCTCTATTCTGCAGTTTCTTCTCTATTCCTTTTGCCTTTGCCTGCGCTGGGGGTAAAAATCATTCCGCAATGCTTCATTTTAATTTAGCCGCACAGTGCGAGCATGTCGTCGTCGTCGTCTTCGTTGTCGTCGAGGATGCTGGAGCCGCAGCTTAAACGTATTCAAAGCGCGTGTACAACGTAAGGAGTCACGCCCCTCTCTCCGCCTCCGCCCCTTCTGGCTGGCAGTCCCTTTGCCAAGTGGCATGCGGCTTTAGTTTTAATTTAGTTATTGTTGTCACTTCAATTGGATTCGCCCAGCCCAGCAGGACTGAGGATTCAGTCAGTCTGTCCCACTCTCTCTCTCTCTCTCTCTCTCTATCTCTCGCTGTGTGTCCGCCCTGACGTGTATTAAATCCAAGTTTTATCGAGCGTCCTTTGGGCTTTGCGCTCGCTGATTTTTCGATTTTGAAAATGAGGTCATGAGACGCCGCGCGGCACGGCACGGCTTGGCGTGGCACGTTTGCCATATGGGAGTCCGCTTGGCCTTTGAAATCGCAGCCAAGAGTCGCCGCTGGGAGCAGCTTCGCAGCCTGTTGCATGTGCCACGCGGAGCGTAGAAATTATTGAAGAGCGAAGGAGTGAGGAAAGTGCCAGCAAAGACAGAGTTGTTTGTCAACCAAGAAAACACTTGAGCATTAATTTTCATTGCATACTTTCGTGCGCTTCAAGAAATTAAACTCCCATCCAGCTACAGTCGCGGCCAGCATATTCGGAGACATTTGTTTTATGTTTTATTTGTTTATTTCATTTGGGATCAGATTACAAATTTATTCGGAGACAGCAACTTGGCAATAGAAAATAATTCTAAATTTCTTTGTATTGACTTTAAATAGGAAAGGCATACAAATTATTAAAGAGCGAATGAGTAAGAGGAAGTAAGGGAAAGTGACAGCAAAGACAGAGTTGTTTGTTAACCAAGAAAACACTTGAGCATTAATTTTCATTGCATACTTTCGTACGCGTCAAGAAATTAAACTCCCATACAGCTACAGTGGCGGCCTGCATATTGGCAGAGAGCGCCTTGCTATTAGAAAATAATTTGAAATTTCTTTGTATTAACTTTAAACAGGAAAATCTTGTACTTTCTTTTTATTTTAAGCTTTAGCTTCGGTTGTGTTGTAATCTGCATGAAGTGAAAAACGCATTATTGATGCGTTGCCAAGCACACGCGCACTTGTTTGCCACACCCTCACTCCTCCATCCTCCAGCCCCCTCCAGCTGTCTCCTGCTCATCAGAGGCTTAAAGAACAGGCAACTTTTTTCTGTTTTTATTTAATGGCGAAACGCAACAACTAGTATGCTGGAAAAGCCAAACAAGCAAGTTCCATTAGCTGGTCGCGGATTGGACGAGTCACTGGAGCAGCAGTAGGGGGAGGGGGAGATGGAGCGGCAGCTTTCAGCTTAGCCTGGGCTAATGATACGCGCGATTCTGGTGAAATTATAAAGTGCCTGAGAGAGAGCAAAGCGAACACGCATAATGTTGGCACTACAATTAATTTTTCCGTTGTTTTCGGTGGAAAGCAAAACCCACGGATCGCAGATTGGATCCATCCCAGATGCGCGTGCACTCGAGTTGATTTTAAAGCCAACTTAAGTCGAATCTGAAGTAGACAACGTTGCGGATGCTTCTCTTGCTCCCTTTGGCTGTATCCTAGCAGCTGAGAGATTGCCAGAGAGAGCGAGAGAGAGAGAGAGAGAGGGAGCGAGCAGGCATTTACAAATTAGCCTGCTGGCAAGGGAGGCGAGGGTTGGCTCAGAGATTCACTCCTCGCAAGCCAAACAATTAGCTGAAGTGGCTTAGCAGCGGGCGCCTGATTGAAATTAAGTGCAATTCAAATGGCGACACGAAACGTATGCAATAAAAGCAATTTACCTAAAGCCGCACACCCCTATACTCTAACCCCCTCCGTCATTCCCGCTCATTCAATAATAGAGTGTGTGTAGCCTGGAGTAGTCTCAAGCTTAATCCCTCTTGGTCGTCCTCGGTCGTCCCCGCTCTGCAACTTTTCTTTCAATTGACTACAAAGCGAATTGTGCGTCGTTTTGTGGCACATGCAGGAGAACAGGCAGAGGGGTAGGGTTGGGGTAGGGGTAGCTAGTGCTGTTTGTCTGAGCTGCGGCATTAGCTCAACGCGCAGCAGGTTGCCAATGTTGTCTATTGTTCCCTTTCTTTGATTTTTTTCTCTCTCTCTCTCTCTTTCTTTCTGATACTTTTTTTTTTGGGTTCTGTTTTCTGTATTATATTCTGCTCCCCCACCCACGCGCACATAATTGATTTGTGCTGCTCCAGCGTCGTCGTCGTCGTCGTCGTTGTGCCACCCAATTTGCTTGGCATTTGAACGATTTCGCCTCCTGCTCAATTGAATGGAAACTTAAATATACATATGTATACATTGAATGTGGTACGTGTATCTACTGCCTCAGGTTCAGATCAGAGACGTCGTGTCCAGAGTGTCC
>JAEIFR010000598.1:6132500-6310000 GCA_018904105.1 Zaprionus tsacasi | reverse complement strand
TTTTTTTTTTTTTTAAAAAATATTAAAAAATAAGAAAAAAAAAAGAAAGAAAGAAAAAAAGAAAAAAAAAAAAAAAAAAAAAAAGAAAAAAAAAAAAAGTTATAAATAAAGGGTGGTTTTTTTTTTGTAAAAAAAAATTATTTTTTTTTGGGGTTTTAATTTTTTTTTTCTTCTTTTTTCTTTTTTTCCAAAAAACCCAAAAACACAATTTTTTTTAAAATCCATGGCCCAAAAAAATGGCAAAATAAATATTTAAAACAATTTTGAAAGGTGAAGTAAGGGTCCCCCCTATGAAATTTTTATCAACAATTTTTTTTTCAAATTTTAAATCGCTAGTTTTTAGCTTTAATCGATTGCGGAGTTCAAAATGAGTATCAAACAATTATTTAAATCGATTTTAAACGATACTTAATTTTGGCCCAAAAATCAAGTCGAAGTGGTTAAGAAATTAGACATGTAACACCCTCAACAGGCCTGGAACTCTCATTTTACACCGATTTTCTTAAAAATCAAACGATTTCCACGCGGAATGAGATTTTGTTCAGGTTTTAACAAGCATATTTAAAAAAAATTAGCATTAAAGATTTTTTTACATTTTTTGATATTTTGGAAATTTATATTTTTTAGCCTTACCGACTTGTTTTTTAATGTCTTCCATTTCTACAACCCTTAATTTGATGTTTAAGGAAGTAATTTTGAATATAGAAAATATTTGCATCTGCTTATTTTAATATAAACCATTTTTATTATTATATTTTTATTGATTAGGTAAGTAAACAATAAAAACTTAACTGAGCCTCAAAGCGTTGCTAAGACCTTCTGCAAAAAATAATGATATTTGCAGTATTTTCTGAAAAATATTATATGCTTTTCAATACTTTCCTTTCTGATTTTATTTTTATGCTCTTTCTTTTTATACACTTTAGTCTCTCAATCCGTTAATACACCTATTAGCACGTCTCTGCGTATGGTATTCCTCGCCAATTTGCAATCAGCCAACGCTTTACTCATCCCATTTAGTTCCCGTCGCATCATAATATAACTGTCCCGTCGATATTGTTCCTCTAGTATTACGCTGCCATTACTGCATATTACGCCCACACACACCCAAGAGGAAATTGTCTGCATAGGATTGTGTGTGTTTTCCCCATGAAATGATTTGGCTCCCTTTGGAGCTGCTGCTGCTGGCGCAAATTGGATGTCCTCTTTGGCCACTTTGGCACTCGAGTCTAAATAGTTTGGTGACTTTTTAATTGCGGACCATAAGCGTGTTCGGTTGCAGGAGGAACAGAGCCAGCACAATTGGCCATAAAGAGAAAGTTTTGCCTTTCCAAGCTGGCCCACGGCCCCGCCCACGCCCCCTGCAAAGGGAGTGTGTGTGTGTGTGTGTGTTAAAGGTAACAACACATCCTTAAAGCATATGTATGTAGCTAGGGATACATGTGTCACTTAGCTGCCGCTGCTGTTTTTATTGTGTTTGGTTTCCCGGAAAACTCATAAAAGCGTACAAAAAGCAACTGGCAACTGGCAAAGAAATGGCAAGTCAAGCCAAGCCAAGCCAAACAATACAATTTGTTACCAATTAAATGACTGCATTACATAATAATAATAATAATAACAACAACATCCAGAGTCCGCCCCGCCCCGCAGCGTGAATGGAGTGACAGACAAGGCAACTGTTGTTATTCCTCTTCCTCCTCCTCCTCCACTTTCTGTTGTTGTTTCTCCTGGCGTCAGCGAATCCCTCCAAGTTGTTCCTGCAGGGGTGTGTGTGTGTGTGTGCTGTGGGGCATACGTAAGCATCCAGCTGGTTGTCAAAGCAACCGAATCAATAGCACACTCTATACTACACAACGCTCCTCGTAATCTCTCTCTCTGGGCAGGAGGAGTACGGGGGCAGGGGCCACTCTCGACGTCTTTATTAGAAGGTGAGCCAACAAAATTTTATATTACTTCATTATGTGAAAGCTTTTGATTTTGATTTGATACCATAATTTACTTGAGCCCAGCAATTTCCCCCAGCTCTCTCTCCATCTCTCCCTCTAAAGGCATTTTAATAAATTGAATATCTATTCATTAGCTAAATTATCTAATGCCAATATCAATTAAAAATCAAACACAGCTTTGTTTATATCAAAATATATATATAAATGTTTATTAGTTATTTTTATATAGATGTACGTGTGTGTGTGTGTGTTTGCATGCCTGTCTGTATTAGTGTGTGTGTATTGCAATTTGATTTGCCCACAAATTGCAATCAATTTATTTGTTTATTTATCGCACTCCTTCTCTCCATTCTTTCTCATTTATTGACATTTCTCATTTTTCATAATTATTCGAATTTTTGTTCAGCCGTTCAAATAATTTTCACCAAATATTTAGTATTATATATCTAACACTTTTCGCACACATACACAACAATTTTTGTTTGCAGACTGAATTACACGGTTTACAATTTATATTTTTCATATTCGGTATTTATTTTTTTTATTTCTCGTATTTACTATATTTTATTATTAGTTCAGTTCTCTAGACTACATTTTGGTTAAATTCAAAACTATGTGTAGATAGTTAGTGAGTGTGAGTGAGAGTTAGTGTGTGTGTGTACTTACGTGTGTGTGTGTGCGGGATTACGCCAGCAAACTAGTTAAGTTGGCTGCGTCACAAGTGTCAGCTGAGGATCGAGGAATATACAATATAAACAAAAGAAAAGTGTGTGTTTTATCTTTGGCATTTTTTATTCAAAATAAATTGATACCATTATTGTTGTTGTTGTTGTTGTTGCTGTTGTGGTTTGTCGTATTTCTTGCTGTTTTTTGTTACAAAATTTCAGTGTAAAAACTTTTAGGCTTAATGAGCTTTTCATACTCAAATTAGTACACAATACGTGAACATACGCTACATGCTAGATAATAATGGTATATGTGTATGTTTTAATGCTTAACTTAATAGGCATTACGCCGCATTGCGGTCGCACTTATTTTCGGTTTTTCAAATTACCGTTTTTCACTTTTCACTTTTGTTCAAATATAATATATAAAGTACAATTCATAATTCAGAGAAAATATTGCTCTACTAACTTATACAGATTATGTTCGTTCGTGTTCGTATTTTAAATCAATGGACATTTTCGCACTACACAGTAAAAAAAATCTGTAGCTCTTTTGCTTTTCGCGTTTAGTACAATTCAAATGGTTCGTTTTTTTCTTTCTCTTTTTGTTTCTCCAAGTTTAAGTTAAGATTAAGTATAAGTATGTATATAAATACGTTTATATTCTAATCATATAGGGGCATGTAAAATCAATTAATAACTAAGGGCTACTTTAAGTAATGATTTGATATACTTAGTGTGAGTGTCTCTCTGTGTGTGTGTGTGTGTGTGTATGGGTTTGTAGTATGTATGTGTCGGTGTATTGTTGTGGGAGTTTGTGATGCTATTGATTGATTTACGACAATTGTGGATATGATTTTTGGTGGTATGGAGGAAGCACTTGTGGGGCTACGTTAGGAATTCAGAACATGTACTATTTTATTTTGATTTGTTAACGATTCGTGAGTATATTTACACGATTCAATTGGCAGCTGTAATTGGTATTTACTGTATGACAAATAAAGAGAACCTTTGCTTCTTAAAACCTAATGCAGAACTCAATTAAAGCGTCGATAAAAAAGAAATGCCCTCTGCTCGAGTGGCAGCTTTGTTATAACTGAACAGCATAGCCAATAAAAGATAATGGATGAATGATATGATATACATATGTATAATATATATAATACTAGACTACATCTGCATAATTATGCCAACTGCTTCTAGTACTAATGCGCGTCTAGAAGGTGGTACAAATTGAATTTCTTCTTTTGTATGTCTAAAGCAGCCTGGACCAGTTGGAAAACATTTGCAACATCGGACGGTACTGGCCATAGAAACACGAATCCCAAAACAATTCAACTTAATTGAGTCAAGCTGAACGTCTTAAACGCTGCTCTAACAATATATACTTTGTTTTAGATTTAGTTACAAAAGCGAACTAAGCAAAGGGCATTCAGTACAGCAGCTGGCTGTACTTGAAATTTCAGCATAATCTTGTAGTTTTAAATGCTATCCTAGAAATGATTTGTGTGTGTTTGTGTGTTTTTCAAGCACTTGAGCTTGCGTACTAAAGTGTGTCAGTGTGTGTGTGTGTGTGTGTATACAATTCATATAAGTTAAGGTACATACTAGATAAATAATATGCAGCATAGTGTGTTTCATTTTCGAGTGTGTGTTTGCCAAGTCGCATATTGAAATCGTTAATTGATTGTTTTACAGTTGTTTCCTACATTCATAATATCATTCAATAATGATTCATTTTGTTTCATTTATGTGGGCGGGCTGTTTTTCCTTGATTCATGCGTCTCTCAATTCAGAAGTCAAAACTAATTCTAAGTCGTTAAGTCAAATTCCATTTTCATATTGGTGCGAAGAGTTTGTTAAGATTAAAGATTGCAAGAACTGTTGATTAGTTGTTGATGTTGTTGTTGTTGTTTTTGTTGTCGTAGTAGTAGAAGTTTCTGCTGCTGCTGCGCGTTATTGTTGTTCCTTATTGTTGTTGTTGTGGTTGCACAATTATTGACACATTTATGGCGATACATATGGCGGTGGTTTGCGATATGATGGCGTAGCCGGTGATTTCCCTCGCACCTCGCGTCCGCCCAGCACCACAGCCGGCGGTGGCACATACTCATCCACATCGTTGTCGCCATTCATGTTGGAAGTATTATACGAGGGCGGCAACAATGGCGGCTTCTCATCCTTGAGTATTACTGGACTCTTGTTACCAATTTCAGGCTTCTCCTCGAATTCATCCTGAAAGATGACCGGTATGCCCTTGGTGCGGAACGATTTGCGTTCCTCTTCATCACCTGAGGTATAAATATGTGTTTTTAGTAAGTTGTATCAAATATTTCCAACTTCATATTGACTTACCCAACTCCATTTTGCCGCTCTTGTGACGGCGACGATGCAAACAGCAGGCTATAATCGAAGCCAGCAATATCATGACCACAATAATAATGGCTGGCAGTATAAACGTGGCCAGATACTCGTCAGTAAAAGCTGGCTTAAGGGATGGCTCCTTGCTGCGCGGCGGTATATACTCGCTTGAAATGTCACCGTGTCCGCCATCTGAAAAAAAGAGAATCAAGTGGTGTTTTTTTTTTTTTTTTCGTTCACTCTATAAGAGAATGTTCCCACTTACGTTGACATGCAAATAGGGTTGCTACGGTAAAATCGCTGAGAACAAGTTCGGGACCGAGGGCGCGTTTTAAAGCATCACTTGGCTTCAATTCATCGTTCAGATAGAGGCGTCGCTCCATATCCATCTCCTCTTTGGGGCAGCGATTGTTCGCCTTAACAAGCGAATTATTATAGAAGTTCACAATGGTGCCCTCGGAATCATGATGCGGCGTTATGGACCGCACATAGATCTGACTCGCATTCTCATCGCCATGCAGTTTGGCAATGCGTTCCACAAACTTGCGTTGCAGTTCCGCATTGAAGTTCTCCGTGCGTATGGTCAGGTAGGCCTTGAAGACAACCGCATATTCCTTCTTGGGCGTATTGCTGACCACAACGACAAGTGCATCGATGGCACTAAGACCGCCGGTGTCCTCGGCTATGAGCAGATATCCCTCGGTACCCACATCTCCACTCTTGGGTATGCCATAGAATTCCTTATTTTTCGAATCGAATTGCATCCAGCTGCGCGGATTAAGCTCCTTATGCTCCTTCGTTTTCAGCGACAATGTAAGCTCATTACCATTGGGATCGTAGAACGTATCATCGGGCACCTTGTAGACGAGCAGTGTACCAACAGATGCATTCACACGATCCACCTGATTGCGTGGCATTGGCGGGGAGTTCTTGGTTGGCGGTCTTGTGTTGCCCATCATGCTTTTACGGCACTCGCCGATTGGTTCACCCATTATGGATGTGATAGTTATTTGCGGATTGACCAGATCAGATAGATCCTCCACTTTCAAGCGACTTACAACCGCCTTTAGCTCATCTGTGGGACACTCGCTGGTGGTGAAGGTCTCATTGAAATACACAAATGTGGCAGTTTGTGGTTCCAGCAACGTTTGACGTATTTCTCGCACCACCACAGCTCCGCTATTCTCATCCTCCAGCGTCTGTGCTATAGCCTTGATAAGCTTCAGCTGCCAATCGATGTTGTGCTCGAATTTTTCAACTAAACGAACTCCAATTTGTATCTCATGATTAATGGTACGCACAGCACGATGCTGCTGCACACTGATCTCCACAGTTTCCGTAACGCTCAAATTGCCTGAATCTGTGGCCGAAAGCCGATACTGCCAACGAGATACGGCATCATCTAGGGGTCTGTAAGTGGTTACTTTAGTATCTCTATGCAGGTATACATTAAGTTCCTTTCGCTACTTACAATCCGTAAATCTCACGCTTGTCCGCATTGAATTGCAGCCAGGAGTTGGCCTTCAGTTCATGGCCATCCTTGTCGGTGAGTTCTAGACGCAGATTGGTTTGATCTTCGGCATCGTAAAAGGTATCTTCTGGTACCACATAGATAAAGGCTTTGCCCGATGTTACCGCATGTTTTTGCAAACGCATCTTAATGATGGGCAGCGTGTTCTCCGGTCGCGCTTCTGCATAATCTGTGGATGCATCTGTGGGGCTACTTGTCTCCGGTTGCGTCACCAGCGTCGTCGAAGCGGGCGTGCCCAACTGAAGCAGATAAAAACCATGAGAAGAACATGTGCAATCAGTTTAATTGAATTGTGAAGGACTGTGTGATGGGATGGGATTATCCTTACCTCATTGCTATCCAAGCTGCTGCTGCTGCTGTTGACGGCTGCTTCGAGAGCATCCACGGGTTCGCCGGCTTCCCCCACTGCATCCTTTGCCTGAGAATTACGAAGAACTCATTAAATGACATATGAACTGACTAATTGAGGCAACAACGCTTTTTCATTTCGTTCGTGTCATGCTTCACATAGTGTGTGTGGGTCAAACAGCAGGCAGAGTTACAGGATGAGAGTAACACAGATACAGATACAGATACAGATAGGAATACAGATACAGAATACACACATATAATATATAGAGACTTATACGTAAATAGACACACTTATCCTAGTTAGCAAAAGACATGCAAGTGAGTTAGAGAGAGAGAGAGGGAGTGAATCATGCAGGAGAATGCGCCGCTAATCAGCGCTGATTGGCATCCCATTTCAAGAGGATAAGTGCATTCGCTGTAAACGTTGGAATCCCTTAATTGGCTTAACTAGCATGACAGGAATTGCAGCCTTGGATGGGGTACGGTACGATTCGGTTTGGGGTTGCTAAAGTGCAGCTTAAACTTAACTTCTATGGGAATTTTTTTATGGTATTTATCTTTTTTTTCATATCTACTAGATGTATAGAGATTAAAGAAAGAGAAGGAGAGAGTGTGTGTGGCGAAAGTACTTAGTTCACCTTAGAGCTAATTGACAGCGTGCTGTGCGCCCCCGCTGCCGATGCAGTCGTGGACTCGACCTCGATCTCGGCCAGCGTTGAATGCGTCGCAACTGTTACCACATCAGTTTCACTCGCATCCGTGGGTAACCAGGTGCTTGGCGCAATCTCAGTTTCATTAAGCGTTTCATTGGGCTGCAGTTCGCAAATTTTATTTTTTTTTTTTGGGCAATTCGGAAACAATAATCATGAGAATAACATCATAATAGAGAACAAATTAAAGAAAACTAGCTATAAAATGTACTATTTGGTCAGTTATGCTATTTCTAAATGTCTTCACGATGATATAGAGTTACTATCGTTACTATCGGCATATGATATAGACTGTTAAAGACTTATATGTTGAATTTTAATCTCTAAAGCATATATAGCTTTTTGGATCTACACACTATGTTTGTTTGCAATCTTTAGTCGTGTGCAATAAGGTATTAGTAGTATTAGAAGTCTGCGCTATAAATAATACCCAAAAACCAATAATATCAGTAAATATTTATACAAAGAAGTCTGCGCTATTAATTATACCCAACAACCAATAATATCATTAAATATTTATACAAATAAAGAGTATAATGAATATCTGGAAAATTACATGAAATTTACATCAAAATACAAAACTTAGTTCTATTACAAGTCTATAAATACATTTGTAGCTTTGTCTAGACAAAGTTTCCAGTCCGAACTTCACTTTAAATAGTTTAGAATGTACAGTATAACTTTACAATTTTGAGGTTAAGTCCTGGGCAAAGAAACATATCTAACGATAAAACAACATTGTATACATATCAAACAAACACACACATATAGAGGGAGAGAGAGAGAGAGAGCACTATAATATATATACACACACATAATACACAGATGTATGTGTGTGGTCTGATGAAATGTTGGGCGGCGGGGCGTGGCAGGATGAGGCGTAACGTGGCGACAGCACACAAACACATAAAAGGCTAAACAACAGTTACAATTGTCGCACAACAAGAGACATAAAGGAGATACACACATACATACGCACACTCACTCATACACACACTCGCTTCTACACTCACGCAAACAGAGAGAGAGTGTGTGAGAGAGAAAGAGACGCACACAAAAGCGACATTACCTTTGGCGTTTGTGATTGTGTTGTTGTTGTTGTTGGAGTTGTTGTTGCTGTTGTTGGAATAGTTGCACTTGTTGTTGTTGTTGTTGTTATGAGGATGACGATGACGATGGTGATGATGGTGAAGTTGTTGCTGACGATGAGGATGTTGTTGTTGTTGTTGTTGTGAGAGTATTAACCAAATCAGTGTCTATGGCACTGGCAATGCTCGAGCCGCTGGCTGTGGTTGAGCCCGTGACTGCGCCTGCAGAGGATGAGGATGGAGATGGGGATGGGGATGAGGATGTGCTGGACAGTACAGTCGATGTCTCGAGAGTTTCGCTACTCAATGTTACAGCTGGGGATGGGGACAAAGCTGGCGAGGAGGAGGCGGAGTCGGAGGAGGAGGAGGACACAGAGGAAACGGGCTCAGACGCTGTGGCAGGTGTCTCAATGTTGTTGTTGTTGCTGTTATGATTGTGGTTTGTGGTCGTTTGTGAGGTGCTCGTTGCCGCGTGCTCATCGACGGCGACGACGTTGGCAGTGTCGTCAACCTGGTTGTTGCCAGCAGCAGCATCTTCAACGTTTACCGTAGCCAAGGAGATGTGACTGTCGCCAGTTGCCGCCACTGTTGTTGTGCTCATCATTTGCAACTCCTGTTGCAGATTAGAATTGTGCTCGGGCTGTCTGAGTTCCAGCTCATTGCCCAGCTCTATTTCTCCATCGTTCTCCTCCTCCACAATAACAGGTGCTGCGGGCACGCCCACAACAGATTCATCAACGCCCAGTAGGCGTGTCTTATCCAATTCGACAGCATCTTCGACAGCATCCTCGGCATCATCTTCGACATTCAGCACGGGCAGTTCCTTAATATTCTTGGTATTCTCAATTGTTTTGCTTATCACCGATTCCAAGGCGGAGACGCTCTCCTCAAATCGCAACGCTGGCGAGGATGTGGCGGCCTCAATAACCGATTGATCCGACTGATTGTGTTTTGTTGTTGTTGTTGTTGTTAGTTTATGAATAATTTACATTCATTTCGAAAATGGTAGTAACAGTTAGAAGAATAAATGAGCACAGCGATAAACAGATAAAGAGAGAGAGAGAGTGGAAGAAAGAGCATGTAAATGGCAAAAAGAGAAGAAAAGACGAGAACACCATATGATGAATTACATATACACATGTTAAAGATAACTCTTTCATCTCAAATCAGTCTATGATAAGTACGCAATGTGAATATAGTGTGGTCTGTGGATTGTATGCACCCGTGTGGACCGTATGGAACGTGTGTGTGTGGGGTGTGTGTTGGTGTGTATTATCAACAAAGTGCAATAACAAACAAAATACTCCGGAAATAATAACCGAGTGTACTTAAACATAGAGTCTTGGTCTAAATATACATATATAATAACGATATATATATATATATATATTTCATTTGGTTATAATACACAAATCAACGTGTGTGTGTGTGTGTGTTTTATAAACAGTTATTAACCTCAGGTAATCGGAAACACCGAAACGTAAATAAAACACAAAATAACCAAACAAGATATCGAGAGTGAAACAGAGAGACAGATAGATAGAGAGAGAGAGAGAGAGAGAGTCCAGAAGAGATAAGATATCTCGTTTAGATCGAACACTCACCACGCCGTGATGATGACGATGCGCATGAGTTGTTGGAACTTCCGTTACTTGTTCCCTGAAAATCGAAAAGTTTTAAATACCAACTGGTTTAATCATTGAGGCCAAAATAAACACTTACGGTTGCGGCTCTTCCTCATCATCTCCATAATCGTAGTCTTCCTCACCGGCTCCGCTGCCCTCCGCGTCGCGACGCTTGCGTTGTGACCTAAACAAATGAGTAAGCAAATTATATAGTATATCGCTCTACATATATATGACTGTATTTATTCCCACCTGCTCTTCAATTCCTTGCGCCAAATGAACCACAGTCCGAAATTCTCCTCCGTCAGTGCACCAATTGTGCCATCCTTGATCTGATGAGCGATCTGCTTGGCAATGGGTTCACCCATACTAAAGTACTTGGCACCGCAGCCGATCTATAGAAGAGAAAGAGAGTGTGCCAAGATTAACAACTATGCAAGAGAACTCTATGCAGCTCCATAGATTACCATAAAACTGGCACGACCCAATCTTCTATTGATTGTCTCCGTATGCTTCTGGCCCTTGCCGCCCCTTGCGCATGGCCAACTTATGCATGCTGTATAGCTCACGTTTGCCCACCGAATCCAGTGTAATGAATTCCTAAAAAGAAGAGACAGAAAGAAAGGCGTGTCAATTGTAATGGATGGAGGCGTGACTCATTACGCACTTACCTTGGGTATGGCAAAGAACTTAGCCAGCTTGGCCTGCACATGCATGCGCTTGGCCACACTCACATCGCTCCAGTCATGCTTTCGCAGCAGCAGCGAGAGCACAATCTCTGACTGCGCGTGCTGGCAATGCATTAGCTCCGTCACATACGGATCCTGTTGGTAGGCGGGCGCATCTCTGGGCTCAATGACGGGCACCTACAAAGCAAAAGAAAGCGATGGGATCAAAAAAGTTAATAACGCAAACAAAACGCTTGAGCAGCAGGGGCAGCAGGCAGGCAGCTGGCGAGGAAGCATCCAACATGTCGGGGTAGGGAAAATGGTCACTCATTGTCGGCGCTCGCTCATCGCAAGTTGCAAGTCAAGTTTCAAGTGAAATGTGTCAGTCGTCATCAATCAAAATTAACAGACAAATGACAGGGCTGCAGTTGCTCCCATTGCTCCTGCAGTTGCTCCCATTGCTGCTGCAGTTGCTCCCCCACAATGTGCGCATCTGTCTCCCCCTTTACCGCTCACCTGAGAATCATTCACATTGAAATCCCTCTCCGCATTTGCCGCCAACATTAAGCAGAGCAATAAAATTGCCAACGACACGCATCGATTCGACATCGCAGATAAGAACGGCGACGACGACGACGACGACGACCCCATGCTTATCCTATACAAATTCCTATATATAATTTCAGTATCAGTTTTTAGTTTCGTTTTCGTTTGCGATGACGCTGACGATATACGATCTCGAGCGGAGTAAGGCAGCTCGTTTGCGCTGCAATGTTATCTCGATGTTTTGTTGCTTTTCCCTTTTCCCTGTTGCCGTCTCTCGTTTACGTCATCTGCAAGAAAAGCGAAATGTGAAATTATTTATGAGAATTATGAACACATGTGATACGTGTATGTATACATATCATGCTTATATAAGGTCTCGCCTCGTTGATTAAGTACAAGTTATGCTCATGTTAATTAAGTGCTTAATTATCATTAGGTTGAGGTTAGGTGGTGCCCCTACTCTCAAATGGGTCATAGACCCACCCAGGTCTCTATACAATTTGTGTGCCCATTCACAAAAGTCATAAGTAACTGCCTCGATCGTCTAACGTAATTAACATAAACAACTGTTTTCCACACTTTGTTATTTTTTCCCTCCCTACCTCTCTTCACTTCCCTCCTTGACAGCGTTGAAATTAGCGCCAGATCAATATGATCTTTTGGAAAACAGCTGAAGCCAACGCAAATGGAAAGTTGTGAATAAATTCGAGCATTCGGTAGAGTTGAAAGACCCGAGATATGCATTGGAAAAACAGAAAAAACATCTGCATAAACGATAGATTAATAACTTTCTTAATGAAATATGCCATCAATTTGTGTGCATTTTAAATAGATCTATGCAAGGTAATATAGGAGACATCTACGAACCTTAATTAGTATCAGCTTAACCAGCTAACTACATATATCGCATAGCTGGCAAAGTATTTATTATCCTAGTTTTGTTAACTATCAAAATATCGAAATCAAACTCAACATAAATAGAGTTTCTTATGTATTACTTGTACTTGTAGTTAAAACTTCATTAAAACCGGATCAATCCCATAGAAACCGCCGATAACTATGTTTTTATAATCTTACTAAAAATTACAATTATTTTTCAATAGAACAAAGCAAGGTTAAGTTCAACATGCCGAAAGTTTCCTAGCTATTATTCCTAAGAAACTTTCGGCAATAATAATAATAATAAATAATTCAAATTTTATTTTGATTTATCGAACAATTCTATGATTTTTGTGGTTTATTATAGACGCCTGCATGATTGGATATTTTTTATAGTATTTCTTGGCTGCGATTAGATTATGGCAAATAGTTGGGCAATTCCCTTAATCTCGCTAATGGTTTCTGGATTTGCTCGAAGCCAGAGACGTATTTATCAACAAAGGCTGCGTTTATTCATTGAATATTTCTAGTTATTCGTATTGCGGCGGAAAAACAATCACTCGGCACTCACTCTGTACAAAGACTGGGAATACGAACTGAAGAATGGGGGCCAAACAGAGTGCATACCCTTTGGCATAGACTATGTTCGAGAAATGAGTTTGGCGTCGGGAAAACTGCGTGGAAAACTAATAAAATAAAAAATTGGAAAACGACTTAATTGAGGCACATTAAATGGTGCCACAACGTTGCAGGGAGTCATCATCAATTAATGATAAATGCAACATGCAGTGCGGCACGCTGTATATAGAACAAAAAAAGAAAACGAATCTTTAAGAAATTCCTCACAGCGGGCTGACTGTCATAAACATGCGTATAAAGCATTAGCATAAAACCAACCGATGGAACTTGATGGAGAGTGCTACCTTTAAGTATGGTTAAATTTTCTAAACATTCCTTTCTTCCTGCACTTGCCGCAATTTGTTTATTTTCAAAGTGGGCAACAATATTAATTGAACGACGACGACGACGGCGACGACGACTTCTGGCCCGGCATGGTAATGAGCTGGGAGTGGGAGGAAGTGAAGGAGTGTGGTGCAACGAGAGTGGGAGTAAGGGAGTGTAGATAGAGAAGGGAGCAGCAACGATGACTGGCGACTGGGAACTGTGGCCACCAGGCAATATGCCACAAATAGATGAACTTAAAATGCAGCCAAGCATGCCGGGGCCATCAGTCAAGTTGGCAGCAGTTTTGGCATGAATGAGAATGAGGCACAAGCGGAGAACTTTGCTGTGTTGTTGTTACTGTCTCGCTCTGTGAGTGTGAGTGTGTGTGTGTGTGTATGCAAATGAATTAGCATTGCGCCAAATGCAAAGCAGTCAGAGACCAAAACAAAAGGGGGAAGAGACTGTGAGCAGGTATAGAACTCTAATATACCCTAGGAAAATGAAAGATATAGTGTCTAGAGAAAGAGCTAGATAAATCTTAGCTAAGAAAATATATATCTGACTAACTAAACAAACTGCATTGCTCACTTGCTTGGAGAAACAGTAAATAAATATAAATACAAAAATATAATTTGAATACAAAAATATAATACAAATATAAAATATTTATAGTATTCCAAAAACTTATTTATTTATTTAACGTCAACTAAGAGCGGTCGACTCAAAGATTAAAAAAAAAAAGAAAAGGAAATTACAAATATAAATGTAAATTAAAAATAAAAGTATAAATAAAATTAAAAGTAAATATATTAAAATTTATTATTTTTTTAATTTTATAATTAATTAAATTATTAGTTTTATATATTTTAAAATGTTTTTTAAATTATTTTAATGTTTAATCATTTAATCTGGGAACAAAAAGATAATTTTAGTTGATCCAACATTTATTGCAAATGATTGGGGAAACCCAGAAAACCCAATTAGATCTTTTATAATCTGTCTCTCTCTCTCTCTATGCATTTCTTTTGATAATTTTCCTAATACTTAACGCATATCAATCTTTAAGTCTAGAATTCTTTCTATCTTTGCTCCCTCTCCCTATAAATAGTTCTCTATAGTTCTCTCTCTAAAAGTCCCCTCTTAATCTTACGCATAGTTACAGGGTATAGCTAGCTGAGAACAAGTTTATCAGTTCGTGTGCAGTTCGTCTCTCTGTGTGCGTGTGTGTGCCTGTGTATCATGTGTGTGTGTGTGATTGAAGCTGCAGTTGTAACTGAAGCCGGAGTTCAATGGAGTCGAGAGTTGAGTCCATAAATTGAGCAAACAAAAGCAAACTAATAAAGGTACGAGTCGTTGCAACAGCAACAGCAGCAAGAACAAAAGGCGCCAATCCATAAAGCTGACGAGAGGCAATGATGATGATGGGGGAATACTAGAATGATGATGATGATGATGATGATGTTGCAGCCGATGCTGTTCGCCCACGCTTGATAAAAGCCGCGGGCGCTATTCAAGTGCCGCAACAAAGACATATCGCTATCTATAATGTGATTAGCCATGCATTTAAGAGTTGAGTGGCACAAACACACACACACACACACACACGTGAGGATGTTGCATGCAACATGCCGACTTGCCGCTGCGGGCATTTCATTATCTCCCTCAGCGACTGGGCCAAAGTGCAGCCAATTAACGTTGCATTTAAACGTCTACACAAGTGTGGGCGGTAAGGTGCTCCCAACCCCGACTCCACAAGATGCATCTATAGAAAAAGTGTTCTATGTGTGCGTGTGTGAGTGTGCGATGTCGCTGCTGCTACGTGACACAAAAGTGTTGCTTCTTGGCGATGGCAGCAGCGCAGCAGCAGCTTCGGCAACAAAGAATTTCTTTCTTTCACAAAGTACGCGCATAAACAAATTTATTTTCATTATGACCGCACACACATACACTCTCACACACACATTCACACACACACAGAATTTGTGGCCAAACTGTAACTGCGCCTACTTATTGCCATCTCGCTCTGTAGCTGACGTTTCTGAGCGCAGGCTTACGCAGCATTTTGACTTAAGCTGATTGCCAAAGAGAGAGAGAGAGAGAGAGAGAGGTGGGCATATACGACTGTTGAATATTCTAAGTGTGGCTCACAAAAATTAATGAATTAATTTGTGAGTTGGAAAATGAACTCATTTATCTAGTTGCGCGCTACTCTTTCGCTTTCTTTGTTTTTTTTTTTTTATTTGTTTGATCAGAATACAGATTTTTTTATAACCTAATGAGCAATCTATGGTTGTTACTTTTCAAAGACTACTTATAATTTAATTAATAAGTAGTTTCTGGTCTTTCTTTGCATATCTTTCAAAATAAGAAAGAAACCTTTTTAAAGTTTCAAGTTTTTCTTGAGGTTTTTCGACCTTTCTATAGAGGTTATTCCGAGCATATTTGCTGTGGAAAACTTTGCTCTTAGATCTGAAAATTTCTTTATATTTCGCAGCTGACCTTTGTCTAATTTTAAACAATTGTTGTTTACTGCAGGGTATTTTTATGATCGTTACTCACATTATATGTGATTTGTTTTTTAATTTATTTCTTCCACATGTTGCAAGTATTTCATGTATGTATGTTTCTTTCCAAGAAATAATAAAAAACAATTTCTTTCAATCTTGCTGTACAGCTTTCACTCCCTTGCCTACCCAGTCCCCGCTGTCTTCTCTCTCTCTCTCTCTCACTGTCTCCATCTCTCTCTCGCTTCCAGCAGCTTTAATTAATTCGATGCCCCGCAATGGGCGCGTCTCCAATGAACTTTTAATGGATTGTTTGTTGCTTGTGCTTTGTTTATGCTTCTGCCTGATTGAAAAAATTGTTATATATACATATATATTTGTTTTTTCTGTGTGTGTGTGTGTGTGTGTGTGTGTGTGTGTATTCCTTCTCTATGACAGCGCAAGTTTGACCCACAATCTTGTCGTCCAAAATAGCCCCTGCTGCACGCTGTCTCCCTTGCTCACCCTCTCCCTAATTATCTCTCTCTCTCTCTTTCTGTAATATGTGTATTACGTACTCAATGAACTGGAACTGTGTGCACTGGAACACCCGGGAATGCATTAGGCCTCGCTACACAAGTACTAGAGAAAATGAAACATAACGAAAGCGGGCCACAATTACCCAAAAATAGCCCCCATTTGGCCTGGGGGGTTCTACACACATATGTGTACCCCAAGTTTAGCCAAGTTAAAGGCGTGTCGCATTTTCAAAAATTTTAAAGACTGAAACTACATGAGGCTACAATAAACTGACACCCCGAAAATGCGACAAAATTTATGAATATGACTTGTTGGAAATTTAAGGAGCAGCAGACAGACAGAGGGTCGCCCAATAAATTACAAGACAAAATTCGATTTGGAATCTGTATGAGACACAACAAGTTTCACAAGCTTTCAAAAAGGGGAACACACAACTCGAATATCGCTCGAATTTGGGTCAAAAAAAAAAAAAAAAAAACGCGAGCACATGATGAGCATTAGAGACTAGCTATTATCTATTATGATATTCATATAGTATTTATGGTCACTGCGTTGCGTAGTGAGATATGATAACAGTTTAAAGATATGCACAGGCGATAAGCGACAATTAAAAAAAAAAAACAAACAATGCGAGAAAATAAAAGCCAAAAAATATGAAAGAAAAACAAAAAAATAGGTAGCAGATGATGTGTAACCCAATTTCCGGCAATTGCCCAACTGTTCAGGGTAAGCATGGAAAGCTCGAGAAGATTGGGCAATGAGCCGGAATGCCGATGCAAGCCGACACTGCATATTTGGCAAACAAAAGCAGCAGAAGAGGCAGAAGAAGAACAAAAATGGCATCATCATCATCATCATCTGCATGCGAACCCCAAAAAAGGTGTTAACCCTAACCCGAGAATCAGCCAAATGGCACGAAATCACGCAGTGAGCTGCAATTGCAGACGATTGCAACTGTGCAACGTGCGGGGAAAATGCAAGAAAATGCGAGAAAATGGGAGAAAAATCGACGCTACCAGCAGTTCGACAGATGATGCAGAAGAATTGCAGAGTATGCAGAGAGTCAATTTAGATACGAGAGTTTAATTGACGGTAATTGGACTATGACAACGAGGACAGCGACAACAACCACGACCACGCCCTCTTTGCGTTCTAATTTCCCCTCCCTCCCTCTCTCTCTCTCTCTCTCTCTCTCTCCTCTCAATTTGATTTCTAATTAAGACAACAACAATCAATGACGGAAATCAAACAAATGAGATTACAGCAAATAAACGTAAGGCGTAAGTAGGGTAGTGCGCATATCAAGATTCAATTAGTTTGAATTGAGATTAGAGATTCGACTTTGCATGGGCTACGAAAAAGCTATGCATGGTTATCAATGTATTTATTTGCTCTACAGTTATGTTATTTAACAATTGATTAACGTGTTAAACAAGTATTTGTTTCTGTTTATTTACCTTACTATGTCATCATACATATTTGATTAATGTGCTCTATAGATAAGTCAGTTTAATCACGTGGCAAAGTGTCGCCAACTCGTTGTGACCTGCAGCGAAAACTTGCGGCGGGGCCAATGCTCTAATACGTTACGTTACGTTACGATACGCAGCGTTTACGATACGACATAAAGAAATATTTTTGCGTGGGGCCACAGCAGCACTGGCTACGTTGTGTGCGTGTGCGTGTGTGTTTACGTGCCGGGTCGCCATATTGGCCAAATGCAGTTGAATGAGAGGAAGAGAGGGAGAGCCAGAGTTGAGAGAGGAAGAGTTGCCGCAACACTACAACGTTGACAATCAACAGACGCAATGCGCGAACAATTCACTTGCATGCATAATTGATGACAACTCTGGTTGTTCTTCTCTGTCTTGTCGCTGCTGTTGTCGCCATTGCTTAACTTTTTCATCAAAATTGTGTATAATTTCACAAAAAGCCAAAAAATAAATCAAACAAATGCTAAATAAAACACACAGCCAAAAAAACTTTAGAAGGCGTTGATGAAGTCGACAGCCGATCGCAGTCGTTGTTGCTTTTGTTGTTGCTGTGCCCCGTTAACAAACTCTCTGGTGCGCCGCGCAACAACAGCTGCGTCGGCCATGGGATACGAATAGATTCAATTCGTATGCGTGTGTGTGTGTGTATATGTATTTTTGTACTCCAACGGCCCATGGAATGGCAGAAGAAAACAAGAAAAACAACCACGAATTTGTACTCAAAGCTACATAACTTCATGCTAGACACAACGAAGCGTGAATGCCCTAACAAAACACAAAGAAAACTGCAAAATATAATGTATATAAAAGTAAACAATAACAGTCAGCAGTATGGCCAGTTATTCTATTATGTATTCAATTTGACAGTTCTCTCCCTCTCTCTTTCTCTCGTTCTCCCTTTCACTGATCATTCTTAAGCGTACTAGCAAGTCTCTCACTCTCTCTCCCCGAAGTGAGAGACAGATAGACAGGAAGTGCGGGATTTTTCATTATGACTAATGCTACAAATATATCAAGAATGAAAGGCGGAGAAAGAGAGAGTGAGAGAGGGCATTAAGCTCTGCTATTTTTTCTGGTTGTTTGTTTTAGCCAACATGCTGGAGAGGAAGTCAGTCAAGAGGCAAAATCAGAAATCCAGACGAACGTATTTTAATTATAATTACAGAAAACGCAGCTGGTCAGAGAATCTCAGACTGAGAATTAGAATACGATGAGGAAATAGAAATATGTGCAGATGACGACTGGAGTGTGCAGCAGGCGGGGGCAAGTGACGCCTTCGCCATTAAGGGGCGACAAATTGACGCAGTCTGATTAAAAACGCATCAAATGAAACACTAAATGGGCAAAGAAGCAGAAGAGAGAATAGGAAAAGGAAAACACAACCTATGCTAAATGGTCGTAAAAGTAATTTTTGTTGTCCCCTCACACACACACACACGCATAGAAATTCGCACGCAATAAGGGTGCGCTGGCGGAAGGCAGGCAAATAAGAAACACAGACGCAGAGGAGGAGAGTAAAGGCGAGAAGAGAAGTAGAGCGGCGAACATGGTGGATGACAAGGGACAATCCCCCTTTTTGGCAGCATCCGCCAAAAAAAAAGAGAAACAACAAAAACAAGCGTGGAATTGCTAATACCCTGTGCGTGTATTACACACACACACACACACAAGAGGCAGCCTCACGCGTGCACGCACACGTCGAAATCAGTGCGGGTGCGTCGCTGCTGCTGCCGCTGCCAGCGTCAACGTTGCTGTCACTGAGTGCCATCATCAAAACATACATCGTAACAGGACACAGACGGACGACGAGTGAGTAATTGCGGGTGTGGGGAAAGAGAGAAAAAGGGCTGCTGTGACAGCATCCACCCGGCCTGTTCCCTCTCTTTGCTGCCCTTTCCTACACATCGCTTGCCCACAACATCCTGATGATGATTGCAGAAATCTGTTAAATGAAAACTGGTCGAGTTTTTTTTTGGCATTAAGTTGCCTGCGCTGATGGACGAGAACGCACACACTCACACCAGGCAGACACACACACACACACACACAGGCAGCAACAACTCTCGGCAACAACATCATAAACACCAGCAAGCCACAGCAGCAGAGAAACAACAACAACAACAAAAACAAGCTAGTCGAGTCGGCATGTTGGGGCGTTTTGGTGGAGACTCTCATCTCCATCTCTCGCATCTTTTTCGTCGCTTCCGTGTTTCGAAATTCAATTTATGTATACTTTATGTGTGTGTGTGTCTGTGTTGTTGTTGCTGCTGTGGCGGCTGCTGCGCCTGACGACGCGTTCCGCATATGCCGCATATGGATGCTGGCAGCGACGCTGGCGTCAACGTCGCCGGCTCCCCATTCTACAGCTGCTGCTGCTGCTAGTGCGGTTGGCTCTGCCTGCCTTCTGCCTGCTGCCTGCTCCATGGAGTCAGTCAGCCGTGGAAAATTGCAAGTTCAGGAAAATCGATTTTCTTGTTGTAATATTTGGCTATGCTAGAATGCTGCGTGTTTTTTAAATTCTTAACAATTTGCTTATTTTTTTTGTTTTTAGTTTGCTTATTAGTCTAATTAGTGTGCAATACACGCATACATATGCATGCAAGCATGCAGACATGTGCATGTAAAAATAAAATGCAAGGCACACACACTCACACTCATACACTGTTACTCACCTCTCTGCTTGCGGAATTCTATTTAAGTAAAGACATGTATAAAATGCACTTCAATTTCGCCTGCTTGTGCTTCTTTTGGGGGACTGTGATGCCAAAATTGTGTGTGTTCCACCAGAAACAGAAATTCACTCACTCACGGCAGCTGCACTTACACTCTCACACACACACACACACACAATCGCGCATTTGTATGTATGAATGGTATGTGTTGGGTTTTTCACTTGCACCTTTGCACTCGTCACCGTTAATAAAAAGGGCACCTTTATGACTTGCACGAAAGGTGCGTTTTATATATGCCTATAGCGCTTAGTAAATTATTTAATTTACATTTAAGTCTTTACATGGCTTTCGTTTGCGATTTTCACTTTTTCTAGTATAACAACATACAAAACATACGGCTCCAGCGCGATTTATTGTTGGAGCAAACGACGGCACTTGAATGGCAATGTGACCGACCGATGTTATGAGTTTAATATTGAGAGTAACGTTCGTTAATCGCTATCGACATTTCGTATATCGATAGCACGCTATTTGTGCTTTACAGCACTGCTCTTGTTTGTTTTGGCTGACTTGCAGTTTCTGTGATACGGCCACACTGCATTCTATTTACAATTACTTAACATGCTGCAAGGTCTGCTGCAAAGGTAAAAACAGAAAATAATTAACGTTTTTGTGTTAAACATTTATATTGTCCTCAATTCTAGAACGTGCCTATCGGCAATAAACACAGCGCAAACGTTGTTTGTGCGCCAGAAACATGCCTTCGATCGTGCCGTGCTCAAACCCAAAGTACGCTGCCATTTCCCAAAGCCGCGTGAGGTGAAGCGAATCAACGTCCATGGTTGGGATGCCCGCATGTCCACGCCGGAGGGTCGACGTGTGCTGATGCGACGCATACTTAAGGGCAGATACGATCTCTCCCATTAGGCTAGATAATAATAATAAAACCCTTGTTATTTCAGTATATATAACAACTCTTATATTTCTATATTCTATAAACAACTTGTGGAGTGACTTAGACTTGTTTTCGCGGATTCCCGAGGAATCCAGGTGCACGATGATAAATCTGTTGAACGCTCTTCGATGCTTTGGAATCATCAGTGATAAACACAAAAGGCACACTGTTGGTTACACCAGGGCCCTGATCCTTAAAGAAGCCCTGCGGCAGGCACGAATCTCCACTAAGAACGAGACAATTGACGCTTGTAAGACAATGGAACGGCATCGCTGGCACCAGATATAGTTTCTTAGCCTCATAGTTGATGGCGCGTACAACACCTGCAAGCAAAGTGTACAATGAGATTCTGTTGGCATCAATCAAAGATCCTTCGAGTAGACTTACCAATTCCCAAGCACTCGATTATCTTGGAATTCGTTGAACTTTTGCACAGATACACCAAGTTTGCCTCCATGCCGGCAATAAGTTCCTCTCGCGTATAATCCTCCGATGTGAGATGCTCAATTTGTAGCTGCTGTAGATTCACCTGGACGGGCAGACATTCCGTTAGATGCTTCGCATTGCCGCGCAATGTTGTGCTCAATCGAGCCAGAAGATTGACGTAGCGCACATCCTTGGCACTCATCTTCCAATCTTTAATTGTACGATCTACTGGCGGCACCACACTTTGGATATGATGATGTGTGTACTTAGGCAGGGATCCATTGATTTTAAACTCATCGGTTACATAAATGATCGGTTTCACCTTTCGACAGGAATTTCCAGTCTAATGGTTCATCAAAATTATTAATCGGCCGATTACTGGCGATTTGCACCACATCCGTTGGCTGCACACAGTCCGCAATCAATGCCATCAGCTCCAGTCCGAAACCCTTGTTGTAGCCCATGGTATTGATTAGCCAGGGAATTCCCTGATAGTCGGGATTCCCATGACAGTAGGAAAGTAACTGACGCACCGCTCGAGCATATTGCTCAGCACACATCACGATATTAACGTGACCCACAACATAGGCTCGCTCCGGTTGCTTGTTGAGAAAGAGTCCATGTCCCAGAAGTGGTGCATCAATGATGCTGCATGAAACCGTCTGAGGCACAAACAATTCCGGTTGACCGATGTCCAGATCAATGAGCAGCAGACGCGGATAAGGATGATGCAGGTGGCGGTTCACAAGATAGCGCAACATTGTAGATTTTCCCACTCCTTTGCCACCAGTGACCATGAGGCGAGTGCTCGCTTGCAACGCCAGCTTTGTCCACACCGTGGGCACCTGAACTCCTTTGCTTTTGTCCGACCACTGAACCAGGCAATTCAGTATATATTCACTGGAATAATGTGGTCTATTGGCGGCATACACCAAGGGAAACACGTTCTCCGCCATGTGCTTGGCAAATGTACTTTGCAGCTTCTGTGATCCACTATTCCTTTGCAACAGAACAATTGCATCTCGATGCCCATCATAGTTGCCCAAAATCTTATCGAGCTGGGCACGCGAGAAGGTATTGTTAAGATCGTTCCAATTGAATTTATCCTTTGGCAATTTCTTGTTTGCCATTGGAGAAATTACAACCCAATTTAAGCCCTTGGGTGAGAAGATCGTCAATGGTTCGAATGGTCGTGCCTTATAGCCATTGATGGTGATTCTACCGCACAGCAAGGTGACTACAACTGTGCCATACAGCTCCATGTCCTGTTTTAGAACGGCCAAGACATCATTTGTCTTGAGACTATTCTCAAACACGCTCAATTCCAACAGCTTTGAGTCCAGTGGCTCCGAGCTCAGCTGCTCCGAGTCCTGTGGCTTCGTGTCCTGTGGCTCCGAGTCCAGTGGCTCGAGTCCTGTGGCTTCGATTCCTGTGACTCCGAGTCCAGTGGATCCGAGTCGAGTAGCTCTGTGTCAAGTTTGGTGCCAGCAAAAATGTCGGCAGAATTCTCAACAATTTGAGACTCATCATCGTCGTCATCATCAATAACGATTTGCTCTATCGGAGTTTCCGATTGGTCAGCAGAAGAATCGTTTGAGGGTTTTACTTTAGATAAAACCTCCTGTTCCGCTTTTGACATTGTTTCTTCTTTGTCGTCTGGTTCTGTTTTGGATTCGGCTTCCAGTTCCTCTTCAGGTTCTGCCTCAGATTCAAAGTTCGCTTCTGTTTTATCAAATACATCTTCATATACCAAAATTTTGGTAACTATTGCATTAGATTGCTCTTCGATATCTAGAAGCCATGGGTTTTCTTCCTGCTTGTCTGTATCTGGTACCAAATCCAGTGGAGTCATTTCTATATCATTACATACAAAACGCTCTGGTTTCCTGAAGAAATCTTCATCATCGTCCAAAGAATATTCCGAATTTTCGCCATCTTCGTCGATTGGGGTATATTTTTTAAAAATCAATTCTTTATCTATTTGCAAGAAATATGATTTAAAATATTCTAGATCAAGTATATTGTACTTCATACCGCTATTTGTATCGTTTCCTTTATCATTTATTGATTTGATTTCCAAATCTTTATTAAGTTTATTCTTTAAAGATTTCTTTTTAATTACTCCATTGGGAATTTTTATGTTGGATTCTTTAGCTACTTTTTTCTTCCCTGGGCCAGGTATAATATTTTCAGTCTTAAATCGTTTTTTAAATGTCGCGATTTCAGCAGCCTTTCTTTTGTTAAAATTCGGTTTAACTTTTTGCATGTTTCTTTTTGTTTTATTCTTCATGCCGACAGCTTTCTTTTTTGACTTGACAGCGTCTAAAGAAACCATATCTGCATTAGCTGCTTGAAAAATATTCAATAACAAAGTTATTTGTCAATTGCCGGGCCATGCGATCTGAACGTCAACTAACTAGTGATGAGAGTATTTGAATTTGATGTGTAGCAGTTACTGAAGTTCCTTTTTGTATTAACAATTTTACACAGTTATAATAACTTTTTGTTTGTGTTTAAAAATGTTATAAATAAAACATGTAATTATATAATAATTATTACAACATGATAGCCGATATAAGTAATTTAATCAGTAATATTTTCGATTATTTTATTTGCAGCTTATCAATTGGTAAGCACTTTCCAGCACTGTAATCGAAGTGCAACCCTGCAGCGCACGAAGGCGTTGGTTGTTCATCTACCAAGAAAATTCATCGTCATTTTGCATGAGAAAAAAAACGTCGAATTTTTAATTGTAATACATTTTATACGAAACGAATAACGGTAGACGCATAAGAATCAACATATTTGTGCCATTTTGTAAGCATATTAAGTGTCGAATTCGTACTAAGTGTAACAATAAAATTAAATTAATTGTAAGTGAGTAAAAGTTGAAAGAGCAGTGAAAAAATTCCACACACACACATACAGCTACAACTACGGGCGCACACACACAGCTATGCAATCAAACTCACAGACAATATACATAAATGCGAGTGGATGATGATGTTTTTGGAATAAACGCACGAACGACGAGTTGTTGGTGGTGGCGGGCGAGGAAACAAACCTATGACGCGACCATTGGACTATCTCAAAACATACATTCGTATTTATAATTGAAAATAGAGGCAAATACACATGCATGCATGAAGCGAGCACTGGCAAAATCCAACCAATACGAATACCAAGGCACGAAAATCACGGGCTTTCAAATACATACGTTCATACGGATGTATGTATGTATGTATGCATCAAGTGTTGAACAATTGGAGACTGTTAGCCAAGCATTGCAGTTTGATTAACACATACACATATATGTATTTGTGTGTGTACGTTCATCATACATAACTGGCCAAAAAGAACCCCCACCACCACCACCAACAACAACGGGTGATTGTCAAAAACGCCTCATGCGGCTGGCTGTTCGCTGATGCTTCTTCTTTTCTATAGATCGTCAGCAGCAACGGCAACAAGAACAACAACAACAACACCAGACGTTTTCTGAGAGAGAGCCATTCAAAGTGTATGACTCAAGTGTGTTTGTGTTGAATGTGTTAGTGAGAGTGAGAGATTGTGGCTCTACGTTAATGTGTGTGTGTGCGTGTGTGTGTGTGTGTGTGTGGCTTTTTCACTTTGATATTTTTCAACCAGCTCGCGCAGTTTTCGCAAATAAATTAAACACAACGCATCGTCCGTCGTCGTCGTCGACGCTGTCGCCGCCGCTGTCGTTGCATCTGCTCTCTGCCAATTCCAGAACCTCCAATGACGACGATTCGCAAGAAATTGGTAATTGTCGGCGATGGTGCCTGCGGTAAAACTTGCCTCCTGATCGTCTTTAGCAAAGACCAATTCCCAGAGGTCTATGTGCCGACCGTCTTCGAGAATTATGTCGCCGACATCGAAGTCGATGGCAAGCAGGTAAGCCCGTGTTCTATATTACCCTATCAAAGTATAAACGTCTAATCAATCGCCTCCTTGTAATCATCTGATCATCGAATTTTATTTTAGTATTTTCTAAATAATGCATCCCCCTCCCCCACTCCATAACACAGATATACGTCTCATCCCTTCAGTACTTTCCCTCTCTCTCTCTGTCTCCCACCCGCTCTCCTTGTGAATGTGCCTCCAGTGCAATATACGCTCATTTTGTAAAATAAAAGTTGTGAGTCAATATCAATTGTCGGAAGGCATACTTGACTTCCTCCCTCTCTTTCTCTCTCTCTCTCCAGTTGCTCCCCTCCTTACAGACATACACACACACACACACATAGACACACACAACCCACACACGCGAACATACACTCTCTGGCACAGGCACGTTCGTACGCACGAACTCGTACACTGCTGTTGCTACTACTACTACAACTACTAATACATGTACTTGTGTAGCAAGCTCCCTTCCTTCCGTTTCTTACTGTGTGCTCTTGCTCTTTTCGTCGTTCGTCTTATACAAGCCCGTTGCGCACATACAGTTTTGCGCGTTGCCTCGCACTCGCTCTCGCACTCTCCCCCCAACCAGCCAGCCAGGCAGCCTGTCTGCCTGCGTCTGTCTCTTCTCTGTTTATCTTACCCCGCATCCAATCGGTACCTGGTGCTCACTCACGTTTGGAGCCAGCCGCGCGCGCTCGCTCTCGCTCTCAATTGTAATAAAAATAAAAAAAAAAAGAAACAACATAAAAAAAATTGTTGTATGCCATTTTGATTTGCATTAAGTCATGTTTTGTTGTTGTTCCCCATATATTTTATTTTTTTTTTTTTGCAAAATGTTTCGTTTCTAATATTTTCGAATACGATTTTTGGGATATAAACAATTTGCGCAGCACAATATGGCGGCGCCTGTGTTTGGATAACGCTTACATATGATGTACATATAAATACAAGACCAACTCGTACAAACAAAAATACTTGCATACATCTACATCTTTGTATCTGTGTGTGAGAGTTGTCGGTGTCGATGTGTCTGTCGTTCACGTCATTCCTCTACGTATTGTGTCTCTGATTAATACGTTTGGCATTTCCGCCAGTTCCTTGTGCTATCTTTCAACTTGAAGTTGACTTTCCTCGTCGCGTCTGGCTTCGACTTCGTCTCGTCTCCCGTTTCTCGTCTTTGTGATGTGATGTTGTGAAGCGCTTTTGTGCTACATAATTGCAAACTTAACGGGCGTTATCAGACTCTCCATATTAATGTATGTTCAGCGCAAGACACAATCATATAAATATATTTACTTACATATACTATGTACACTAGTGTGTTTATACAGTATAAAAACATATAGCGTGATCCTCTTGCTAACAATATGCATGCATATCTTGTTTTTGCATTGTTTTATAGGTGGAGTTGGCCTTATGGGATACAGCTGGTCAGGAGGATTACGACAGACTGCGACCGCTGAGTTATCCTGACACTGATGTTATACTAATGTGTTTCTCAGTGGATTCACCAGATTCACTAGAAAATATTCCCGAAAAATGGACGCCAGAGGTAAGTTTGCAATATAAAGCAAAGGATTTTATTCTTTTCATCATTTCAATTATTTTTGCAGGTCAAACATTTTTGTCCCAACGTTCCAATCATTTTGGTAGGCAATAAGAAAGATTTGCGAAATGATCCTAACACAATTCGGGTAAGTCCTTTAAATATCATTGGTATGACAATTGAATTAATCGTTTGTATTCTATCTGCAGGATCTGGCAAAGATGAAGCAAGAGCCGGTTAAGCCGCAGGAGGGACGTGCTATGGCTGAGAAAATTAATGCCTTTGCCTATTTGGAATGCTCGGCCAAGTCCAAGGAGGGTGTGCGAGAGGTATTCGAGACAGCAACCAGGGCTGCCCTGCAAGTTAAAAAAAGGAAGAAGCCCAGATGCCTTTTGCTCTAAAAGAGCAAATATCAAAACAAAACAAAAAAAAAGAACTTTCTTTACATACAACAACACACACAACAGCAGCACACACACACACGACCACACACACACACACCTTTTACCAGAATAACAACAAGAACAACAACAACAACAACATACAGATTCCGGCAGCAGCTCAGCTACAACAAGAGAGAATACTACAGATACTGCAACAAGATGAAGAAAAAAGTCGATGATTTGGGCGAAATGTCAAATGCGGATTTGATTTTATATACAATCTAGCGTAGTTATTAACCGAAGTAAACCACAATAATAAATATCGCATTATTATTATTATTTGTAAACAATTCTCAAGGCGTTCAAATCAGTCAACGCGCAAACAACAACAGCCAGAATACGTGGAAATAACTAAAAGATACATACTTACTCTCGTATAGATACTATATACAACACACTTATGTATGCTAACTATTATGTCCTATATCATCGTAATATCCGTTGATTTTGAGATTAAAAGCCAACTAAAATGTTGTACCACATTTCTGAGCGTGTGTGTGTGTGTGTGTATGTGCATGTTCCCTCTGCATGTGTATCTCTGTTTGCGTGTGAATGTGTGTGTGTGTTTGTGATCGAGCGTGTGTGCGTGCGTGTCGATGAGTGATGATGCAGTTATTCATTTTTTTCAAGTCTTAAGGCAACAAAAAATTATGATAAACCAACTACAACTACAAATGCAAATGCAGAAGATGAAGAAAAGTAAACAAACAAACTGAAGAAGAAGAAGATTTAAGCAAGCATTCATAAAACATACCAATTACAATTTTTTGACTCATATATATATATATATACATATATATATCTACATATATATTCAAACAGAGACCGCCAATAAACGTAAAATCAACAATTACCATATATGTATGTATGTATGAAAGAAAACTACATTGCAAACACACAAAAACGAGCAGTCGAGAACAAATGAAATTGAAAATGTTTAAACTAAATGAAAAAAAAAAACGTAAGCCACAAGTGAGAGAAAAATGCATTCAATTTTCACGTGCAGAAGTTCGAGTTTTTAAAAGAAATATTTGTATTTTGCATTCAAAACACAAGATAAATACAGCGTATTTTATGATTTTATAAAATACCTAAATATATATCTATAAAATATACAGTACATATATGTGTGTATGTCTCTTTTTGTATTTTGTACCGTCAAATCGTGTAATTCTCACACAAAACAAAACAAAAACGAAAAAAAAAAAAAAAACTCAAAAGAAATGCGCCGTTTTCTACAAATGCTATATATATACACATACATACATGCAGCATATACATATATATATGTATGTATATATATACGTATATACTATTTTCTACAGTTACTATTACACAATTTAAACAACAAAATAAAATAATAAAAAAAATACAAAAACCAAGAAAAATATGAACAAGCGGCAGCGAAAGTAATTGTAAATTTTGTGCATTCAAAGTTTTGCTTCCTATACAATAAAACAAACAACAAACACATTTACCAGATTACCAAAATTAGAATTATATATGTGTATATGTATGTATATGTATACATATACATATATAAACCAAAAAAAAATCATTTCTTTTCAAAATTACAAAAAAAAAATTGAATATTTTACTAAATAAATAAAAAATAAACAAAAAAAACTATAAAATCAAAATAACCTTTGTGTTTTCGTATTGTTGTTCCCCTAGGTTAGTAAAAAGACCACGCTTTTAACGGGGTTTCAAAAATCTTTATTCAGGGTGTTTTTTTTTTATTTTATTTTCTTATGTTTTTTTTACATTTAAAATGTACGATTCAAATAGCTTCAATCGTTATCGCTCGCAGCGATTTCCTATTGAAATTTCGCAAAAAAACGAAAAGAAAAACTTTTGTTCTATTATAATATAAAACTTGCGCAGTTAGCAGCAATTAACTTCTAGTTCATCGTTATTGTTTCTTGGGGAAATACGTGATATTTAACATTTTGTTTGGTTTCGTTTTGGAAAGCTTGCTTTCATATACCCGCATATAATTATAAACTCTGACAAAAAAATTAAACCCTATAAATCTTGTTATCTGTAGTTTAGCTCGATGGCCGCTCTTCGTTTTCCATTTCCATTATATAGTTAAATCATAGTTAGTTTTGGTACAATTTTCAAGATGTTCAACAATTTTGGAATTGTATTAATAACAAATATAAATATATATTTTTAGTGTTTAAAGCCCATTTTGCTTTGTGCTATGTGTGGGATGCAGATGCAGTAACATTAATGAGAGGAACTCATGGTGTTCGATGATACTCGAAGAACGCGTTATGGATTTTTAGAAAGTAATCAACAAATAAGAAAAAATTCACAGAAACAGATTACAACTAATAACTAGGATAATAAATAAACTTAAACATGTCAAACATTTCGATAAACTTAAATAACAAATTTACGATACATCTATTGCCTTCCTGCTCTGTTTTTGTGCAAATTACAAACGATCTGGTATCCGCATTGGGATCATCTACATAGATCTCTGTTCTCTATATGTGTATGTGTGTGTTTAGTATACATACGTTAAATTCAACATTTATTCGATTAGTTAATGTGTGCGTGCTGATCGGCGCCTTTCTCTAGATACACATAAAAGTATATCTTTCTTTTCTCTCTCTAAATATATATATATATATATATTTGTAATACATAATAATATTAATAATAATACATGCACATAATACATAATCATCATCTCTCATTTTGCTTAAAAACACTTTTGTTTTTCTTTCGATTGCGTTTGTTGCTCGTGTTGTTGTTGTTGTTGGACAGTTTTGCGACATAAAGCTCTCTATCTGATGTACACTTGACCAATTCGTTAATAATATATAATCTATTATCATAATTATCCTCAGTATTATTATTAGTATTACGATCATTATTTTAGCCTTAAGCGTTTTGCTCTATGACAGTGCGTTTATTGGCTTTGCTAGGACTCAGTTTTGTATCGTTTCGTATTTCTTTTGATTTAACATTATTGTTTCTCATACACGTGTGTTTATGTATGTATCTATTTTCGATTTGTTTGTTTGTTTGTTTGTCGTTCAATTTAAATGCATTTTGCGTTTGTGTTTCTTTTTGTCTGCCGATTTTTGTTTGCTAGGAATCAACAATCTTATGATTTACTACGTACGTACTCGCGTGCATTGCTAATATGTATCTTTTTGGATTGGTGCTTAAACATATTGATATACATATGTATATATCTATATCTATACATATACATAAACTCCTCTTCCGTTTTCTCTACTATTCTCACATGCTTTCACTGGGCGACTTGCGCCTCAACAATACAAATTACAACAAATACAAGTGGCATAGTTAACAAATTACAAATTATATAGTATGTCTATATCTCAAGAACAGAAAAAAAATATAGGTAAAACAATTAAAGTGAACCGCAGACAATGTCGCGTGGTCAATAACAATAACATACAATATATAGTTGCATAAATTCTTTTGGTTTTTTTGTTTGTTTGCAAACTTTTCCGATTTACAAGTTTGCAAAAACATATTGGGGTTTCCTTTAGTGAAATCGAAAACTATATACTATATGCAGATATAGTCAACAGATAGTTTTGGTTTGAAATCAATCATGGCAGAGAGAGCTGCTGTTCGAAACAACCCTCTCTCGTTTGCGTTGGGTTCGGGATCCGGATCGGAAACATGCATGGTAAACCAGTTTAAATCGTACGTTAAACGTCTAGTCAACACACACATATACACATATATATGATTGATTGTGCTATATATAGGAAACGTATATATAGCAAAATGAATATATAGTTAACGCATCGATTAATATTGCACTTAGTTGCACTGCGAACCGAGGAAATATTCCAATTAATGCAATTCTTTAACTTTGCTTAGTTCAAATTGCGACGACGTCTAAAGACCAAAGCGAAGATGGAACGAATGCGCCACCAGCGGCTACGATGGCGGGTGTGAATCTTCTCGGAGCTGGTGTCGGTGCCCAGAGCTTTTTGCATCTCCTTGCGACGTATCTCACGCACCAACGTATAGAATGCCTCGTCGATGTAATGACGCAGTGCAGCCGATGTCTCGAAGAACGGGCAACCGAATTGATTGGCAAGATTTTTGCCTTCCTCGGTGGTGACACGTCGCTGAGATTCCAGATCCACCTTATTGGCTATCAACACCAAGGGTATGTCCTCGGACAGACGAACGCGTGTTATCAATTTTCGATACTCGGAGGCCTCCTGAAAGCTATGACGATCCGTGACTGAATAGCAGATGATGAAACCTTCGCCGCAACGCATATATTGGTCCCGCATGGCCGTAAACTCGACCTGTCCAGCAGTGTCGAGTATGTCCAGCAGGGCGGCCTCATTGTCGATTACCGCCTGTTGCTGGTACGAGTCCTCTGCCGGACAAAGTGCGGGACAAGAGAGAGAGAGGGAGAGACAAATTGAAAGAGGTCAGAGGTGCGCACAATGGTGGCAATCGAAGCAATCAAACTCACCAATTGTGGGGTCATGGTAGTCCAAGAAACTGTGGCTCACGAACTGCAGGGTAACAGCTGTTGGTGTGTGTGTGTGTGTGTGTGTGCGCGCGTGAGTGTGTGTGCGTGCGTGTGTTTTGGTTTGTGTACACGCAAAGTTTGCCGAACGCACGAAGCATAAACCGGACGATTGGGGGTGGTTGGGTGGCCGTAAAACAAAGCGTAAAAGAAATTGAGATAATTTATTGATTTTTCGCAGACACAATCAAAATGCGCAGCGATAAAAAAATATGAAAACAGACAGAAGAAATACAGATGCCGTTAACTCACCTGACTTGCCGACGCCGCCATCGCCTAAAATGACTATCTTATAGACCCGCAGGCCACCTCGCATATTCTGCGGAGCACTCGGTGGCTTTATCAATAGTCCCATATTATTGCCATTTTCCTTGCGCTCGTTGGGCATGTGGTGCATCGAGTCTGTATCGGCGGCACTGGTGCAGCTCTTCAGTTTCGTGGATCGCTTGAGAGCGGCACAACCGATGGACATATCACCAGCCATTGTTGCGGCTGTGCGTGCTCCAAGGCGTGGCTAATGGCTCCGCCGCCGCTGACGGATTGTCGTCGACGTCGTCGGGTTGTCGTCTCTCCCAGCTCAACACACAACAGTGCGTAGTTTGTAGCTCCTGGCCTATAATTTAATTAGAATTAAATTTAATGCGTCATTGGCATTTAGTTTTTACCACTTACCACAACGCTGCACTTGGCCCGGATTCTTCAACGGGTTTTGTTGACTTCTATTTCAATCGTATCTATACATAATTGTGCTGGGTTGTTTTCCCTCGTTCCGTTCTTCTTTTTGTAATTTTGATGGTAGCAAATCAGTGTGACCACTGCAGCTAAAATACTAATAATACCGAAAATACTACACAAAGTCAAAAAGTCTGTAGGTCAAGGCATACAATAGCAGGATGTGTTCTCGTTTTATGGCAGGACGTTTGGCTGTTTGGTATGCTTTTGTTTAAGAAATATTATTGTGTTAAGGCAAGAGTTGTTTCTGATGGAAGCAACTGCTGCTGTAATGTTTTTCTGCTTGTAGATAATAAAAGCAACTGAAAAACTGCCATAAACGAATATGTTATTAGTTTATGGAAAATTCAGCTGTTTCTGTTAATTAACATCACAACAAAATGTTAAATGCATTTTTTACGCTAGCCTGCCATAAATTCAAAACATAACAGCTCATTTAACAGTTCGCCATAAAATATCTCTACAGTATGCCATAATTCTTATCATTGCCGTATATATTATATCTATTTTGAAAACTGAACAAAAGCGCTAATTTTCCCGCTATTTTTGAAAAAAAAAAGCGAAAAAGCTCCGACGCTGCCACTTGAAGCAGCTGCTGCTACATTTACGTACGCCTGCCTGTTTGCCTTGCTCCGCTCGGTTCAGTTACGTGCGCTGATCGCGGCCGAGCTGATCGCGTTCGGTGTGCTCTTGCAATATACTCAAACGCACTCGAAACCCGAAAAATAAAAGAATAAAATAGAAAAATAAAACAAAAAAAAATCTCTAAAGTGGTTCAGAAAATCATAGACGCAATTTAAATTGGCATTTTGAAGGAATAGAATAGAAGGAGGAGGAAAAATGTCGGGCGATGTGCAGCCGCGAAAACGCAAGGATAAGCGCAAAAAACGTGGTAAGTGCGGAAGGAGAACGAACCATAAATCATTTGCCATAAAGAGTTTCCAATTGTTTTCTAAACACACTCGCACACTTACACTCACTCTCACACACATGCACACGTGAGAAGCAAGTGTAAAACGTAGATGTCCGTTTCTTTTATTAGCATAAATAATATTGTCGAGCGCCTTTAAAAATAACTTTGCCCTATTATATAAAATTATACATTGCCTCTGCCGTCGCGCCTGTTGTCGCTATGCGTGTGCCGCTGGTCTGAGTATATGTATGTACATAAATATACTATGTGATCGTATAATTCTTTTGCTTTTTATGATTTCTATGCGCGTTTGTCAGGCTACAATAAAATATATTGACCGGGCTGAAATGCCAATCCATTGCTTGGTAGCCTGGTATTCTCTTCTTTCTTCTGCTTTTCTTTCTCTCTGGTTCATTTCAGTTTTACGTGTGACAAATCGTGTTTGAAAAAAATCACTTTTAAACACATATCTCATATCTCTTTGAAATGCTGCTCGTGTTTATTTAAAGCCCGAGCAGCAGCGGCAGCAGGCCACAAGATTGAAGATAAAATTGTATTTACGAATATCTTGTGCGCAGGGCGGACGTAAACAAATGCCGGTAGATTTGCTATAAAGAGAGCGGGAGAGAGAAAGTGAAAGGGCCAGAGAGCAAAGAGAGCGCTAAAGAGTGCGTGTGTGTGTTTGCATGCATTAGCGGGGGGACAAGGTGCTCTCTCTCTCTCCTTCTCCTCTTGTAGAGTTGTAATATCTGCGCAAAAGATGACAAATTTCGTTTATTAATTTATTATCATGGATATATATGATATTTTATTAATATGCACAAAGTCAAGTGACTTCCGTGAACATTGCGAACATTTTACACCCACCAAGAGTTTGGATATTTCTCAAGGCATTCACACACACACACACACACGCTTACATGCATTCATTTTACGTAGAGATTCTTCTTTTATTCTATTTGATTTCATTTTTGTTTTGGCCATCTGCCCAGGCGCATGACTATGCGCGTTCTTTGTTTTGCATCGACACCGACAAGAACCAGAACAACAACAACAAAATAACTAAACATACTATATCATCATATTGTATATATCTATGTTTGGATCTTATCAGTATTTTAACCAGTGTAACTAACTTTCTGTCTAGATGATCGCAAGTCTGAGGGCGATGTGAGTGTTTTGCGCCAGCCAAGCTTTCAAGGTAGACTTATCATATATAGTATATCATATAATAAAAACGCACAGCCCCCTACCCCCCCAAATAGACCGTGAAAGTGCAATTTAACTTTTCGTTTCTACTACTATATCAAGTTTTTTTTTTGTATTCGTTTTGATTAACCTCCGCCTGCAGTTAGCTATAATTACACGATTTGTAATCACTTGTCTTTATACTATATTTAAATGGGGCTGCCGCAGATGACGACGAATCGTCTTCCCACGGCGTGCACATCACAAAGATGGGAAACGACGATGTGCATCTGCACGTGCAACATCAGCACGGCACGGGCGGACATTGGTGTGCCAAGATCATATTTTTCGCACTGATGGCAGTACTCCTGGGCCTGGTGGGACTGATAATAATGGAGAATCGCGGCCTGGAGGATTGTAAGTAAAGAATTTGAAATAAAACTATTGTTGGAAAAATTCCAATCTCATAATCTATCCAATTTCATATTGCAAGTGGATACACCGTCTATCCGAGTCACGCTATTCCAATTATTTTGATGGTTGGGTAGAGGAACATCGCGTCGAAGAGCACGATGCGCACGATTCTCATGAAGCGTCACTAGATGAGCACGACGATGAACACGACGATGAACACGATGAGGAAGAATATGAATTGCATTCGCAGGAGGAAGAAGAGGAGGAGGAGGAGGTAGAGGATCAACAGCAGCATGCAGAAGATGACGAAGAAGAAGAGGAGGAGGAGAACACCGCTGCTGAAAATGTAACTGCCGAGGATGAGGAAGAAGACAATGATGATGAGGTAGAATATAGAAAAGTTAAGTAAACTGAAATATTGGTAAAATGTCTCAAATTCCAGGACGACCAGGCTGACGATGATGATGAAGCATCTTTGGAGCCAACTCAATCAGAACAGAACGATGAGCAGGCAGATGATGATGATGATGATGATGCTGAGGAGGAGATTGAAGAGTCCATTGAGCCGCCCGTTTCGCATTCAAGAACTCAAAGCGCACCTGAAACAGCTGAGGAAGAAGATGAAGACGAGGACGAAGCTGATGAGGTAAGGAATATAAATATGTTTTATAACTGTAAATAGACTTAACTCTATTATTTTTTATAGGAAGAGGAAGACGAGGCTGAGGAGGAGCCAGAAGAGTCTGCTGAGCTGTCTGCGCCAGCAACTGTTGAGGAAGATAATGAAGATGAGGATGATAATGACAATGACAACGATGAGGATGAGCTGGAAGAGTCCACTGAACCTTTAGCTGAAAGTGCGCCCGATGCAGCCGATGATGATGATGATGCTGCAGAGGCCGATAATGATAGTAATAATAATGACAACGATGAGGTAAGCTGAAATTCAAATTAATTTCGTAACATATAAATAACTCACATCAATATTTTAAGGATGATAACGACGATGATGATGAATTCGAATCCCTAGATCAGGACGTCGACGATAACGATGCCGAGGAGCAGCAGCATAAGTCAGGCGAAAAACAGGCAGAGGAGAAGCCTGCCGAGGAAGAAGAGCCCACAACATCTTGGCTGGGTTTGCGTAAGTATTACCCCAAAAATATTGTATATTCCCCCACTCTATTTTTCAATGAACGGTTAGGTAAAGAGCTCCACATTATAGCAAATAAAATACGTTTATCGTTAGCAAATTGTACAAGAAAGTGCAAAAAAAAAAAAAAACACAAGACAAAAATGTTATTAAACTTTCCATAATCTTGTTTCGTTACCAATTGAATTTGTTGACTAAACTGAAAAATCATTTTACAGTTGCCGTTAAATTTGGCGTTGGCATTGCACTTGCCCTTGTCTCACGCCTTGTATTGATAAGGAATAATCCAAATACAAGTGAGTTTTCAATGCTGCTGAGCCAAAAAAAAAAAAAAAATAAAATACTACCAAATAATGCTCTTTGTTCACGAAACTCTTTCATTCGCAATAAATCGCTGCTTTAACTTATACAGATCTGTTAGTGCCAGGAACCAGTCAAAATATTAGTCGACTATCTAAAAAAAAAAAATATATATATATATATAAATATCTTTAGTTTGAATAAATCTAAAAAGGAATCAATACTTTTTTAGATCTCTTTCTCTCAGTCAATATATTTATATGATCCCTCTCCTGGCGTTAGCAGTTCCTGTAACGTTCTTAACACCTATTATAAAGCTATTCAATGTAACGTCGAATTTTATTTTAATTTTGTAAATGTCGTGATCTTGAATTGAACTAACTACTATATCTGAATCAACTAAACCTCAAAAATGTTTCGATCAAAAACAAAACAAAATTTTTGCACTTTCTTAACTAAATATCTTATAAATTGTTAGCTTAATACATTGTACGATTTTTGTCAACATTTATTTCTTCTCATATTATTATTTTTGTAGTCTCAGCTTTGTTAAAAATAATGCGCCAATTTAATGTATGTATGTAAATATTGTATGGCTTCATTTTGGTTGTTCTCTTTTGTGTATTATATACTAAGTCTCGATACTAACTAATTTCTGTTAAAAAAAAAAAAAAAATGAAACTTCAAAATAGACGAGGAGCCCACACCGGAGGCCAACATGAGACGACGCCTGACTATAGCGACAGCCGAGGATAATATACCCGATGATGTGGAGGATCTGCCGCCGCTTGATGACGGTTGATAAGCTCTCTATATATTATTAAACTTCGGTCATTTTCGAAGTTGTTTCTAAATATTTTCAAATCTTTATCGAATGAAACTATTTTGAACGTTGTCTATATGATATTTTCCTAGGTTATGTTTGATATTAATGGAAAATTATTTTGTAAAGAGGAATATTCCGAAGAGGAAATCGAAATCGAGGAGGAGATCGAAGTGGAAATCAGCGATATAGAGGCGAGCGACGATGTGGCCCTGTCGGCTAGCTATGTGCCGGAAACATTTGAGCAGCTTAGTTCAATGTACAGAGGCAAACCGGAACCAGTTAGGAAACCCGAACCAGTTAAGAGACCCGAACCAGTTAATAGACCCGAACCAGTTAATAGAACCGAACCATTGAAAAGATCCGAAATAGTAAGGCAACCAGAACCTGAACCCAAGTCTGATCCTGAGACGGAACCTGAGACAACAGCAGCTACAGATATTTATGTAGAATACGAAGATGGTGATATAGAGGATTACGAACATGATGAAAGCGATGTTGGCGAGGAAGAAGAAGAGGACGAGATAAGCGATGAGGAAGAAGACGAAATATCAGATGTCGATGATGCGGAACTAATGAGTCGACTGGAAGCCAAATATGGCCGTTTACCGGCCAAGGAATATGAAAGCGATCCCGATTCTGATGATCCCTCCTGGACACGTAATTACTAAATGTACAATATACTTCAAACAAAAACAAAATACAGTCTACAAGTTATCTCAGACGTACCCAATTCATCATTTGCATTGACACAAATCTGACATATACTTAACGCTCGCTCGTATTATAATCTATCCTAAAGTATATACTACTATTTCGTTCATGGCATACGTTACACCTATCCGTACTCTAAGCAAAAATACTTGTACGTAAAAATATTCATAGTAAGTTAATAGTTATAGAACAAATCAAATGCTAATCATAGCTATAAGGTGGAAGTCTCTCGAAATTAACCGTTCAAAAAAAAAAAATCAATTTAACCTCATTGTCAGTTTAAAGATGTTTTATGTATGTATCTGTATTTCTCTGTATTAGAAATAAAACCCAAGAAGTCAACTGGTGCTCAGGTTGAGGAAGATAATGATGTCGATGATCAGTTCGAGCAGGAGCTTCGCAAGGCCAATGCCGAAATGATCAATGAGGTAAGAAACGAAATATGAACAACTTACAGTATCACAATTATAAAACTTCCTATGTTTTCAAATCCTTAGCTCAACAATCACTAGAAAACACACACAAAAAAAAAAAAAAAAAAACACAATCAAACATTAACAAAAGTCCTTTCATAGCTTTAATTAATGTTCGCTTTGACAAGTTCATGTTTAGTTTATAAGTAATTTGTGTGTTTAGGATTATAGTTTCTGTTCATAACGTTTGCTAGTCAACATATTTGTTAATTGTGGAGAAACAAAAAACGTATTTGCTGTTTGGTTCGATGGCAGATGAGGTCAATGCACCCACTTGATCTTAAGATAACTGCAACTTAATCCATATAGCGACTGTGTTTTGCTTACAATTCCCTATAAAAATATAAAATATCCCAAATAACTTAAATTATTAATACTTAACCAAAGAAACAACGTAACGTTTAAAAACTTAGTACAGGGTATTTGCTAGTCGCGACTGTGGTTTTTTACAATTAATTCCCTATAAAAATATAAAATATCCCTAATAACTTTAATTATTAATACTTAACCAAAGAAACAACGTAACGTTTAAAAACTCAGTACAGGGTATTTTCTAGTCGCGACTGTGTTTTGTTTACAATTCCCTATAAAAAATATCCCAAATAACTAAAACTTACCCAAAGAAGAATAACTTAGTACAGGGTGTTCGCTAGTCGCGCAAACTCTTTGCAAACTTTGCTGCTAATAAAGCTGCTCTAATCCTCTGCATGTCTTCTAATCCTAATCTCAATCCCAATCCCAACTAACTGCAGAATCATGAGAAAGCTTTGCGCGCCCTTAACACGCTCACGCACACATACGCACACAAGGCCGCTGCTCATCTGCATCGGGCACAGGCGCTGGAGCAGCTGGCGGATCTGCGGCGCAGTAATGTGCTGCTCCATGATGCCATCGAGTCGTACAAGCGTTATCTGGCCTTCGGTGAGATGATTTCCAATCACAGCGAGTACCGCTCGGCTGGGGAGCGTTGCGTACAACATCTCCGATTTCTGGGTAAGATTCAATGTGATATTCCTTATCAGTCCAGTGTGATAAGCTTCACCCCCACCTTGCAGGTCAAACACAGCAGGCAGTGCACGTACAGGAGCAGCTCATCGCACGTTATCCGCACGAGGTGCAGCTGCGTAATCAACTCTCACTGAGCTACCTCATGTCAAATAAGTGGGTAATCTCTCTCATGATGAGTTTCTCCCTAAACTCTCTCTCTGCTTTCAGTCTGATAAGGATGCAGCATGTGGCAGCTGAAACACTCCATCGTTGGCCCCAGGATCCTGTGGCGCAGTTACATTACGGATTGGCGCTAATGAAGCTCAACGGGAACTATGTGCAGGCCTTGCCCTATTTGCAGCGTGCCATTGATTCGCAGGCGGAGGGCACACAGGATCCATATTTCTATATATCCCTGGGTGAAACATTGCAACGTCTGGGCAGGCACAAGAAGGCGTTCCAAGTGCATCAACGTGGCGCGCATAAAGGATTCTTTGCAAGCGTCTATCAACGTTCGCTGTACAATGTGCCCGGTCTGCGTGCGCAACCCTTTTGGCTGGCCACGGACACAGGTTACGCCCTTGAGTTGGAGCAACTGCAGCGCAATTGGCGTTCCATACGCAAAGAGGCACTGGCGCTGCTCAATCATCGTGGTAACTTTCAACCGGAGGCGGAACAATTGCGCGACACAGGCGACTGGCAACAGTACGAATTGTTTGCCCGGGGGAAGCGCCTGCACGGCAATTGCCAGCGTGCTCCGCTCACCTGCGCCCTGCTCGACCAGTTTCCCGCCTCGAGCAACTGTCGCCGTGGCCAGGCCAAGTTCAGTGCCATGCAGGCTGGGACGCACGTCTGGCCACACTGTGGACCCACCAATTGCAGACTGCGTGCCCATCTGACACTGGTGGCGCCCGAACCGCACTTGACCAGTTTGCGTGTGGCCGAGCAGCAGCGGTGAGTACACTGCAGTAATACCCTGTAATTGTCACCAGTGAGTAAGGAAATTAAGCACATATACACTGTTGGAAAAAATAATAGAATCATGGACTTTACATTTTCTGCTCAGAACGAAAGTAATATTTTTTAATTTTTATCGGATGATTTTTGACGAAGTTTTCCATACTAGAGGCTCTAAATAGGTACTCAAATTGAGTGAAAATGTCAAAATTTTAAAACACATCAAATGCATTATTTTTTGATGTAGAATCAATCTAGAGGCCAAATAATGGATAAAATGTCCTCTCTCAAGAAAATCGGATGATTTTTGACGAAGTTTTCCATACTAGAGGCTCTAAATAGGTACTCAAACCTTGAGTGAAAAGGTCAAAATTTTTAAACACATTAAATGCATTATTTTTTGATGTAGAACAATCTAGAGGCCAAAAATGGAAAAATTCCCTCTCAAAAAATCGGATGATTTTGACGAAGTTTCCATACTAGAGGCCTAAATAGGTCTCAAATTGAAAAATAAAATTTTTAAACACATCAAATACATTATTTTTTGATGTAGAATCAATCTAGAGGCACATTAAATGCATTATTTGTATACCCTTCGACCATTGAAAGTGGTCAAAAAAGGGTATACTTACTTTGTGCATGTAACAGGCATAAGGAGGCGTTTCAGACCCCATAAAGTATATATATTCTTGCTCAGGATCACTAGCCGAGTCGATTGAGACATGTCTGTCTGTCTGTCCGTCTGTCCGTCTGTATGAGACAACAGATCTCAGCTATTAAAAAAGCTAGAGACCCCAAATTATTAAGCAAAGTATTAAACTTAGAAAGTTCTGCTTTGGTATGTATAACTTTAAGTGCCATATGAACATATTCTCCAAATTACAATTCGATCGGACCAATACACATAGAAGTTATTCAAGTCAACGTTTTCAATACAAATGTACGAGCAGCAGCCGGAGCGCTGCTTTACCGACGACGACGTTGCGTCTTGTCGCGTTGCTGTGTGAGTGCGAGTGAGTAAGCTATATGTAGTAGAAGTTTTTGTGCAGAATTCTCTGTTTGAAATTATGAGTGTGGTTACACGTTTGTAACAGATTTAGAAAATTGGGAGAAGGGTATCTTACTGTCGAGCACTCGACTGTAGCCATACCCACTTGTTTCTTTTGTTATACTTACAGTACTTTCAACTTTTCCCAGTGTCTTATTTACATTTTAATTCCACTTTCGCTGTCTATGACAATTACAGTTCCAGTTTTCAGTTCGAAAAAAAAAAAAAAAAAAAAGTTTACTTTTAAACCAATTTAAATTATAAAGTAAGGTTTTTTTTATATTTCCATTTTAAAATCCACTTTCGCTGTCTATGTCAATGACAGTTCCAGTTTTCAGTTCTAATAAGAAAAAAGTTCACTTTTAATAATAATTTAAATTATAAATTCAGTTTTTGTTTTATATTTTCATTTTAAAACCTACTTTCGATGTTTAAAACTATTACAGTTCCAGTTTCCAGTTTGGAAAAAAGAAAAAAGTAAACTTTTATATGAAAATTTGTATTATTAATTCATTTTCACTTCTCACAAGAAATCAATTAAATTCAATTCCAAAATTCCTTAAAAGGAAATAACTTCTATTAGAAATTAGAAACAAGAAAAGAAAGTTAACTTTTATTCAGTTTTTTTATCACTTCTGACAAGAAATCAATTAAATCCAATTCTAAATTCCTTAAAAGGAAATTCCGATGGAGCAACTATATTAGAAGTTATAAATTAGAATTAAAACCAGTTTTAAATTGGGTTCCGGTTCCGCTGTCGCGTTTGAATTCCGGTTTCTATAAGCTATGTGTATCGTATTCTATTCTATTATTATTACTCACCTCACTAAAGGGTATTTCTCTCTTCATCACACACACACAGCACTTGGCAACCCGGTGATCTATTTATCTTTGACGACAGCTTCGAGCACGAGGTCTGGCATAACGGTACACAACTGCGCCTGGTACTCATTGTGGACTTTTGGCATCCGGATTTGAGTGACACACAACGTCGCAGCCTGAGCCCGATATGAGATGCAGCATGAACTTCTTTTATATATAAAGTAATACTAACGTTCCTAGCCAATTCTTATGTTCTTTTGTTAGTTCACAAAGGGGAAAAATGGGACTGAGTGAGAGAGAAAGAGAGAGAGTGAGGGCAGCTGAATAGAGTGATTATTTAAGTAATTGTTAAGTAACTCTTACTATATACGATAAGTTCGTTTTGTATGAATGCTTATTTAGTCATAATTGAGTTGTTTTAAATTAAGTCTATGGTTGGCAGCAGCTTTTTTTGCTGTATTCAAACATAACTTTTGTAAATACAGTAAAAATTTTAATTTGAATACGTGTGAACTGATTATTTTCGAGTTTACAAATAATAATTTATTTATTTCTTCGTTATTTATTTGTTAATCTTTTTGATTCTGCTAACTTTAATAAGCCGGCGCGCCTAAATGGGCTGAATTAATATCTATATATGTATATATTAATATAATATATATAATAAGATTACAAAAAAAAAAAAAGAACATCCGAATCAATTCGACGCAACAACTTCAACAATTACAGAGTACACAAGCTTTACAGCTATCCGATTCAAGGTATTGCATTATTTATAGTCCCCGATATGATGGACGAAGTTTCACTGGAGAAACGTTGACCCATTTAGCCCTCGAACTCGTTTCATACTCCAGACGAAGGTCACTTGCATTTCCATTTTGTAAAACTAACTTACAATGGCGAATATGAATATAATGCATATATGTATATTATTGTAAGTACACTGATGTGCGCATGAATAGGATCACTTTGGACTTAAAACATTCAAATGATGTCACGCGGGGCATTCAACTTGGTAAAACTGTCAAAAAAAAAAAAAAAAATATTATCTACCTTTTTGCCAACGATAAAGTTGAATTAAAGTCTCAAATAATATGGGTTATAATAATTGCAATAATAATACGATAGCATGTGAATATAAAGATAGTAAGTTTGGCTAAAGATACCGCTGAGTTGTTGTCGAAAAAAGAGGTAATCTCAGGAACAGAAAACTGTTTCTATGCGATTGCATGGCGCTGTAGCAGAAGCCTGGGGTGCACTGTTTATTATGGATGCATTGAAGTTTCTACAATGATATGTATAGTTAGTGAAAAGTCCCCCCCCCCTAACAACGCAGGCCTTATCTCGCTCTCCAAGCCAGGCGACGAGCGAGCAAGAGAGAGAGAGAGAGAGGTAGAACGTATTCACGTAGTACCCGAGTAGTAGTTAAATGTATTCGTATAATCGTATATGATGCGAGCAGGATAAAAGTGAAAGCGAACGACGTTTTATATCGTAGTCGCGCTCGAGGCAGCAAACAGTTAAGAGGGAGAGCGATAAGCAGAAGAAAAGAGAACCGAACTAAGAACCGATCGAACTGATCGATCGATCGATCAGTTGTAGATTTATGTTGATTGAGCATACGCCGTGTAAACCGTGTGAATAAATTTCAATTGAATACAAAGCACACTCGATCTACATATTCCAAAGCGTTTTCAAGCGTTGCTAAAAGCGTGACAACTACAACAACAACAACAACAACATCAACAATTTTTCATCTTTTTGAAATAAAACTGAATACTTTGGTTACAAGCCCGTCAGATACATTTCGTACGCTGTACCGTCAAAAGCCGCGATTAAGTTAGTTAATTTAGGTAAGTAGATCTCTCCATCTAATCCTGCACACAGAAGCTGCCCAATATATTTACTGTATCGTGGGAATATTTCGTATGCGAGTAAAAGAAATGAACAATAACAAAAACCTTTTATGATGTTGACATCATCGGTAAAAGAAGCCACAACAAAAGTGATCGAAAAAATACACCACAAAAAAAAAAAAAAAAAAAAAACGAAACTAAATGAGTTATGCATAATTAATGGGAGCTATTTTTGGTTATTTTGATTTCTTTCAAGTAGTCGCGTCGCAGCAGGCATCAGTCATGATTCAGACGGGGTTTTTTACACTTCTTCTGCTGGTGGCAGCGACGACCCTGGGCCAAGCGACCCTGGCCATCGGCCAGCATAAGGGTCTTATCGTGTGCGGCAACAGTTTGGGTTGCCTGAAGGGCGTTTATATGCCGGGCTATCAGATAAAGCGCTTTGAGGCCTATTTAGGTATACCCTACGCCCTGCCGCCGTTGGGTGAGCTGCGCTTTAGTGTAAGTTGGAGATTGTAGGATCTTGGATCTGCATTCATTCATCCTTTGTGCTCTCGCAGAATCCCAAAGTGATGCCCAAACTACAGGGTGTCTACAATGCCAGCAGTGCCAAGCCGGATTGCATACAGAAGAATTATTTGCTGCCAAATCCCTTGATCTATGGCCAAGAGGATTGCCTGTACCTGAATCTCTATAGACCAGAGGTAAGTTAATGATATTGGGCTAGGTCATGTGCTCATCCATTGTGCCTCTGCAGCGTCGTTCCAGATCTCTGCTGCCTGTCATGGTGTACATACATGGCGGCGGTTTCTTTAGCGGCTCAGCTGGTCCACTGCTCGCAGGACCCGAATACTTTATGGATAACGGTGAGGTCATTCCTGATAACCATGGCCTATCGACTTGGTGCGCTGGGTGAGTAGAGAAGAAACCTTCCCAGTAACTGAAGTGGAAACCAACTGACTAACTGACTCCTCTTCAGGTTTCCTGTCCACCGAGGACTCCGTGATACCGGGTAACTTTGGTCTTAAGGATCAGCAGCTGGCGCTGCGTTGGGTGCAACGGAATGTCAAGGCCTTCGGTGGAGATCCTCGACGTGTTACCATTTTTGGTCAAAGCGCTGGCGGCATTGCCACCCATCTACACATGCTCAGTTCAAAATCAGAGGGTCTCTTCCAGCATGTCATCAGCATGAGCGGCACAGCGAATGTGCCATTTGGCATAGCCGAGGAGCCACTGCAGCAAGCACGCCGCACGGCGGAACTCTGCCAGATTAAGGATGCCCAAAATTTGAGTACACCCAAATTGGCGCGTGCATTGCGCGCTGTAGACGCGACGACCCTACTCAATGCCGGCGATGGTCTCAAGTTCTGGAACGTAGATCACATGGCCAACTATAGGCCCGTAGTGGAATCCAACACCAGCGATGCCTTTCTTACAGTACATCCCAAAAAGTTGCTGGCCAAGGGCAACTATCGCAAGGTGCCCTGGCTGCTGGGCACAGTGCCCCAAGAGGGTGCGGTGCGCGTCGTGAATATTATGGAGAACAGGACATTGCTGCACGAATTCAATGCACGCTTCGATGAGCTACTGCAGCAGCTGCTCGAGTGGCCCAAGCAGTTCAGTGAGCTAGAGCTGCTCCAGAAGATGCAACACATTCACTCGGAATATTTTCAACAACAGCATCAGCTGAATGCAACCACTGTGCAGGGTTTCCTGGACGTAAGTAATGCATAGAATATTCCAATAATTATATATTATAATATATATTTGTTTCTACCTTGCAGCTCATTACGGACAGAGGCTTCAAGCAGCCGCTCTATAACGCCATCTGGGATTATGTGCACACGGTCAACGTTAGCGAGCATCCACTGTACATGTACAGTTTCGAGTATCTTGGTCCGCACAGTTTTGCCTCCATTTACACAAGTGCCAATGTTGGCCAAAAATACGGCGTAGTTCATTGCGACGATCTTATCTATCTATTCCGTAGTCCCATGCTCTTTCCCGACTTCACAAAAAATTCAACACACTCCCGTGTCGTTCAATCTTTTGTAGGGTATTTCGTACACTTCGCCAAGTACGGGTAAGTACGAGTATTACAAGCATAGCAAATCTATTTATCGTTCGTCTATAGTAAACCCAGGAATGTGGAAGCGATAACACCCTGCTCGGAGACAGTTCTAAAGTCACGACCCAAAGGAATTTGCGATTATCAAGTTTTCGAGAATACAATCGGCGACAGTGAGTATCCATTTGAGGTGAACGTAGCGCAAAGATTTCGCACTAAGAACGCTCGGCTTTGGAGTGATCTATTGGAGGAGAAATAGATATTAATTAATCTATATATATATATGATAAAAATTTCAACTCTAAACAAACCCATTAGGCTGCTGTCTGTATACGTATTTAGTGTGTAGTATCTGGTAGACTATTATTAAGTATTTTGTAATAAACCAAGTAGTTCTTAAAGTTGTATAACATTTTACTAGACTCTCGTCTCGTCTGTCTCGTCTCGTATTTATCGGTTTCTCGTCTGGCCTGCACGCCATGGCGTCTAATTTTACAGGAATGCCAATTATTGGCGTGTGCTTGTGGGGCTTGCAAAATGTGTGTCAGACTGATAAGAAGTTAACTGTAACGGGGCCCCGACACGTGCGCGTCGTGCTGGGAAACAGCAATAAAATCTTATTGTAATACAAGTTTGTATACTAAATACGTATACTATATCTATATGTACAGCTTTTTTTCCGTGTAGTTTTTTTTCCCTTTCAATGATCTTGTGCTCGATTAACATTTATTAGCATTTGCTAGATACAAACACACGATCGATGGATCGATCAAGATATTCGATACGGCCAACAGCTGATGACGTTTTCTTTTGACGATGGGGGGAGGGGGGGCGGGGTCATGGATGAGAATAGATGGATAAATCGCGTTGCTTTGCGCCGTTGAATGGTTCCAGTTTTTTTTTTTTTTTTTTTTTGGACTTTGAACACGATGAAAGTTTCCAGTAAATTAAAAAAAAAAAAAAAAATTAGAACGTACACCAAAAAGCCAAGGGGCAAAACATTTGAAAATACACATCTTATTATTATTTTTTTTTATAAAAAAAAAATTTTTAGTCACACCTGTAGAGATGGCAAAATTTCATCCACAATTTGCACGCGACTATTGTTTCCAAACATGTGAGTAATGGGGGGCGTGTCAGAGGGGCGGGACTATAAGCTGCTAAATGTCATAATAAATGAAAAGAAACTATGATAGCGTGAATTGAGCCGAGGCAAGACGAAGCATAAATACTCTGTAAATATAAATATAAATATTTTATATATTATAAATATTTTATTACTTTTAAAGATCATCAATATTGTTTTATTATATTTATTTTGTAAATCTCACAACTGTCTCAAGTCAAATAATAAATCATTAGGTGGATTCTCGGAAACCTTATACATTTCTCGTTTAAAAATGTACGTACAATTTTTATATTCCTACAAATGATATACTATGAACGTATTTTAATTGCCTCTCTTTATAAACAACTCAGTTTATTTATCTGTCTGCCGTGCGATACCGAGATTATATTATTTATTGATTTTGCTGTTATTAATGGCGCTACCTAATCTCAGATTAGCAATTTTGCAGTGATGATCATTAAGTTCTATATATAGTAAATAAATGAAGATAGATTTCGTTTTTGCGCCCTTTAATGGGGCAACTAAATATTATTTAGTACAAAGTTCAGTGCACTCTGCAATGGATACCGGACTGGGCTGGGCTGGGCAAGTGACGAATCGGGTTAGGACATGCAACCGGGCAACCGTGTCGCCGATTTATGTCAACATGCAGCTCAATTAAAATCAATATGGAACACATACTTCGGGCATATCCTGTGGGAACATTAGACTGAATGGACAGTCGCATTCGGGAACGCAGTCCATACACATGCAATTGGCGCGGAAGATAATATTGTGGATTTTTCCACTGTTTGTTCTCGGCTTTTTGCTGACAATGAGCGAGGCCTATTTGAGAAGCGTACGGGTCGAGGAGATACCATACAGACGTACGCCGCAGCGCATGGCCAGTCTGATGGGCGGCAAATTTAAGGGCAAGGCGGGACGATCGAGTGGCATACATCTTATATCCAGTTTGGAGCACCAGCGCACTTTTCTGCACCTCTTCCATGTGCCTTGTAAGTGGATACACGTCTCGAAAGAACTGTGTTATATTTTATTTATTTTATTCCAGATATTATTTGCTTCTACGCTGCCAAGGGAAAGTGGCCCTATGTGCCGGGATTTATGAAATCGCGTGTAAACGTTGCCGCCCGAGGTTTCTTCAATCAGAACGATAGCTTTATCAAACAATTCTGCACAAAATGGATACAAGTCAAGGAATGTTTCAGACCAATTTTCGGTATGACATTAATTACCTTAATAATCATACTCTTCTCACCCAGTTTTGACTGCAGATAAAACAAATACTACTACTGACTCGGATGTGGAAACTCTGGATGCGCAGAAACAACAGCAACGCTGCAATTGCAATAAGTTGGTGTCCACAGAGCCAACGGTACCGGTTGTTTACTTTGACAAGAATTACATTGGCAACGTTAGTTCAGAGACAATTTTGACTACCATAGAGTTTCTGGAAAGTTTTCTGCCGCCGCCCACAAAGAAGCACAAACGCAAGAACCGTGTACGTGGACGGATCGATGAAATGGACATTGATTAATGCATTTTCACTGCAAATTAATATTCTCTGTCACTAATATCTATTAAAATAACACATTTTGCACACCAAAATTAAAGCTTGCATTAATTTTCTACGTTTAAAAATATGGCGGCGATTTACTATGAACTTCGATAACGATAATTAAGTTTATGGCACATTCATAGATATCGGCAAGCTGAGCGTGCGTGTCACGGCCACTGTTAAACTTTACAGTGCTCTGTTGGGCATTAATTGGCGGTAATATTTAAATTTGCAACAATTAGAATAGTCCATTCGCACCTAAACGCATCATTAGAAATATAGACTATAATTTTGCATACAACAAATTGCAGCAATTACTTTTAAATATGCATGCATTGCATATTATACATAAATAAAATACAATTTAAATTACATTTTAAACTGAAGTCTCCATGCGTTCTTCCGTATATTATCTAAAGAATTGAAAACTTTGATTGATTTGTAGTGACCTTATAGAAATGCATTTACTAAATCGTTGAAGCAAAACGAGCGAGCACGCCATATTTTACAAATTGCGAAATGTGTAAAAGTCCCTAAAATGTGAAACTTTAGAACAGTTGATCAAGATGCACGGACTGCATCAGTTGGAACTGGCTTTAGCGGCTTTTGTTTTGCTACTTCAGTATGGAAGCGGCACCGTGACGTATAAGCAATTTAACTGTGGGTGAAGTAGAATTTAAATACATATGTCTGGTCTGGAAATTTAATTAATGCACTCGCTTTAAACATAGTAACACAATATAAGCAAATGCCAGCTCTTTATCAGTTGGAAGACTACGATCTTTGCCTTGATAAGACGCCGAATCATATACTCTCGCATAGAATCTACTGCATGGTTTATGCCGAAATTGTACCCAATGCGAACAGCAGCGTATGGCAACAAATCGAGGAGTTAACGCACGATGAGAAGCATCATTTCAGACATGATCATCTTTTTCTGGGTGTCTGCTTGGAGCGATGCAAGCGGACATTGCATGAGCTGAGTCATTTCCAGGTGCAACAATTGTACGAGGGCAAAGGTCACGGATTTGGAGGTTAGTGGACTGTAAGTTGGAGCTGCATTACAGCTGACTGTATGGATGTATTCCCTTCCAGCTAAGCAGTTACTATGCACGTGTACACAAACGTCCGTCGGATGAGCGTATCCACTATGATCATTTGATCAATTCGTGCTTGAATCGCGATTTCCAGCGGAAATTCCAAATGAGGTTACGCAGCAGTATTGAGTACTGCGAATGGGCCAACGAACATTTGGAGCACGGTAAGAAAAGCTTTCGGGATAGGCTGAGGATCTAGCTAAGCCAAGTCGTACTCCTTTTTAGATGCGCTGGATGTGTTTGTCTATGTTCTGCTGGTTGTCCTGCTGCTTCTCACTGTCTTGTCCAGTATCTACGATTTTCATCTAAAGCGCAAGCAAGCTGATCCTGTACTAGCACGAGGCAATCTCTTCTATAAGAACCATCTAAAATTACGTTGTAAGTTGAAAATTTGAAAAAATGTTTACTATTTTATAATAACTTCTCCTTTTGTCCACGCAAGCCCAACGCTTCCTTTGTGCTTTCTCGTTGTGTCGTAATTTTTACCGTCTCACCCTGCCCACGGACAGCGAATTCTCACGAGATTTGCGCTTCTTTGATGCATTTCGTATGATTGGCGTCTTCTTCGTCATTATGGGTCATACACTGATGGCCTTTATGACCGTGCAGATACAGAATCCCGAGTTCTTTGAGCAGTTTCTTAACAAATTCGAGACTTCCATCTTACAGAATGGTAGCGCAGTCATCCAAATTTTCTTTGTTATGAGCGCGTTTCTGCTTTATGTAAACTTTTCAAAGATGCAATACATCAGCAAAGAAACGGGCGCGCTCACCTGTGTTGCGATATATTTTCGTGTCTTCATTAATCGATATCTTCGATTGTTGCCATCACTGGCTTTGTTGATCGTGTTCAATGGGACCATACTGACGCGGCTGGGAAATGGTCCCTTCTGGCGGCATTTAACCGAGGCGGAACGTGTGTTTTGTCGTGAAAACTGGTGGATGAACATGATCTTCGTCAACAACCATATGATGGAGGATGGTGTAGGTTGAATTTTCTCTTCTATATAGTATTTTCGATAGAACACAATTTTTCTTTAGTGCGCTCAACAAACATGGTACATGGCAGCGGATATGCAACTCTTTGAATTCTTTCTGATTGTGATCATTATTACCAAAAAGTGAGATTACATTGAATTATCGTATTTATCTTTGACTAACAATAATCCTTTATAGACATCCGGACACCACGAAATTTATCTACTTGTTGCTGCTCCTAGCAGCGTTTTTAGTACCCGGATTTATAACGTATTTCCTAAGGCTCGATGCAGTCTATCATATAAAACCGGAGTAAGTATGATTTAAAATTGTATACATAATTTTATATATGTCTTGCAGAACCTATCGCTATTTGTACTTTCGCCACTCGGAGACCTTTTATCAGACTTATCCGCCATTCTACACAAACATGGGCGGTTATTTCATGGGCTTTCTTTGCGGACATTTCTATCTGAAAATGCGTTCTGGTGGATTCAACCTGAAAGGCAAATGGAAATCCGAGTTTGGTATGTGGCTACTTGTTCCCGCGGCACTGCTTGTACTCTTCTCTGGGTTCATCTTCATCAAATATGACTTCGAGAAACCTTCAATTTGGCTTGCAATTTATGCGGGTGTTATTAAGAATTTTTGGATTATGATTTGTGGCGGATTTGTCTGCTCCATGTGTTGTAAAGTGGGCTGTAAGTCGAGGAGGGATTATGTCGATATATTAATTTAGTTTCTTTAATTTGCAGGGATCGCCTATGAGTTTTGTTCGCTTCCGTTTTTCCGACCTTTTGCGCGAATTTCTTTTCAGGCTTTTCTCTGGCATGTTTTCGTACTGCGTCTAGTCACAGGCTATTTTCGAGATCCTGTCTATATCAACTCGTTCTTTTTGGTAAGTTTTTTTTTGCCCTTAACTATTATTAATTATAATGTTGAATGTATTTAGTTTGGCAACATTGTGTTGGTTTTCGTGCTTACACAAATAATGGCTTTTTTTATGGCTCTCATATTTGAATATCCCCTGACGGAGATCCTGAAGTTGCTCATGATGCATAACAGAAGTTTGTATATATTTTTTTATAATTTCAATTCATTTAAAAATATAAATTTAGCACATATTTTAGACACGCCGAAAACCACCCCAGAATCTCAAATTGAGTTTGATTGATGCAATAATAAATAAGTATTGTGTTGTTAAAAACTAAAAACAATAAATATTTTAAATATTTGAAACTCATAAATTCTAATTTGAAACAGAGAGACCATAGCAAATAATATTAAGTAACAGTACTTTGGTATTTTTTGTAGCAGGTTGACAGCTCTCGCTGTTTGCATATTTGAGTCTTTCAAGTTCGGTCACACCGATCAGTTGGTTCAGTTTTGTTTTCTCTCGTCTTGGTCGTCGGCGTTTTGCTACGTTTCGTCTTTCTCGTAACCGCAAATTCTTGAAACAGTTCACAAACAACGTAGTGCGAAATTCAAAATTTTCTTGTTCTCATTATTTATAAATAAAGAGGCAAACACGCAAGCATAAATGCTAAGCTGAAGTGAGTGTCGTTAAGTGTGTGGGTTAAATTTGTTAAGTTTTGATGCGGCAACTTTTGGCATTTCGATACAAAATGTCAATGAATCACTGTGGCATTTTTACCACAAAACATCAATTGTCAGCCGTTTCCGATACTTTATTATAGTAATATGAAAATTGGTTGGCCTCAGAGAAATAAGGAAGAAATAGCATTTAAATTATAATGAACGCGCGTATTACAAAATCATTCAAATCACGGCACGGCAAATAAAATAAGAATAAGAAGAAATAAGTTTGTGTGAGCATGATATTGTGTTTGTGTATGTGTGTGTGCCTGCGTTTGTGTGTGCGTGCCCGCGCGCTTGTACGTGTATGCGTAGTGAGCGGTGAGCACAATGCATAAGAGGAGTGCAGCTATAAAATGTTGCCACATGCGCTCTCACTTCCACACAGTGTTATATGAGTCGCAACACTCCAAAAAAGGGAATAAAAATGAGAAGCGTCTTGGACACAGCCAAACAGCAACAACAAAATACCGAACGCCGAAAAATGTTGCAAAATGAAAGAAAAGCAAACAAAACGAAAGCAAGCAAGCAAATTATTTCTGCGTTTCTTACACAAACACATATACCGATGTATATTTAAATTAATTGTGCTTTTTCTTACATATTTGCTTCTAGCTGTGTAAGTTTTGTATATTTTGTTGCTCTCACATATTCCGGCTAACGGGCGACCGCTTGTTTATAAAAAGTTCTAGCCGATAATAAAGAGAGCACTGCGGCAAGAGAGCGAGAGGACCAGAGAGAATGATTTCGAGAGAATGTGCTGGTGGTGGGAGAGCGCCCAATTGTTGCTTTGGAAGCAACAAGTCGGACAAATCCAAATCCGCAATGAGCCACCCTGCGCGGGTGTTGCTCTCTCTCTCTCTCTCTGGCTCCCTCTCTGTCTCTCTCGGTTTGGTCAACAAATTGAGTTGTGGGCGCAAACGCATGCCGATAAGCCGTAATTGAAATATTGTGGCAATTGGCAATTGCCAAGAAACGTGGCTTCAAGTTGGCCCAAGAGTAGAATTACACACTTCCAGTCTCTTTTTTTATAAATGTATGCGTGTGGGTATGCCAACGTGTGTGCGTGCGTGCGTGTATGCGAGTGTGTGTGTGTGTGAAACAAGTGTGAAAAACAAACGACCTCCAGCAGCGCCGACCAACGTCTTCGTCTCCTCTGCGTCTGCGCTCTCTTAGAAAGTGTAGGAGCGCGTGCGAGCACGCCCCCACGCACTGTTGTGTGTGTGTTGTTGTTTTTTTTGGTACGATTACAGTTAACTCTTTTTGTTATTGTTACCAGGCGTTGTCGCCGCTGTTGTTGTCCAAAAATGGGTTAAACAACAAAAACGTTGACATATATGCAGCAATGCCAATTAGTGACAAAATATAAATGAAAAACGAATGCAGTATATGCATAAGCTTGTGTGTGTGTGTGTGTGTGTGCGTGCGTGTTTGAATGTCTGCGCAAATATTCATGCAAATTAAGTGACAGTGTCAAAAAAAAAAAAAAAAAAAAAAAAAGCAACAACAATAACAACCGCCGCCAGTCTGACTAAGCGCAAATGCGGCAGAAATAGCAACAAGTAGAGGCGCGAAACGGAGAAGCGTCGTCGTGCAATTAAGACAGCAACAACAAACACAACATCAGCAGCAGCAGCAACACAACACAACAACAACAACGCAAATGCATAGTTAAATTTAGCAGCAGAGTTCCACTTTCACTCGGCGGCGACACCGACACCCACCAAGCCGCGCAGTCTCTGCTCCCCCTTCTATGCTTGCTTGCGCTGTTGTTGTAGTTGCATGTTAAGTTGGTGCGTGTCGTGATATTTGCGTTGGCACGATCACGCACGAAACATCGCCTAACAAGACGTTAATAGAAATTAATATGCATACACTTGCACACAGACACATATGTGCGTAATGCAGCGTACATCCATAACGCTTCAAATCGATATATTTTAATAGCAAGAAATACGCTGCTCGTTGTGTATAATTAGCAGTATTTAAAGAAATACATATAATAAATACGTGCTTATCGTTAATATTATGTATTTGGCTGGCACACCGTATCAGTGTTCAATTCAAATATTTACTACAAAACATCACGCTGTCATCTCTAGCAGTGCGAAGTGTTGTCAACCGCTTGAGCGCCTTGTGGCAGGGAGAGACACTTGCGCGCTTTTTGTCAAGATTTAAGTTAATCACACAAGCAGCAGTGGCAGTGGCAACAGAAGGCAGCGGCAGCGGCAGTTTGATGAACTTAAGTACAACAAGGCAATTCGATGATGACGACGAAGAAGTTATTTATTTGTTGTATCCGTTGATGTTGTTGTTGTTGTTGTTGCCTGTCATTGGCAATTATAGTAATGCCTAATGACATCATCATCAAGCGGAGCGCGCGCGCAGTTGCAATATGCAGGCGGGCGAAAGTTTCCATAGATGGTCGGCAGCTGATAAAGTGCGCACTGGCAGCAGCAGCCTCTGATGCTTATCAGCATCGACGTCTGGCAATGCTGATTCACTCCGCCACCCACACACGCACACATGTGCAACCATGAATATGCATGTACTTATGCGTACACTAAGCGACAAAACTATCGATAACAATTCAAACAAAAGTTATCAATAGTTTGCATTGGTTAGTGCTGAATAGAAAGTGTCACCTATCGATGACAGTAGAAACTTCTTTGGAGAAGTAAGCAAACTATCGCACTAATTTAAATCGAATCAAATGCGCTCAATGGAAAGTGTGTACAAACACTTTTCTCTCTATTTGCTTTGTCGTGCAGTGTATGCGAATGCAGACACACAGTGTAATGTTATTGTTATTATAGTTGTTATTGTTATTGATGTGCTACAAGCTGCAGCATGACACATTCACGCCGTCCGTTGTAAGCTAATTAGATGCTGGACAGTTGGATTATAGCGGGCACATTAGCATTGTGCAGCCGCAGCAGCAGCAGCGTAGCGTAGAGTCAGCGAGAAGCCAATTGGAGCAACACGCCTTGCCTTGCCTTGCCATGCCTCTTTCTCTCTGCCACTTGCCCCTTGTTCGTTGACCGCTGCGTTGTCATAATTTTTTTTTTTTTGTATTTTTACATTCTTCTTACACTCGATTGCATTTGCTGCACGCTGAGCTTAATTGACTGGGGACTGGAAAATGCTCCTGTATGTTGTTGGTTCCCCCAGTGCCCCGCCCCTAGCCACAGTGGGGCGCACCCCAGCTAGTTGTGGTGTTTTTCTTACAACTATGTACATTTGTTAGCAATTAGAATTGTGAATTGCCGGTGAATGTTTCGACAAAGCGTTAAGATTTTCAATCAAGCATTAAGTCAATTTTGTGGCCAGTCGTCGTTGGCGCGTTACAATAATCATCGACTGTGAGAGATGCAGCATCAGCGATTGCACAGTGCGTACCAACAAGCAGTGTGCGCACTGACGTACACTGTTGCTTGCAAAAGTGATCCACTTACAATGTTTGAATTTGAAATTTAAATACTAAAGAGGAAATCATTAATAGAATTGTCTATAGGGTTAAAGTAAATATTTATAATATGTAGATTACTACAATAAAACATTTTATAGGCTTTTATTAAAACTTTGTAATAATCAATTCCCCCGACTGACAATCAGTAAGAAAATTGATAGCTTTTCGAAAGAAAAGTTTGTCATATTTGCTATATCATACTATTTACTATATCTATATTTACTTTGTAACAATAAAGTTTCGTAATAAAATAGATGATTTTCTAAAATAAACGATTTTATAGTTTCTATAGATATACGATATTTATCTAACCTCAGTGGGTAATCTTATCTTAAGTTTAACTATGACAAATGCCCAATTGTTTATACGATTACAAATTGATATGTAAGGGCTTTAAAAAATAAAAACGAATACCACATACGGGTTACTTTTAGAACGCACTGTGACCGCACGGACAACTCAATCGTACCAGCAGCTCGCCCCCGCACCCGCACATAACAAGTATTTCAACTGTATATTAAGTATTTTGTATATCAACTTCCGTTATAAGTATGCGACATATTATCGCTAGTTGCTAAGAAAACGACATGTGTGAAGCAGACGTTAGTGGAAGATTGGGTTGGGGGGAGTATACGAGAAGGGGCTGCCAAAATATTTGGGTATATTGCAATTTGAAATTGCGATAAGTCGTCAGCAAAGAAATGAGAGAGAAAAAACGAGAGTGAGAGAGAGAGGAAATTTCAAATTAACATATCAAAAGCGAATTACAACGCTCGCGTTGGGTGTGACTGTGTGTTAGTGTGTGTGTGTGTGTGTATTTATATGAAAATTGAATTTTAAGCAAGATGATTGAATTTTCTATTAATAAGTTTGACCTTCAACAGCTGAGAAATGTATTTGAAATTTTCTAGCGAAGGTGTTCTTGAGGCATATAAACACCATAAATTTTACACACACACACACGTGTATATATGCTTGTATACTACGTAGCTATAGCTATAGATTGATTCGGTATGTATCTGACATTCTAGAGTCGAGAGTTTTCGAGTGCTTTAATAATATTGTTTTTGTTGTTAAGTTTGTTTTAGGGAGTGATTTTTCGTACTATTTTTTAGCTGATACAGTTTATCAGCAAATGATAGTCACCAAAACGAAGGGAACTCACACACACACACCAGTCAGCAGTCTATACACCCACCGGCTTTACCTTGTGTCTGAAAAAAAAGAAAATAAATATAAATACACAATTTATATATTTCGTTTTTGTTGTTGTTTTTTTTTTACCAGGTCAATGACAAATCCATTATGCCACATAGACATAACATTTTCAGTAAAACTTAAAGAAAAACTGAAGACTATAAAAAGTATATTAATAATTTTACGGCCTGTTCGGCGCGGTTTTGTTTTCTTTCGTTCCTCGTTTATTTTTTTTTTATTTTCTTCACTGATTAAAAACGAAAGCTTTGTCACACACACCCATACATACATAAATGTATGGGTTTGCGCCCAACCCAAGTTAAGAGTTTTGCGAATATTTTTTACTGTCACTCTGTTTGGCCATAATTCACGTGCGCCACCTAGTCAGCTTATTTCCAGCCTTATGATGTCATATAAACTCAGTCAAGTCAAGTCTCTCCCAGTCTCTATCACCTATCTATATACTACCAAACCTTTTATTAATTAAACAGACACGTTGTGTTCGATTCGTTCGATTACGTAGAAAGTGTTCTCTGCCCCCACACAGAGTTGCAACAACTTTGTGCAACACGACACAGCAACAATAATAATAATAAAAAAAAAAAACAACTTCAAACAATGCCAAAGTTTTTTTTTATTCGCATAAATTCCAGCTAAATGGAGCTTATTGATTGTCGTTTTCTATAACGTAATATGCAAATTTATTAAACAAATCGAGGTTGCGAAACAACTTTGCGAAGTTTCAGTGGCGCTCGACCGGCTAGATAAACCAGGTATACTATATGTAGTTGTTGTTTGTGTTCGGTCATTGTTTGGTTTCCTTTGAAAGATTTAACAACAACTGAAAGCCGGCTGTGATTTCGCATCGAAACTGCGCTTTAAGCAAATTCAAAATAAATCCGAAGCTGTTGCATCGATATCGGTCGAGGATTACATATGCATATGTCCATGTTGAAATTGAATATTTGTTTGTTCGATTTTGCAAAATGTTGTGACAATTGTTTGAGTTTGGTCTATAAAAAAATGTTAGATAAAGGCGCTGTACAATGAATGTGGGTTAAATGTGTTAACAGCGCGCAATTAGCTGTCATTTCTGTTAAATAACAGATGCTGTTATTGGTAACATGTAAAGAATAACTCAACTTGAAAATGCAACGTTGATAACAGAGCTTATCACTGTTACAAATGTTAACAGTGTCTCACATTGCACATTGTTATTACAAGCAATTTTCAAGAAAGAAAAATATTAACATGTTGAAAACTATAAATGGAGATTCATACATATATAACTTTGCCCCAACTGTTATAATTATTTATAAATAAATTTTTCTTTTTTTTTTTATTTAACAGGAAAATCATATGCTTAACGTTTCATAAAAGTAGTTAGACGAGAGCAGAAACCTCCAGACTAAATCAGACAACGAAATAAATAAATAACTGAAATAATTTAGTGGATCAACAGCACGACAACACTAACAACCGAGAAGACCTATATACAAACGGAACTGATAACTCGCGTAGAGAAGTAGAAGAAAGAAGAGGAGGAAGCAACAGTTTGCCAAAAAAAAAAAAAAAACAGCACCGAACTGAGCCACAAGAGAGAATTTCGTGAACAAAAAATATGTCATTTCGTGTGGTTCGCAGCTCAAAATTTCGTCACGTCTATGGACAGTCACTGAAACGGGAGCAATGTTACGATAATATACGCGTCTCCAAATCCAGCTGGGATTCCACATTCTGTGCGGTGAATCCAAAATTCTTGGCCACCATTGTCGAGTCAGCGGGTGGCGGTGCGTTCATTGTATTGCCACACAATAAAGTGAGTATACCCATTGAATCCTTGAATCAAATATTCATAAATAAGTCTAATGATGAGTTTAAGGCGATAAAGGACAATTAGAATCCTGCAACTAATTAAAATGAAAGGTCACAATTTTTAAAAATGTATAAAATCTTAATTTTATGAGGCATGGATAAAATATTGAAGAAAATTTTCTCTCCCACGATTGATTGTTGATTTATTATGAATTAGGAAATCGCTATTGGGATCTTAAAAACTTCTAACTAAACAATGATAATTGATTCGCTCTTCTAATTTTTATAATTATATATATTGTTAGTTTTTAAAATAGGAAGAAAGATTTTAATATGTTCGATTATTGCTCTTTGAGTCATTCTTCCTTTATCGTGCGTTTGTTTTTTTTTTTCTTCCTTTATCGAAATACCACTGTAGTATTATTTTTAAATAACACAATACAATGGATCAGCCTACTGCTATTTTTAGGGTTTTCGGCAAATGTTTGCGACCATTTGCGGGTTTTGTTGTTGCTACGCCGCGCATTCTATGTAGGAAATGACGTCGAGTGATTTGGCATGAAACATGCGCGTGCTTTATTTTCTTCCCCCCCAATGCTTATAAATAAAGCTAAATCGTATAGTTATGAATTCTATGCAGGCACACACACTCTCCTGCTCCCGCTCTCACTCTCACTCTCTCTTCCCCTGCTCACAAACTATGCGCCGCTCTCTCTCTCTTCGATAGTTTCTCATTAGTCGTATCTCTCTTGGACGCACTTCTGTCTTTTGGCCCCTGGCCAAGATGACACACCAAATTGTCTAAATTTAACAGTGAAATAAATAAAAAAAAAATTGATATTTTGAATAATCATCATTGCATTCAAATATACAGAGAGCGAGCGGGAGAGAGATAGTGCGATAGAGAGGACAAGAGCAATTTCAACTTTATATAGAGATTTTCTAATTTCCACACTCACGTTTGGAAAAATAGCCCAAAAATTTCGATACATTTTGCCACTGCGCCAAAAAATCGAACATCCGTTCAGCTGTCATCGGCATCGGTGCGATACAGCGTAGGCGAATCCAATTCGGGCACCGACTGTGTGATCTCTCCGCATTTGGCCAAAACTACGAGGCAGTAGCAGAAGCTACGGTGAGGAAGATGGGGAGGAGTACGAGGAGGTGGCACCACTACCTTGTGTGTTGTGTCTGCGTTCTAATTGGGCCAAATTTGTATGCAAAGTGCGCCGCCACGCCACACCACGACGACGCACGACGAAAGTTGCTCCAGCTGCCCGATTTTGGTTTGTGGATGTAGCGCGTCGCTTTCACACGCTCTGATTTATATGTCTTGGGCGATTAGCTGGCACTACCGTGTGTCAATTAAATGGACAAGCTGTCGCGTAGCCAGAGTGTAGCAGGAAAGTAGCTGAAAAGCGGTTTAATTGCATTGATTAATCGAGCCCTGAGATTAGTAGCCAAAAATCCTGTTTATAGAGGGAGGTGGTCACTTTGCAGGTTCTTTATAATCTATTTATATCTATAATCCAATCATGCTCAACGCACACAAATATAGAGAAACCTTAGTCAGTAAACCAAAACAAAAACTTCTCTAACAAATGATTCTATAATAATAAAAGCCTCCTTACGCAGCTTCTATATACGCTTTACAATAATTGATTATTATATATGTATACTTATTATAGAGTCGAAAATAATTTCGTAATTTAGTCATGCACAATAAATAATTGTTAATTTATTTATTTTTAAACATTTTGCCATGAGCAAAGTGTAATTTGAATTTCTGTTGACATTGCAACTTGATGATGCGACAAAATGAGCTCGTCAGAAATGAGGCCACATTTATCGATAACGATAAACGAGTTGAATTTCAACTGAACGCAGTTTCAATTATTTATCGAGTGACCCGCGTAGTCGCCTTAATCAAGTTTGTGTAGAATCATTGACATAAATATGCTGCAGTTGTACCTAGACCTATGTATTAGGGGCAGGGCAGAAGTTGGAGGCGGATCTAGTCAAGTGTTTCACACGTGCAGTCACTAATTGCACACTTGACGCACCTGCTGCGGCGGCAGCGGGAGCAGTCACCATGAAGTTTGCCATTATGCGATTTTTTCGCCAGATTTTCAAGCTAAATATAAAACTAGCTAGAAATTAGGCTAATGGATCTTGCATAGTGAGATGTCCAATTAATTTATTTTGTGTTCTACTCTTTCTCGACAGGTTGGACGCATTGCAGCAGATCATCCACTGGTGGGTGGACACAAAGGTCCCGTCTTAGATATTGCGTGGTGTCCGCACAATGATAATGTCATCGCGTCCGGCTCTGAGGATTGTGTGGTGAAGGTGTGGCAAATTCCCGATGGTGGCTTGTCGCGTACACTGACGGAACCCGTTGTGGATCTGGTGTTCCATCAGCGTCGTGTCGGTCTTGTGCTGTGGCATCCTTCGGCGCTCAATGTACTGCTCACCGCCGGATCGGACAATCAGGTAAGTTGTAAAGAATCCTTTTAATGAAACTGATAAATAATTGGAATCTGCTACTGTAGGTTGTCATCTGGAATGTGGGAACCGGTGAGATACTGGTGCACATTGACTCGCATCCTGATATTGTGTACAGTGCGTGCTTTAACTGGGATGGCTCCAAACTGGTGACTACATGCAAGGACAAAAAGATACGTATCTACGATCCACGCACCGCCGAGCTGGAGAGTGAGGCGCTCTGCCATGAGGGTTCGAAGGCAACGCGTGCAATCTTTTTGCGTCATGGTCTGATCTTTACCACCGGCTTCAATCGCAGTTCGGAGCGTCAGTATTCGCTGCGCACACCCGACGCGCTCAGCGATCCCATTGTTATGGTCGAGCTGGATACATCGAACGGTGTCATGTTCCCGCTGTACGATCCGGATACTAATCTGATCTATCTGTGCGGCAAAGGCGATTCTGTGATTCGTTATTTCGAGGTTGACTAAATTAATGAAATTACAATAATATATATACGACTAAGTCCATGTTCATTTTTAGGTGACGCCAGAGCCTCCATTTGTGCACTACATCAACACATTTCAAACACCAGATCCACAGCGCGGTATTGGTCTGATGCCGAAGCGTGGCTGTGATGTAACCACCTGCGAAATAGCCAAATTCTATCGGCTAAACAACAATGGTCTCTGTCAGGTGATCTCGATGACGGTGCCGCGCAAATCTGATCTCTTCCAGGAGGATCTCTATCCCGACACACTGGCGGAAGATGCGGCCATAACGGCTGAGGAATGGATTGCCGGCAAGGATGCTGATCCACTGACGTTCTCGCTCAAAGTAAGTGGATCCAGTTGTGATCGTCATGCTCCCCCTTAGACTTTGGAATACAGACGCTTCAGGCGCTGCGGCATTGTCGTTTAATTGATACGACTTCAATGTCGCAGTTGCCGTTCGTGAGCGTACAGGAATGAACTCTGGATATGACGCAACAACAACAACAATTGTATTCCAAAAAAAGACCACATGGTTTCCATGTAGTTGCTTTTCGTGTCTGCCTGCTGATGCTGCTGTGCCTGCCGTGCTTGCTTGCCGTGTGTTCTCAACGTTTGTGTCCCGTTCGCCCTTTACAACATGCTCCATACCACACACCTGACACGCCACACCTACACCTACACCCAAACCCATACTCACACACACACGCACACACACACACAGGCAAACACCTCTACACTGACAGCTTATACATACGCCCTAACACGCACGCCGCGTGGCGCTTGTTGTTGTGTTCTTTGTTCTTTGTTGTAACCCAAGATGAACAGTGATTCTTATAAACCTAATCAGGATCGCGTTTCCATTGTACAGGGTGGCTATGTCTCATCATCGGGCAGCAATCAGTTGTCTGTCAGCAAGAAGGCCAACATACTGAACAAGGCGTCGGCATCACGAGGTGGCGGCGGCGGCGGTAGCAACGCCTTGGCACCCGGCGGTGGCAATCATTCATCTGCCAACAACAACGAGTCGAACGATGGTGGAGCGCCAGCTGCGATATTTACGGTATGTATCAGAGAGGACTAAACAGTCTTGGACACATCCTAACTCATTTACATCAACATACATTGCAGGAGAAGGATCATCGCAATATACTCGATGAGATACGAAAACTGAAAGCGATCATTGTCAAGCAGGAGAATCGTATACGCGCTCTGGAGGCCAAGGTTACTGCGTCCGGTGGCGATGAAACCGATGCACGCAACAGCAACAAGAACGGCAGCGCAGCAGCCGCAACAGCGGCAACGGCGGCATCAGCAGCGGATAGCAGCCATGCCAGCGAAAGTGCCAATGATCATGCCACCTCCGCGTCAGCTGCAACGGCAGATAATGCTCACGATGAGGATTAGGGAACTCCTCTCCCCCCTATACAGGTATAAACAAATTGAGAGATAGAGAGAGAGAGAGAGAGAGGGGAACGAGAGGAACAACCAATGTATGTTTGTAGTAGTGAGACAGGATGGTGAAGAAAACTGCTGGAAGAAGCTCGTCGTGGTCGTCGTCGTTATTGTTTGAATTTCTCTGATACAACAACAAAAAAAATTACGTTTATATTTGTACACGCTAAATGAGAGTCGTCGTCTATATAATGATTATGATTTTGATTATTTATTTTATATAATTTAATGTTAGGTCTTTTTACGAGCGAAATGAGTTGAGCGTAGTAGAGATAAAAAAAAACACTATACACAGAAACACACGTACATACACGGAACGCATATAACACACACATATACACACAATATCCTGCCAAAAATATATAGTGAACCTAACGAACTACCTACAAATTGCGCCCAAAATCGTTGAGAATGGAGAAAGGAAAGAAAACTTTCCGACTGTGTGAAATTGTTGTAAATTTAACAAATTCAAGATTTATAGACTAAAATGCAATCATTATAACTATATCCTACCAATTTACTACATACATTTTCTATACATACGCATATAAAAACATTATAATGCGTCGAGGCAATACATCTACATATACACTATATATCCATGACAATAGCTTTTATATATATAATATTTCGATTAGGCATCTAAAAAAAATTATATATAACCATCAATCAATCCCCTCTATTACCCGCCTACCCAACACCGCCGCTTTCATAATACATTTTTCTCGTTCTAACTAATAATAAGTTGTATTTTGTAATAATAAATGAAACAAAAAGAAAACCAACGATTTCAAATGCTGTCGGAATTTTGTATTTACACATAGAATTTGCCTATCGATTGTATAACAATCAAACAGAAAAAAAACCAGATGAAATTATAATAAATTATGTAAAAGTGCTGACAATTTTCTGTATAAATAATTAACAATTTGATACGGAATAAATTTATACAAATTAAAATGGAAATGTAACGTAATTTGAATTCTTTGATTTTAAACAATTTTCAGCACTGCATGGTCACATTTCATCTATCGACATGGCCAGACTGCTGAACTGAGTTCAAACGGGATCGATAGCGACAAATATAATCGATACATTGACTCGTTAGCGGCTGAATAAAAGCTTCTTAGGTATAAGATAAAATTAATTAATCGACGACCTTGCCTCATGAATGTCATTCGTATGATTCGTTTAAATGAACACAGATTTTAAAATTTAATGAAGCCTTATAATATTTCAAATGACAACTGTCAACAAACACAGCTGATTAACAATGAGGCCATAATCATGCATGGGTGATTATATGTTTTGTGATCTGGTCACACTGGTCAATTCGGCCTGCAAAATGTAATGAAATCGGCGAGTTATCGGAGGCTATATATCCTAAACGAAGCCGAAAATCAAACATTTTTATTTAGTATTTTCGTCTTATTTCGTCGAGTTCTCTAAGGATCACTAGCGCTACAGTTACCGCAGTACACCTCTGCATTGAACAGGAATTGCTCCTCCTCTAATTATAACTAATTTTTATTAAGTGATGTTAATAACATAATCGATAACCAGAGCTGAACTGGAGCTAGTTCATTTATTTCTCAAACCGATATATAAATTTGTCGAGGTATATTTGTGGAAAATTTAACTTCATTCTTTACACGCACGTGGTGCGGTTTGGCCATACGAATATAAATTGAGAATTTTTGCTGTCCAATGCACGCTCGTTGGTTTATCACCCAGAACTTTCGAGTGCTATTTTAATGGACAAAGAGTAAAATTTACAATAATACCAGAATGCTGCGCGTATGTGCATCATTTTTATTTAAATTGTTGGACAAACACAAACTGAAAACGGCAATAATTATTCATTTTATGCGTTCTACAGTAATTTGTCGTCGAAACCCATAGACGATAGTTATGCTAATAACGCAAGAGAAACTTGACGTCATATAATAATCTGTTGGTCGATTATATCAACGATCTTTGTGATTTTGAGGTGACGCCACATGTCAGCAATATCGAATATGAAAGATTAGGTTAGGAAAGATCAGAGTTTATTATTAAAAGAATTATACACTATTTGCTATTTTAATGTTCCAGCTGCATCAAGCAAACGCTTGAGATTCTCGTCCTGCGACAGGGCCTTCTTTACGGCCAGCAAGAGCTGCGTATCGATTGCCTTGCTGTTCTGCTGTACGAGAGGCAGACGGCTGACACGTTTTGCCAATTCAGCCAATTTGGGCTGCTGCTGCAGGAACTGATCCAGCACTGTCGGTGAAATGTTGGCTATCTGAGCCAATTGTTTCACATGAGGCGGCACATTTGTAAGCTCCTTGGGCGAGTTGAGATGGGGTGGCGAATGGGGCTTGGTTGCCACAGTAGTGCTGGGAACAGGAGTTGTTGAGGTTGCTGGTGATGGCACTGGTGTGGGGACAGACGTTGGCATTACCTTCATGACCTGAGGTACCAATGCCGGGCGTAGAGGTATAGGATAATGATAGGGCAAGGGATGGTGAACGAAAACAGGTCGCCCACTACGCCCTGGGTGACCAGGAGCCACAAACACAGGCTGATAGGATACCCGCGTTGGTGCAGCGTTTTTCTCTGATCTGCTATATTGTTGCATAAAATTGTTTAAGTTCTGCACCCTGCGATCATATTCCGTCTGTGCCGGTATTGCTTTCGTTGTAGTCTCAATTTGCTTCGGCTGCTTGGCGGGCAATGCTTCGTAATCCGCATCAATGTCTGCATTGTTCTCATCCTCGTTATTAGGCTCATCCTCTGGCTCGTTGTCTGTTTCCGCATCGGATTCGTTGTCCATGTTCAGATATGCCTTCATTAGTGCAATATTTTGGTCATCAGAGATCACGGTACGTATGTACTTGATGGTGTCGGCAGCGTTGCCCGTGCCCAATAATTCACCCAAGTCACTTAAGCTAGGCAGTTGATCTGTACGTTTAAAACCCAGTTTATTGCGTATCAACTGGAGCAGGTCACTGGGATACTCATCGATATTGGCTGCAACTGGTTTCTCTGTGGTTGTAGTGGACGTAGACGTTACTGGCATCGATCCTGGTCTGATCAGTTTGTACACCGGAAAATTGTAATAGAGGGCATTCTGTAGCTTTGGATTTATTCTTGTTTTGTCGGTATCCACAATTATTGCACTGTCCTGGCCAAAAAATTTGGGCATCAATGCGACCCGAGCACTGATGCAGTTCAGCAAAGCCAACGGCACTAGAAATTTAACCAAACGAGCGGCTAGCATTCTGCTCGATTCGAGGTTTAAAGGACAACTGATCTCATCTAGCCTAGCGTGCCCATGAAAATGACTCAAAGCTATTTACGGTTCGGCCCGGTTCAAGGAAATTTTCATTTTATTTTTGTTTTTAGTGGTTTCCACGAAAAATTCTTGCAGACTCTGTATTCGGACTACCTGCTGTGTCTTAGAAAATCTCGAATTTCCATTGAATTTCTACCGAAACCACACACATACACGGGCATTTACTTCGAGTACCTGCATAAGGTTTTCCCAGAGGTCTCGTGTTTCGTGATGAGAATAAAGAATGAATTCTTAACAATACCAATTTTCCGACTGTTCTTTTTGCTAAATTGAGTGAGATTTATGAGGGGAAAATGGCTTCTTTGAGTCCACACTGAAGTTCTTAGTTTAAATACATATGTATTAAGATGATAAACTGCTTAATTAACCATCCGTTTATAAGTACTTTATATGTAAAAAAAAATGACAATTCAAAAACAAACTAACACAATTTATTATAGTTAAAGACCTTATAGATATCCGTTTAGCAGCTGCGTCTGTGATTAAAATCTGTAGCATGCAGAAGGATTTTGGACCACTTAAAACTAGGGAACGCTCTTTCTTTCTATATATAGCTTAGGCTGGTGTTAGGTGAAAGCACTAAAGCAATGTATAGTCCCTGTACATGGGAAGCTTACACATATCTCTATACATATATATCAATTGTATTTACATAGTATAACATCGTACATAAATTTAGCAGCATAAGATAATTTTGCAAAGAAATGGGAGTTAAGCTATGTAAACAAAGAGTCCGCTGCCCTATCACTTAGATACACCTACAAGGGCAGGCCGTATGCATCGTTCGTGCAGTTTGTAGCCGAGCTTAGTAACTTCAACAACTGTATTAGAGTCCACGGTTTTGTCTTCTTTCTGGAACAGAGCTTCGTGCATATTAGGGTCGAATTTCTGATTGATGGGATCCACAGGTTCTAGACCATGTCGTTTGAACACCTGCAGCAAGGATGCGCGAGTCATCGAAAGACCCTCGTATAGGTTTTTCAGATCCGCATTACTGCCAAGCTAAGAGTGTACAAAAAAAGTTGCATTATGATAATTCTCGGCCAGTGGGAAATGACGACATACCTTCTCCTTGGGTACCGCCTGAGTAGCATGACCTAGTGTGTCGGCCACCTCAAGAAGATCCTTGCAGAAGCTTTGAATACCAAAGATCTTAGCATCGCTTATCTGTTTATTAAGGCGTGTTCGCATGTTCTCGCTATCGGCTAGCGAACGCTTGTACTTGTCTAGCAGTTCGCTGTGCTGTTCCTTTGCTGTCGCCAACTCTTGCGTCAGACGCTCAATTTCCGGTGCGAGATCTGTTTTTGGTTGCTGTTCCGTTCCTGCAGCGTCTTCGACCTTTGTCTTCTGCTGTTTTTCCGTGCTGTATCCATGTCGCTGCTGTAGATGCTGTTGTTGACCCAGTCGCAATAGACTATTAAGGCATACAAATGAAATTAATGCATTAATAACTGATAACGTGCTCCCAAATGAATCAATTACGTCACAGAAAGAGACAGATACACGCGGTGAAAACCGGCTTACCATAGATTTTGCACACAAGCCGCAGATCTCAGCGCATCCACTCGATGAGTGAGCATTTTAATGGGTAAAGCCGTCTTTGTTGCCATTGAAGTTTTTGTTTCAAAACTACGTAAATTGTGAAATATTCTGAGAAGTGAATTTGTGCCTCAGAGCTTACTGAACTATCGGAAATTATTGTTATCGATTGATTACGTCCCGTAGCAGCGAGTTTTTGTATGTCATGTTTGATAATTTTATTTTCGCAGCATTAAGCTTTTTCTCGCGTCAGCTGTTAAACAAAAACAGCGATTAATAATTTTCTCACTACTGAAAAAAGCAAAGGAACGCTACATTTATTTATAAAAACTCCAGAGTTCCTACAATTCATAAATTCTTTATACAATAAGTTGGCCTTCAATTTAGGTTTTGCCAGTTTTCAAGCGAAAACAGCAACACTGGTAGGCAAACACATGTGTTTGAATTTTGATAACGGCTGTTCTTAATTTTGAAAGTGAGCGTGTAAAAATTGCAGTTTTTAACTAGCACAGTCCTTAATTTTTCTTATGTCTCTACATTCGTGGTAGGCTGCATAAAAGCCAGGAGAAGAATGTTTCTCTGATTTAAAATGAACATTTACTCATAAAAATATACATATTATTTACTTTTACTTTGGCGATAGATAATCCAAAATATCGGCTTGTTTGTATTTAAAAAAAAAAGTGAATGAATATTTATGCGTGACTTAATTAAGACTGTCCTTGCCTTGGGTCGGCAATAATTATACTTCCAAGCAAATGCCACGCCCTAGTTTGCCGCCGGGAGAAAGCAATTATAAAAATCATTGAAAAAATCCACAAGCCCATAGCACATTTCAAACATTTCGTATATACATATATGTTTATGTATGTATGTACATAGTGTACGATGAAAACGAGTGCGTGTGTGTTAAAAAATGCAAATTGAACATGCTCTGTAGTTGAAATCTGAGTAAAACAGGGTATTATAATTTGTCGTAGTTGTTGGATGGATTTTTAAGCTATGGTTATATTTTTAAGTATTTCTTTTTATAAACTAAATCTGAAATATAAGGAAAACGTTATAATTTTACATTCAATTATATCTGCGAGATGTTAAAAATGCAATTTTCAGCACTTACAACTAGTTACGCTTGGATTTTGTACTCTTGCTTTGGTTACCGAGCGTAATAAATTCAAAGTACACGAGTATATGTATGTGTTTTTCCATACAGCATCTCATTCACTATACACATTATTTACATACCGACGTTTGCATGCATTGTATAAATTTTAGAAGCTCAGGCATAGAAAAGCCTTTTAGTTGAATTTCGACAGTGAAACAGTGCGGTTGTTAAGAGCAATAAGAATACGGCCACAGCAAAAATTGATCTGTATAAAATGCGAGAGGAGGACATGCAGTTGGCGCTTCAAATGGTGGCCAAATCGAGCTCCATAGAGGATGAGAACGATGTAGTCGGAACTACATTATCGCCCACTGGTGCTCCAATGCCCTTAAAAGTATCTCGTGTCTTGGACATAAATGAGAGACGTAAACAATTTCGGTGAGATGTTAACGAAAAAACCCAAAAATAATTTACAATGCTCAGACTACTAAAAATACAAACGTATGTCGTCAAATTTGCATACACTCTGCTATTTTTACACAGTCTTTTGTGCATTTCCCTCATATTATTTGTATACGTTTGACGTTGTCTGCGCCGGGATACATTTAATTTATTCCTTATATTTATCTTCTTTATAAGAATTCAAAAATTGCCACCTTTCGTCATTGGGTAGCACTTCATTCGATTACGATTACACTTATGCCATCGACTGTTGGCCTGATATCGCAAAAATAATCGAAATAAAATAACTAGTCCAATTTACGTTGAATGAAAAAAGTATGCAATATAAATTGACATGTTGACAGAAGTGGGAAAAAAAATTACCATTTATGATTGATTTTCCAATTACATTTATTGTATGTTTGTAAATAGATGCTAGGGCATTTTAACCAACAGCAGGATTTTTTCGTTGACAATTTGCAGTCACACTGTCACATGTGTCCAATTGGCGACTGCATTGATTGAAGGATTGGCAACCATCAAAATTTTTCGTTTGTTTACACATTGAAATGTCAACACACTCAGACCCCCCCAAACGCAACGAATCGCCGGTAACGCCACTAACTCAAGCAGACGGCATCGGCAGCAGCAGCTATGGCAACAAGGAATGCCAGTGGCCCGATGACAACGATACGCAGGGCCGAGTCAGTTGTGGCCTCTACGACACCTGGTGGTGGTAAGCGTTAGTTGACAATTGCCCTCTCGCACACACATGTTGCTTGCTCCCTTGATTTGTTTAGTGTTAAGTATTACTTAACCTTATTTGTTCAATTCAAGCATGCAGAACAACCCAGTGTTTGTTTTAAAAGGGATTTTACAATTACTTATTGCCTAAATAAAGCGATAGATTAATTTTGTGTGGATTCTAAGTAACTCTGTGGACGCTGAGTAGGCTGCTTGTTTATCGCACATATGGGTTCAATCAGCTCATATACGTCATCAGATACGTCATTTACTGCCGGCAGCAGCAGTTGGAAATTTTAAGTGGTGCATAGATTTACCACTTGCAAAAATATTATAATTTGTTTTGTAAACTAAGGTTTAAATGTGAAAAGCATTCGCGATCCATCTGCCATTTGGTATAGTTGCATTCACCCGAAAGAAAGTAATCTTTAAATCGCTTTTGCTGTTCAATGGACCCTGCTGACATTGGCTTCTGCAGTTTTGTGGTTCATCGAACTTTATTTACATTGAATATCCAGCATACTTGTTGATTTTGTTGTACCGTTGCCCGTATCCCCGTTTATTTTTGGAGCAACGCTTTAAGGTTATGCTAATTTTGCAACAAATAAATCTGCGCGATTTCTGGTAGGTATTCATAGGTGGTATCATCCAACGTTGTAACAGATGCAGATTTACTAAAGCTTCTATGCCAGGGACGAACAGCTGTTCTCTTTTGTTCTCCTTCTCTCCTCTTTCTTGCACTTTATAGCGTTGCTTATTCCTTTAACGTTGCTCGTCTTGTGTAGAAAGAAGTTCTCAACGTAATTGTGATTTGTAGTCTAAATTTTCTCCCAATACAAGTGTAATCGTCATGTTTCCCACGTTTTATACAAAGTCGCCTGTTTTTCCGCGCCAGAGTTCACTGCAAATTGAAGAGTTCAACTCATCAGAACCCAATGGGAACAACAAGACGTACCAGCTAGACTCTTCCAAGTGCTCGCTTCGGTTATTATTATAATTAATTTATTTAAAATATGATTTTTTCATGGTTTATTAACTTTTGTTTCTTTATTCAGGCGCACGCGTAGCCTCAATGCACCGTCGCCCTTTCAACAGTTCGGACCATGTGGTCGCATTATGAAAAACACCGCGATGGTCATGCAAATCCAGGATCCCGCCAGTCAGCGCCTGACCTGGTACAAGCCACCACTGACTGTGCTGGTAATCAAGAAAGTAAGCGACGCATCCGTTCTAACGCCTTTTGTGCAGCTGGTCACGTGGCTGCTGCAGGAAAAGAACATGGTTGTGTGGGTGGAGTCGGCCGTACTCGATGATGCATTGCTCAATGAGGATAGTAAATTTCGGGATATACGAGACAAATTGGTAACCTTCAAGTGAGTAACAGTTGATCCACCAATATGATATATACTAAATTTTATACTTATCTCTTTAGAGACGGCCGCGATGATCTCACCGATCGCATTGACTTTATTGTCTGCCTTGGCGGGGATGGAACCCTACTGTATGCCTCGTTGTTGTTTCAGCATTCAGTGCCACCCGTCATGGCCTTCCACTTGGGTTCGCTTGGCTTCCTGACACCCTTCCGGTTCGATAATTTTGAGGAACAATTGAACAGTGTACTAGAGGGTCATGCCGCACTCACGTTGCGTAGTCGCCTGCGCTGTGATATGCATCGCAAGGGCGACAAACGTCACAAGGCGAACGAGGCTAATGACTTGGACATGCATGCAAGCTCGGATAAAAACTGCATTTTAGTCCTCAACGAGGTGGTCATCGATCGTGGTCCATCGCCATACTTAAGCAATATTGATCTATTTCTAGACGGCAAGTACATAACATCAGTGCAAGGCGATGGACTGATTGTGTCCACGCCCACAGGTAGCACAGCCTACGCTGTGGCTGCTGGTGCCTCAATGATACATCCCTCTGTTCCGGCTATTATGGTGACGCCCATTTGTCCGCATTCTCTAAGTTTTAGACCAATTGTAGTGCCCGCTGGTGTCGAACTGAAGGCAAGTATAGAAGCATAGAATAATTTATTATCAATAAGATCTATTTATTATATTCATTTCTGCATTTCTCACAGATTTCGGTCTCACCCGAAAGTCGCAACACCTCGTGGGTCAGTTTCGATGGTCGCAATCGGCAGGAGCTCTTTCATGGAGACAGTCTACGTGTGACAACCGCCATCTATCCGGTGCCCAGTATATGTGCCCAAGATCAGATATCCGACTGGTTCGCATCCCTTGCCGACGGTCTGCATTGGAATGTGCGCAAGCGTCAGAAATGTCTTGATGAGTTGTCAGATCTAACGGCTTCAGGATCAGAGGACACGTTCGATGACATTGAAAATCTGAAGTTGTGCGACGTTTAGTGTCCCAAGAAGGAACCACCTTATAAGTGTAAGCCATAGATGTATTCGAAATTAAACAATATCATGTATTATATAGTTGCACATCATTTTGTAATGTTAATCTTCTAAGTTGTTCTGCAAGAAACTCAAATTCGCTGGCATATATAGTTCATAATTTTGATACAACAATGAAAGAGTTTAATTTCTTTATTATATTTAAACGTATTTGTTTCGCCTGCTGTGAGAAATTGGAACTGTTCGACATGGAGAGAAAAAAATTCAAGTTGTATATATAGATTTTATTTTATTGTGAGATGAAAAGTTTATTTAAAATTTTTGAATGGATTTATTTTAAAATAACAAAAGGCAACAATGTGTGAGTTTACTTTGATTCTGTTATTAATTATTTACACATGCTTTAAATGGGGTTGGTATTAAGTTTTTAAAGACTATTCAGCGGGTTACATAGTATATCATATGGTGTATTCAAATCTGTTTAAAGTAAATCTGTTGACAATGCGCTCTCTGAAAGATACTGGAGTGTGTTATTTACTATTTACTATAATTATGCTGTGATATGTTTTGTTTTAATAATATTTGTTAATCGTTTGACTATGTGGTTAGAGTCTGTTTTGACTATAGATCGATCTCGTATTGAGTGCGCGCCTGGCCACTCGTTGGGTTGTGTATGTGGTTCACCTCGCAATTGTCTGTTGCTGCAAAGTCATTGGCAGCTGGCTCCACGCAGCTCCGCCGGCTTATCGAAAAACAAAAAAGTCTACTAAAACAAAAAAAAAAACGTTAGAAAACGGAATCGAAAGTAATTGAGGCGCCGCCATGCCGTTGCGTTTAGTAGAAAATATGTATGCTATGTTGCCCTCAGGCTGTACATGAGATGTACAACGACAAGTTACACGCTTCAGATTTAGTTCCATTGTTCATGTTCATTTTGCTTTTGTGTATTGCTTTTGCCTTTTTTGTTAACCACTTCAAGGTGTGCGAATCAATATCAAAATGTCTGTGCGTGCGTGTGAGTGTGTTGTATCGGTGTCACTGTCGGCGTCTGTGAGCAAGTTTGTATGCTGCGACAGGTGTGCGTGCTTATCTAGTCATATGAAATGCATAAAATCTCGAATCATAGGCGTGTGCAATAGTTGACTCTGAACGCTGCCAGTGCACGGTTGTGTTTGTGCGTATGAATATATTCAAAAGCAATTTATTTTAATTGCCAATTAAATTGAAAACTTAAACTTTGGCCACCATGAATATACAGGATATGGAGAGAGCGCAGCAAATTTTGTATGCAGAAGCTGACTCTGCGGCAACACCGGGCAGTTCGCCTGCTCCTCTGAGGAAAACAACAGTCGCCACTTTGGTGGATAAACGTAATCAATTTCGGTAAGCAATAAATATAAAAATATTAAAAACAAATCGCTGTACTTCATCAAGTTTACATACGTCCTTGAAATCCCACAAGTAATTACTTTATATCACTTAAATATAACAGCAACTTGTTGAGTGCTGTAGCAGTCGGTTTCACATCGCGCTCAATTTTGAATTCCATTTTTTTGTATATCGATATATCGTAGTATCTTAATTTTAATTTACACCTATTAAATCATTTTATTTAAAGTCATATTTTTACAACTTAAATATTTCATTATTTATATACACTGAAACCTGTGTTTATAAAAAGGTTGTTTTATTTTAGCTTTTACATATATCGATATATATAGCATTAGTCGTGTAACATTACTCATCAGCTGTGCGGTATTACAGCTTTTCGGTTCAATCAACAGGTGTTTATTAATTAAACTTTATTTAATAATTATGTGGAATTATACTCATGTTTGCCCATTGGTTCGATAAAGTGATTTTTTCGTTACGATAATTTCATGTTGACATAAAGCACATGTTCAATATTTTATAATTGCAGCTTTGTGGCTGTTATTTAACAGTCGTGAATATGTTAGATTTTATCGGTATACAACAATGTACGCGAGAAAGCATCGATACATTATCGATGTATATAAATATATAAACATAAAGAATTGGGCAAAAAATATGCATACTATAACTAATAAAGTGTGCTCAGTGAAATTATGAACTTGGATAATTTCATAGCCTAATTAACAACTAAAGTGCTCGTATTTTATATATAGACAGTGGATGTGGAAATGTTTGTCAAATGCAACTTAAGCAAAGACACAAAACACACACATATTATTGCTGCGTGTTGAAATTCTTCGTGTGAGGCCTTTTGCCAACTGTAGTGCTTTTAGTCATCATGTCCTTTCCTGATAACATTGCTAATATGCCATATCCAATGCCCAAGGCAACTGCAGCACAATCTGTGCCAGGTGCTCTGATATCAGCAGTAAATAAAAGTTCAGATGCAGCAAGCAGCAATAGTGGAATATATGATGAGCATGAAAATCAATTACTTAATGTGAATACAGCCCGCCACAGCAAACATGCTAAGAACGGATCAGCATCTTCGGCTCCAGGTCCTGGCCTGCTTACCAATGGTGTCACAGATAGCGATTTTCACAAGCATTGGTGGTGGTAAGTTAACATAACAACAAAACAAACAGCAGAAATAATAATAACAATTGGGGTTGACTGCCGGAAACAACTTGCACGATTTTCTTATTTTGTTGCAATTTTGCCTTGACAATTGCTGCACAGAAATACATACTATATGTATTAAACCAGCGCGTGTCGATAATAATAAAGTGGGGGCTCATTAGAAATGGGAAAAAATGTTAAGCAAGACTAGCTGCTGCTGCTGCTAATGCTGACTGCTACACGTTTGCATAACAAGCTTACAAGCTTTTATTTTACATAGCAGTCAGCACCTGTTCGCTGTTGATCAAACTCTCTCGCGCTCTCTCTCTCTCCGCTCACCCTCTCTTGTGCGCTCACGCTCCATACGAGCGCGCGCGCTGATTATACATACGACGCGTGTCCGACTTCACTCAGCTGTTGTTTACAACCTGATCGCCTGAGTCGGCCGACAAAGACGGCGACGGCGGCGTCATCGGCAACGACAACGACAACGTCGACTTAAAACGATCGTAAAATGTTATTTTCAAATCGCACAGATTTACAATATAATCACCTTTTTGGTGTTTCAGTTTAGCTCAGTTCAGTTCAGTTATCGCTTGTGCACTGGCCAGCGCGGTCGTGTTTGGTTTGATCTGTGGCGCTCTCGATATTGCTCTCTCTCTCTCTCTCTGTTTCTCGCTCGCCGCATTTTTTTCGCTCTCTGTCGGTCGTTGGCTTTGCATCCAAGCTTGGTTCGAGCTCGTGTGTTATTCGTGTTTGTTTCGTGTGCTAAATACGCCGTCGTCTTATATAACATGTAATTAATTATGTAGAGGACTTTGCTGCATTAAACATTTTCTAGCTTAACAATGACTTGGCATTTGACGGCTTTGTCGGCTGTAGTCCGGCACTTTCCATTTCTTTCTCGTTTCACTTCTAACTTTCGCATTACGGGCTTACTTACACCCTGTACTTAGACTTTGAGTCTAATTTAAACGCGAGACAATCATTAGCAATTCACGTGCCTAATTTATGTGTAGCTTACGTCAAGATTGCAAGTCGTCACGTTGTCTCGACCCTCAATAAAACCAAACGGACAGTTTGCCAGTCCAATAGTCACTTAGTCAATCTGTCGATCTGGGTAATTGATAATCACAGTATTAGTCGGGGTCTTTGACAAAGAAGCACTGCGCACTTTGTTTGCACTCTCAGCTTATAATCGATTACATATTACATGAGTATTTATGGGTACTCGTTGTTTCTTTGTTCAATAATTCATTATTAATACTCGTGCTATGTTCGAGCTTGTCTATTGTCTTAGACTGGGCACAAGGAGACGGAGAAGTAGGAGACGGCGGGCGCTTCCTTTGTTTACACAAGTATAATGATTATTGTTAATTATCTTTAGTATATTTTGTTTAATTACTTCCTGGTGTGCTACTTTAAGATTGAAAATGAATGATTTGCTAAAAATAAAAACAAAAAAAGATATTATTTTTCTCTTCTGTAAATTTAGAAAGATTTCGGTAGATTTTTAGGCTGTAATATCTATACCTGGAAAAGGCACTAGAAAGACCTGTGACTGACTAATGTCTTTTTAAGTTTTTGTCTTGCTTTCGCTCGCTTTCTTGTATAACCTTTTTTTTGCGAATGTCTATAAAAAATATAATGGCAATTAGTTGATGTCAGAGCCGGAACTAAGATCGGGTCTGGGCGTAAATAACGATTTTATCGTTATTATCGATGTGATTATTGTGCAAACCTGTTGCCAATTACCAAGTTATTTACGGTGTTTAATAAATATGATTATTTATTTTTCTCGTATTTTTGGGTTATTTTCATAAATTTTTTAACTTTAAGCACACGATTCGTTGGGGCTTTTCCTAATCGGGCATACGCCCCTCCTCGGTTGTCTGGTTAACACCTTTCGAAAAAAAGGGAGCAAGGTCAATTATGTTTACAGTTTACACTTTGTTTTTTGGCCAAGTTAACAGCGGCATATCAGGGCCAACTCAAGTCGTTGCCAGGTCGACAATGTCAAGTTAAAACTAAGCTAATTAAAACCATAATAATTCTAGCCAAAAACTAGCCAAAAATGTGCTAAAACATTGCGAAAAAAAAACAATATTTTGACTTGAATTCGCGGGTGAACATTGAACTGCATGATGGCCTGTCGTTCCGACATTGATTTGGCCACGCTACATCAGCACCGGCTCGAGGAACGCTGGCAATATGGACTCGCCTGGAGCAGTGCCCACGGTGGCGGTAGCCAGCAACAGCAGCAGCAACAGCAGCGCCTAACGCACTACAACGAACTGCTGAGCCGGCACAGCGTTGCCCAGCAGCGGCTGCGTCTGGCCAAAACTGGAGGCTACTACAAGATAAAAGATGCTGGCGTTACTGCAGCAGTTGGCAGCAGCATCGCAAGTAGCCCGAGCAGCAGCAGTTCATGTGCTGACGAGATGATAAGCAGCAGCAGCAAGGTGAAGGAGAACGTTGCGGACAACAATCAAAATGCGAATCACAATCAGAGCAACAACAACAACAATAACACGCCACCCCAGCCGGAGGATGAGGATGACAGTTATTTCTCCAGTACAACACGACGCAGACGCTCCGGCACTTGGCCGTAAGTAACGTTGACCCAATACCAACAACAACAAAAGCCAAATATCTGGTTTATGGCAGTTTGAGATTAGCCAAGAATTTTGGGTTGAATGTGTTCGGAATACTTAAGCCGATTCGAAAATATACACACATATATATGCAAAGGTATAATATGGTACAAATTTATTTAGAAATTGTAGCAAATTGTTTGGTATTATAGGGTAGAGAACTTTTTTAATTGCACATGTACTTCTTTTTAGGTTGGTTCGTCTAAAAGTTTCAGTTACCTTTGGTTTCTTTATTGAAATTTATTTAAAATATGAATATATATATATATATATATATATTATATATGCCATCAAAAACGGGTTCTGTTTTTTACTGAACATTAGAAAAACAATGAGAGTGCATTGTTCTGTTTATAATGTTTATAAAACAGAGTTGAGAAAGCTTATAAAAATTATCAAATGTTTTCTTTACTCGCTCTAAGTACAACATATATACATGTGTAACTGATAAAACAGACTTATGCCAGCTAGATAAGCATCAACAGTACAGTCAAGCTTCGCTATATTATATGCAAAAATGATTACCTGTCTTGCCAAATGATAAGAACTATTTAAATGTTTCCATGTTTATTAATATGTGTACTATTCCTTTTTACTGATTAATAATTATGTCATAAATGTGTTTAATAGTTGGCGCTGTTCGATAACACATGCGATAAAGACAAGTGAAAATTATTCCAATGACCTTGAAGACAAAGAAACCCGGAGGAACTGATAAGTTACAGTGTTGAGTTCGACAAAAAAAAAAATAAATAACGTGCACATTTTGTTTACGCTGATTGCAAAATACTCGAAAATAGTGTTGATAATAATTTTGCATTCTCACTGAAGAAAATCTCTATTTCACAATATTGTTTATTGTGATTTTGATTTAAATTAGAGTATACATAGTTCGGTATACCTAAAGTTTTGTGAACTCGATAGAAATACCGTAGCTCCAAAGTCCCTGACCCTTCTTGCAAGCACAGCTTGAAGCAGTACATATTATTTTTATTTTTTTTGTGATTATTATTATTGATCAGAGTTTTTTTTGGCTTTTGGTTTTGACCACTCGCAAACGAGTTTGTTAACACCTCGAACTCTCGACTCGAAGTCGGAGTCAGTCAGAGACAGAGCCGAGAATGGGCTGGGGAAGGGGCAAGTGCTATGATGACGATGAATGTTAATTAAAGTCGATTGGCATTAAGCACACAAAAAAAAAAAAACACGAATTCGAGTGGGTCTCTCGAGTTGATGTATAACTCTTTTTCGGTTTTGGTTTTTCGACCATTCCGATCGATGTGTGTGTTTTTGCGTTTATTAACGATTTGTTTTGAAGAACCAAAATGAAGCGAAGAAGCGAAGACATTGAATATCAGTCAATAGCAATTAATTCAATCGGATCGGTGCCAGTTTGTGCGAGGCGCCATTCATAAATAAGAGAGAGAGAGAGAGAGAGAGAGAAAAAAACCCCTAGACAGACGATCTGCTGCCTGTTTAAGCAAAGGTGTAACGGGTCATCAGACATAACCTTCAATTTGCATATCTGTCTTCTGTCGCAGCGTACAGTCGCGGTCTGTTAACCGTAGACTGACTGACAGACAGACAGACAGTTGGGTAGACAGCGTGTTGTCCCTTTAATTAATACTACTAAATAGTATATGCAAGTGAAATTGCTAGAAAGGTTGCTCAAAAGTCAATGACGCGTGGCTTTTGGCCTCGTCACGGTGTGACGTCTCTCTTCTATATCTGAGAGTATTACAAGTAGTACGTATGTATAAATAACAGAGTATCACTATCTTCAATAACAACAGACCGTCACTTAATTCACATTATTTCCCACTTTCCAATTAGTCTGCCCGAGTTTATTGGTGCGCGTAGAGCTAACTTTATTGTCGCTCGATTGATAAATAATTGAAAGAACAATATGTCGAGTAAGTGTTGATTAACAAAAGAAAAAAAATGTGTGTCTCTATCAATGAACATTTATAAATACCAAACGTGAAAGTGATGAAATGGCGTGTGAACTGTTTTACGCTGATTGTGTATTATAAAAAAATATGTTTCAATTTTTAATTTACATTTCAAAAATATTTTTAATTAACTGTGCTTGTTTTAAAATAATTAAATTAAATTAAATTAATTAAAAGTAAAATATACTCAAACGTTCGCTTCGTGCTTGAGCACGACTCACGCGCATCTCTATTTGAACTCCGAAATTAACTCCAACTGCCTCAGAGCGGGGAAGAGCAGAACAGAGAAGAGCAGTGGAGAGGAGAGCGTAGAAAAGCCTCTCAGCTTATGGCACGGCTCATTTAGCGGACACACAAACCGCAGTGGCGTAACTGCTGAGTCATGTTGTCATCATCATCCACCCCAATCAATTAATTAAATCCCGCACTTAGCCAAGTTATCTACCAATGAGGAACGTGACGCGACATGAGTGTCATGCTCCCACACTATTTCGCTCTTCGTTCTCTCACAATCTTTTGCTCACTGCTTCTCTCTCTCTCTCTCGCTCACACTCAGCTGGTGTGCAATTCCTGTTTGTTGCGACAAGTTTATTTGCGATGTAATGAAAACCAAAATATTGTATCAATATACGTGTCTCTCACACACACATAGACATTCCCCCACACATGTGTTCCTTGGCACTCAAAAATGCGATTGGCTCTCTCAGTGATTTTGTAACCTTCGAACGAGCCAGACATTCCGAACTGAGCTCGGTGTGAGCCAAGTAGCAGCAAATTCCAACAAGTTTTTCGTTTTCTGTTTTCTGTTTTGGTTTTTGTTTTTGTTTTGTCGTCGCTTCGTGCGAAGTTATAAAATTAAGTTCGCGTGATTTAAGTTAAAGAACACATTCAGGTGTGGCTCCATCAAAACATGCAGCATCAGAAATTGACCCTGGCCATGCCGCATTCTGGTCCACACACGGAGCAAGCTGCAGCAGAAGCGGCACCAGCTGCTGTGCCCGATGCAAGAATCTTAAGGTGCCCGGGAAAGATGGATCTTACGGGGTTTACATTTCCTATTTGATTTTACTAATCTTCTCGCACACCCTTCTCTATTGCAGGCGCACGCGTAGCTTGAATGCACCGTCACCCTTCCAGCAGTTTGGGCCATGTGGTCGCATTATGAAAAACTCCGCAATGGTTATGCAAATACAGGATCCCGCCAGTCAGCGTCTGACCTGGTACAAGCCACCGCTGACTGTGCTGGTCATCAAGAAGAAGGATTCGCAGGTGTTGCTGCCTTTCGTGCAGGTCGTCGAATGGCTGGTGCAGGAGAAGAACATGGTCGTCTGGGTGGAGTCTGCGGTGCTGGAGGATAAGTTGCTGCGCGACGATTTCAAGGTGGAATGCGAGAGCGCCAAGTTCCGCCAGGTGCATGAGTATTACAGTGGCGTGCGACAGCGTTTTCTGGCGCTGCGCGAGAAATTGGTTACCTTCAAGTGAGTTTGCCAAATTGATTAAGCTGTGCAGCAATGTGTAATTCCTTTTGTTTTTCGCTTTTACAGAGATGGTCGGGATGATCTTACCGATCGCATTGATTTCATTGTCTGCCTGGGAGGCGATGGCACCTTACTGTATGCCTCGCAGCTGTTCCAGCAGTCCGTGCCGCCTGTGATGGCCTTCTACCTGGGCTCCCTTGGTTTTCTGACCCCCTTTCAGTGTGATAACTTTCAGGAGCAAGTGACCAATGTACTGGAAGGACATGCCGCACTCACGCTGCGTAGCCGCCTGCGCTGTTCGATTCATCGCAAGGGCGAGCGACGCAAGGAGTCGCTGCATCAGGCAAATCACAATGTACTCAAGCCCTGTGCCTACCGTGCTGGACAAGTGGGCAATAATAATGGCTACGGTGAGAAGTGGGGCAACGATAACCCTAGCATTCTGGTGCTCAACGAGGTGGTCATCAATCGCGGACCATCGCCCTATCTGAGCAACATCGATATCTACTTGGATGGCAAGTACATAACGTCGGTACAGGGTGATGGCCTGATAGTGTCTACGCCTACGGGCAGCACAGCATATGCAGCTGCCGCGGGCGCATCCATGATCCATCCCTCTGTGCCGGCCATATTGGTAACCCCGATCTGTCCGCATTCACTGAGCTTTAGGCCCATTGTGGTGCCAGCCGGCGTGGAACTGATGGTGAGTAGGAGCCCTATTTATTTGATCACAGTTCCCAGCTTATTAATTTATTCCTAATCTCTGCAGATATCCATTTCGCCGGACAGCCGGAACACTTCGCGCGTCTCATTCGATGGCCGTAACGATCAGGAATTGAATCATGGCGACAATCTGCGCGTCACAACATCAATTTACCCGGTGCCAAGCATCTGTGCTCAGGATCAGATAACAGACTGGTTCGACTCGCTGGCCGAGGGTCTGCACTGGAATGTCCGCAAGCGTCAGAAGTGCCTCGATGAGCTATCCGACCTGACATCTGCATCCGGTTCGGAGGATACGCTCGATGAGTTTGAAAACCTAAAGATGTGCGATGCGTAATCAAACCTGATGATCGCTAGTTGAGTTTCTTAGCTTATACTTACTATATAGTTTGTTTAGCCCCTGCTCGTATCTTGTGCAATCTTGTAGATCGTACAGCATAGTTCTTAGAGAGACTAGGAAAATACTCCGTTTTATTGTACAATATACAGAATATGTTATTGTTTATTAACCAGCATAACTTACTTAAGCATACATACATATATCATTTGGTTGAATTTAATGTTAGATATTCGCAATACTTGTTTAAACTAGACAAATTCTATATATATGTTATATACTACATGTATGTTTGATGCTTGAGAACAAACCTTGATTAGCCGTAGTTCGTAAGAGTGGAGAATAATATCAAGTGCCGCGAAATTGTGCATTCTGCATTCGAGTGCAGGTTTGAATTGTTTTTATGTGTATGATATAATATAATAATAAATTGTATTATTTACTAAAGCGACGCAAAAACAAACACTCTGCTTTATTTCACAATCACACATATATATGTACAGCAATTAATTAGATAAGAACAAAGCATCGACATGAGACAGCAGAAAGCACTTAGAATCAAACCTGACCAGAGCAGGGCAAGCGGATCGAGCTGAGGCTGACCAAGAAGAAATGGGATGATGGAGTCTACTGTTAGGGGTATGGGAATCAGTCTCTTTAAACCATAGCCCGAATGATTTCCAAAGAATTTTAATATTTTAAAACTCTTAAGATTTATTCAAATTATATGTTAGTGAATTCCTTGCGATAAGCTCAATAAATCCGATTTACTCTCAATTCTTACAGGAATACTACGAAGTACTTAAATCCAGCTTATACATTATCTGTAATTTTTTGTCTTTTTCCATTTTTTTTATTTTATGCCGCACAATAAATCAAAAGCATTTAATAAAAGCTGAGTAAAATAAAATAGAATATGTGTGGAATAGAATAAAATCCGACAAGAAAGAAGGGGAAACAGAAACGGACAGAGGGAGCGCAAATGGAAGTGAAATCGTTTCATGGGGAGTATGGAGTATGCTACGTGCCGGCACGAAGTGCGTTTATTATCAATTTTCACGCCTTACCTCGGAACCCCTTGCCTCCATCCCTCCCTCCCCCCACCTACAAATGCCATACACATTTCCCATTCCAATTCCGATTTAAGCGAGCAACAAGTGCGTCCCCGAACGCATTCTTCGGTCTTTGCAGCATCATCGCGCGTCAGTTCTCACTGGCAGATAAAAGCGTTGCGTTTATCCGACTGTTCCCATTGGTCGAGCAGCCAGAAACCAAAGGCCAGAAGCCACGCCTCTCCAGCCCATCCACTGCGCAGGTTTCGGCCAACATCGAATTTCGTATTGTGTACAAATTTATGTTAACATTTTCGCTTTAATTATGGTAGGGAACTTAATAGATTGGATGAAATCAGAGCGAAAATCAAAAGTGAATCGAAATTTTCTTAATGAATTCTCACATGAAGAGTTAAAGGAGCTTTGTATTTTATAATATTTTAAAAGACATTTATAGATTGCTAAGGCATTAGGTTATAGATTATATCTAAGCCCTATATATCTTTCATTTCCTTTTTAAGACTTATGAAAATTATTTGTTTTCTATAATATATTAGATTTAATTTACTATAGATTTCAAATGAGGAGTTAAAGGAGCTATGTATTTTAAAATATTTTAAAAGACATTTATAGATTGGTATAGGTTATTGAGAGCTCTTCAAATGAATAAGCCCCATATATTTCTTTCATTTTCTTTTTGCAGACTTATGGGAAGTTTTTGTTTTTTTCTATATTATATTAGATTTAATTTATTATAGATTTCAATAAACCTGGAATAAGAAATAAGCTGAAACTTATGATAAAAAGATATTATATACATATGTTATGTATGTATTATATGTTTACCTATAAGGCAGAATAATAATCAATCAATCTCTCCAATTGCAATTAGCAAATATGCTTTCCATTATTATGTAGAATCCCTTTACATAACTTTCACTTGGCAGCATAAGAGCATCATTCCCTTTTTCCCCCCTGCGTGCAGAAGTTTCAGAATTCGACACCAAAGACTATTTTAATTTTGCGGTAGAAGGAAAAAAGAAAAACCATATAACAATGCGAAATATGCTTGGAATTTCTTAATGACGTTCGGCTGAGAACTTAAGACAAAACAATGAAGGGCAAACCCAGCATAGTGAATAGTGAAGTCAGTTAGGGGTATTCCATGCCATGGCACGTGCTGATATTTCAATAGAATAGCGCAAAATATGCTACACCCATCCCCCCAACGAAGTTGCCTTCGTGAGAGCTGAAGGCATCTCGATAGGGTGGGATGAGTTCAAGCTAAATGAAAAATATTTTCCATTCACACAACATACGACGCACTGGCGCAGCACTTGACATCTGAACTTTGGCCAGAGAAGCGTCCATTGAATCTCAAAATGCTGATGACAGCTCTGAAGTCTCTCCCCCCCAACCTCTTCTATCATATCGTTCCCCGAGGGGAGTCGTCTCTACTTTGCCTACTTTGAGTTGCATTTCATTTTCCAAAAAAGGAAATTAAACATTTTCACTCGAGTTGCTTTTGTTTCTCTCTGATAAAAGTTGACCGCAAAACGATTATAGAGATGATTCAGATTCGTGTGTGTGTGTGAAGCACCCGCATAAGTTGACTAAAAATTGTTAACAATATGTGCTGATAGTAGCTCTTTAATCTTTGCTTCAAGTCAGCCTCCTGCCCCCAATTGTTTGCCCATTTGTCATACCTCATTTATAGAGCGGCAATTTGAAGTGTTCCATTTTTATCTGAGTTATTTGCTTGGTTGATTGACAAATTTAAAGCTTCTATTTGCCAGTTAGGCTTATACATATACCCTAAGGATAATAGCAATAAAAGTAGTATAATATCAAACTTGTAACCGCCAGTACCTTATATATATATATATATTTGGGAAGGGAAGAGTTTTCATTCAAAATTGCAAGAAAATTTCAACCATCAAATATAAGTATTTTTTATAAAAATAGGTAAGTTATATTGAAAAAAAAACAATAGAAAAAATTTAAAAACTTGTTCTGCAAACTAGGGTAATATCTGGTCGAGTCCGTTTTCTTTCTTTTTTATGCTATGGTCCTCATGAGTTCCCTTTCTTTGTCGCAGCTAACCCACCTACTCATACACATAAACACATACACATGTACACATATGTATGTATGTATTGGTCTACACATTGTATGATTTAATGCCATCAGCCATGGCAGATTTCTAGTCCATTAACTTTGAGGTTATTTGGTGACGCTATTTTAACACTTCAATGCTATAGAATACTATATGAGGCATTTGATTTCTTTTTATTTTCTCGAATCTGTTGATTCTCCGCATATTTGTATCCTTTGCCCGCCCGCTCTTAAGTGTTTCGTGAGTATTTTTGGGAAAAAGGGAGAATACTTCTATTTTTATGCGAGGGTCAAAAATGTTTTCAAGCTCGACGGGGGCTGCGTGTTGCTGCGTCTCTTTCTTGATTGAAAGCTCAATCGCGTGTTGATTCGCCCGTGTAGCGGTTCTTTGCTCACTTGACACAGCAGCAGAGGCAGCAGCAAAGGCAACAGCAGCGGCAGCGGCAGCATCAATGTCACTTTGTCGCTTCCTGTGCGACTAATTGCATAAATTGCAGTTTACTTAGCGGTTGATCAATTTAGCGATATCTATTCGGGCTGACCCAGTTCAGTTCAGAGAGCGACAGAGAAGAAAGAGAGAGAGAGAGAACTGTGCGCAACAGGTGACGCTGCGCTGTTTCATCCGCAGTGCAACAATTGCCACAATCGCAGCGACAACACGTTTTCTTTCTCTCCCCCAGAAAGGGACACCTGTTAAACTGTGCTAAAAGCAATACAAAGTAGTAAAAAGAATAAAGTGGAATACATAAAAACCAATTCGACAAAGTAAAAGGTGAAGAAGTACGTGAAAAATACATTTTAAGTGTGATTAGAGTACCATAAATTGAGAATATATTTAATTGCGTGCTTTTAGGCTTTAAGTGTTACGTTGCGTTGCATTACGTTACGTTACGTTACGTAGGAAGGCATCACACGTCACTTTCAAGATGGCGTAAAATAAGCTGACGCTTATTTAACAGAGGAATCAATTAGGCCTAATATGCTGGTGCTCGGGTGCTTTCTATCCTTCCAATACATATGTGCATGCTACTCTTATATATGTATATAAATTCATGTGTATACGTATGTGTGTGTGTATGTTGCATACTTACAGGCGTGTATAGCAATTGACAGTGAAAATAAAATCAAACAACAGAGCCCACACCACACACACAGACACACTCACGCAAACGAGTCCACTCTCCCTTCGCACGCTCTCTCTCTCTCTCTTACTCTTTCGCACTCCAACACAATGAAGGCAATTGAGCTGAATCATTGCCGCTGGCAGTTTTCTGCAATTTGCCTTTAGGGGTGGGGGCGGGCACTTCAACAGGCGACGCGACACGACGTCGGCTTTGACGTCGTCGACGTCGCAGCAGCACACAACAAGTTGCAGCGCGGCGCTACGCACGGCAGAGCAGCGCGGCGCAGCGCAGCTTTTGCTTGCTGCTGCCCTTTCGCATTTCGCATTCCACATCCTGACGCAGCGAGCGAGGCTCTGTCCACCGCCTCGTGCGGCGTTCGCAGTTGACTTTCAGTGCGAGATGAAATCTCGTGGCTGATGGACGTGTGTTCGTTTCCACGGTTCCACGTTTCCACCACCGCAGTGCAGCATCAGCGAGCAAGCAGCGCCCCAACAGACACTTGTGGCACTTCGAGGAAGCTGTTCGCCTTTATCTGCAGGAAGAAAATGTAGTTTAAATAACAGTTAACTCAACTGAAGTTTGTTCAAATCAATCAATGTATCTCTGAAATCGTGTGCGCCCAGTTAAAGTTTAAATAAAACTACCGAAAACCCCACAAACTGAAACTGAAAATATGTGATTTGACGGAGAAACGGGTGTAAGTCAGAAAAATATTTAAAAGAAATTTAGAAATTGTTTCGAATAAGTAGCGAGTATTTGATAAAACATCTTTCATAATATTATTAAAATCCTATAATTTTGAAAATATATTTTATTTTAATTTTTAAAATAGTTATTATTCAACTACACTTTTTTACAGTGTATTCACAAGTGTGTTTCAGCCTACAAAATCAATATAAGCCGAGCCTATGCAGAGTGTTGACGTATTACACTGGCCAACATAGGTTTGAATCAATAATACAAGAAACTGAATTATTATCTTTAAAATATATATATAAAAAAAAATATATATAAAAACCAAATCAAAATTGCAATTTAATTTACAATCGAAGGAACTTGAACCATGTTAACCAGTGCAATCTGCAAAATCTTTTGTTTGCATAGCATAAAGTTCCGCAATTACATTTTATATAAATACACATTCATAAATTTGTATGTGATTGAGTGTGTGTGTGTGTAAAGCAATTTATGTGTGGGTCTTTGGGGCTTTGCTTTCAATCATATTTGTATTTTTTGCATCGATTCTCGAATTTATTTTCATTAGGGAAATAAAATAGAAAACTTGGTACCCATTGGCGAATTTCACAGCACATTGAATGAATCAACAAGTGGTATATTTTCAGTATATTCGTAAAGGGAAAAATGTGAAGGATTTGAGATATTTACCTAATATATTTAATGCCTAAATTTCTTATCTGGACTTGCTATCTCCCACAGGAACATTCCAACGCACAACTTCACCCCAAATAGCGCTGCATTTACAGCTCTAACAACAATAAAACCCACTCAAGAAATAAGTACAACAAGTTCCATAACCCACACATTCCTCGCAGCAATAGGAAGAGGTCGTATAACAAATATTGCAGGTAAGTAACCAATATACCCTATATGGTGTATGCATAACAATGGTTGCGAATTCGTACCCTTCTGTTAGCTTGGGATCGCCATAAACTGGGACAAGCTTCGGCTGCTGTATTTATAAACCGGGTAATTAAATCTAGGAGTAGGAAGTTACCGAAAAAGTTGTTTATCTAGTATTCTAGTTCTTTGCTCACCCGACTGGTAAAATATAACGCACTTTTCAACACAACTTTTGAGACTTCAAGGTTCTTAGTAACTTGTTATCATATCGTTATATTCTCTCATCGACTTGTTGAGTTTCTGTTGTTTTTTTTTTTTTTTTTTTTGGGACATATTTGCATATTTCTACGTTCTGAATCAGAGTTATTTTTTCTTTCAAAGTGAACGCACGCATTTTTTCTAGCTCCACGCACAATTTTTCTTAAATCTAATAAAAAAACTTATTCTTACATTTTTTGCAACTTATACTTTGGTATGTATAAAATTTAATTTATAAATATATTTCCTTTAAAGTCTTTTTATCTGAGCAGATTTGTTTCTCTCGCGCTCACGCCTTAACTTTTTCGGTTGTTTTTGTTTAGTTTTTGCTATTTTATCTATTTATTATTCTATCTTCGGTTCTCCGTTTTGGCATACTAATTTCATTGACATATTTACATAATTTTCTGTTTTAATCAAAGAGATTTTTTCTACAAAAGTATTATATTATGTTAAAAGATTCCCCAATTACAGAGTATACATTAGTTCTTTATCTGTCTTTCTTAATAAACTACTTGAATAAGCTTTAATTTTGAGATATGAATATTATTAATATAATATATATACACATTTATAATCATAATCATATAGTACGTAGCTGGCAGTGCGGTCTCGGGCGTGAGTTTTTAATTGATGCTTATTTAAAGAATCTCTGAGCGCAGTTTAAGTCGAGTTGCGTGTCTCGCATAGAAGGTTGGAGGAAGGCAACTAGTAAGGGTCGTGTAGCGGCCGTTAAATGTGAAGAAATAAGAAAAATAATAAAACATACTGGGAACAATAAATAGCAACATTTATAAATAGATAAATAAGAAGCTAAGCACGTGCAAACAATAATAATAATAATTCCAGCTAATTTTTGTGCATTTTTTGCAAAGCGTGCTGCGATTGCATCGGGCTTATCGCAGGGAACTCATCGTGCATTTGTGTGTTAAACTACAAAACCGCATTAGGTTAATTTATATTATTTAAAAAGTGCAGTGTATATTTTCTATGATTTATTTAATTAGCAAGGTGTCGCTGAGAAACCGATAGGAAATGCAAGACTTCCCTAAAGATATTTAAATTTATTTTTCGCTGTGCAACGAACCTTATAATGAATTTTCCGATTGTTATTGAATTAATTTAAATAATTAATTAACATTAATAATACTTTGATTAAGAGTGGAAATATCATTTGCGTGGGAAATCAACAATTTCCAGTTCAGATTAAAATTCCGAAATTCGCTATACATTATTGGGAATATTCGAATATAATAGATTCAAGTCGCTATAGTTGGAGAAATTGTAAAGGGAGGAAGATTGGAAATTGTTGTAATGATTTAATGTTACCTCGCAAGTATCAAGAAATTTAAGTTAATAATATTTACAGGGTACCTGGCAGTCAACTGTGTTTTATCTCCATTTATTTTGTTTTGTTCTTAATTCTCCCATCAACAACGTTTTAAGCAAAGGGCACACGCGACGCTCATCGCATTGCACATTGCATAAATTTAATAATTTTTTTTTTACTGCAATTAAAATTGATGAAGCGGAGTGGAGGTGCTTCATCTCCATGTGCAAGTACGATATCATTCCTTGCTCGCTCTGGAAATGCATTGCCAAACTAGAATAGATTTTTCACTTGTTTTTCTCAGGTTCATAAAACTCATTGCATGCCCATGGCTAATAAATAATTGCGAAAAATGCATTTAGACACTTTATAGGTGAATTCAATTCAAGTTGAAATTTAAATTGAAACACGACGAAGCTGGGCGGGAAGACGAGCGTCGTGTAAGACGAACAAACACGCGCAAAAAAAAAAAAAAATGCACAAAATCAAAAGCAAAACACACAAAAACACTAACTAAATAATAGCAAAAATTTTGCGCTTACTTGTGTATTGTTGTTGCATAGTATTATTCACAAAAATTCATTAAAAAAGCGCCAAGCGACACGCCAATGATTTTAGTTCACGTTGAGAGCGCCGACTTGTCGGCAGAATCGCCAGGAACCGGGAACACAGCATAGCGAACTGAGATCTGAGAAGCAGCATCAGAGATCGGAATACTCCATATAAAAAAAAGTGAGAACAAGTGTTTGAGAAAAAAGAGAATTACCTAAATAATACACAGTGATACTTTCACCCAAGATCGGGGAGTGCGTTTCCAAAAATCTCACACATACGAGAATTCCTATTTAAACAGATATGCAAGTCTCCAAAAGAATTGGCGATATATATTAAATATTTGTTTGTGAGTGTTGGTTTTCTGAGTTGAAATAATATAATATTATTCAAAAGAAATTCTAATAATAACCTAAAAGAACTCATCATTCTGAGGTACCAAAGCTAAGATACCCTGTCAGATTGTGAATTTCTTAAACAATATTTAAACAATATTATTTCAAGAAAGGTATAAGCGACCATATATAAATAAATTATAAATAATGTTTCTAGTGTTTCTAGTTTTTATATAAACTAAATATCGTTTTCTGTTAAAAAGATTATTTGACTGAGTATCTTCTAGTCGAAATCATATTTAATGCTATTTTTGAAAGAGATTAATAGAGACAAGCAAGCTGGGACATCATTCTAAAAAACGGCTGGTTAATCATTAATCAATCACAGTTGGATATATATACAAATCAGTTGGAGATTGATTATAACTTTTCTAGATGTTTTTACAATTATTTAAATCTACGCTAAAATATTAGCTCAGTTCTGTCCCAGTATATCAAATTAAATGGGCAATATGTTCTCGTATATTTTAATAGTACTTTATAAATACTATATATATATATATCTGTTTGGTATAGTTAGTGTCGGAACTAATTGCACTCTATGATCAAATCATTTTTAATTGCACATTTGTTGAGTGTCCGTCCCACTGTCCGCATTACGTGACAGTTCAATTAGTTCCTTAAGTACGGGAATTAACTAGCCTCTAATTATCCAAGTAAGTGTAACACTTATTCCAATAACTAATAGTTATATGATTAATTTATGAAATGTATGGGAACTTGAACTCAGAATTAACTAAATATACAGTTTAATCTCGTTTTAACACGATCCTCTAAACGTACTAAGGAGAACTCAGTTATATTTCACTTAACCTCACTTTAAACTATACCTAACCTCAATTTGATTCGCAAGTAAGTTGCTAAAAGTTAACTAAAAGTTCAGTAAATGTTTGCTGAGAGTCTGAAGGCGTGAGACTTGCTGGGAAAGTGAAAATATATATATGGGTGAAACTTTGAAAGCTTCTAATGCCACTCAGGGAGCACTCAATCAAAAGGAGACCGAATCCATCTTGCACATCGTTCCGTCTTCCATCTTCCGTCTTGCTCTCAATTATGAGAACGTTTTGATTTAATTGACTGCAAGCTAATTCAATTTTTGTTGGGCTGAGAGGAGACGCTGCCAAATTTGGCTAACGTTTTGGGCTAAAAAGAAAACGATGCCTGCTGCCACTTGTCTTTGGAGGCGTTCAAGTGTGTGTTAGAGTGTGTGTGTGAGAGAGAGAGGGAGAAAAAGTGTGCGAGGTCTAAACGAATTAGATGTGAAATTCAATTTCAATTTGCGACGCGCCAATATGGCAAATTTCAAAGACAAATTTCAAATGCTACGAGAGGGTACAGGGTGCTAAAGGAAAAGCAAAGGGAGTCCGGTAAACCGGAAAAGGGAAGGGAAACTGGCAACTGCAATTAAATAAATATTTAAATTTTTGCGCCGCATTGTCTTGAATTATATTTGAATTGTAGAATATTGTGTGAATTTGAATTCGTGTTGTTCAGTTTCAAAATCATTAAATTCAAATTGGATTTTGCAGCGAGACATATAATTTACTTTTAATTAGTGCGAATCCAGTGGGGCGTAAAGTTGCCTTGGGAGCACGCTACGCCCCCTCCCTACCTCCCCCACCCTTGGTATGCGCCTTCCGGCTGCCACAAGCCGCTTACATTCTGATTAGATTTTAAAGACAATCCGCTTAGCACGCATCTAATAAGTCTTTCCCCTTCCTTTTCCCCATTTAGCAGACAGCGGCTGGCGACGCAATGCAATCATCGACTGATGCGGGCAACGATGGCACACGCAAATACCCAGCACAGCACCAGCACCAGCAGCAGCAACAATCAGTGGGCACAGCAGGAGCAGGCGGAGCAGCAGCAGCAGCATCACCGGGGGCAACCAATCAGACCACATCATTCACCGTAAACGGCAGCACACCCAGCAAGAATCCCTTCAAGCAGCAGCTGGACAACAATCCCCAGCAGCAACAGCAGCAGAATGGCATGGAACAAGACTCATCCGGTATCATGGGATTGGGCAAGGAGCAGCAGCTGCAGCACCAGCAGCAGCATCATCATCAGCCGCCTCCATTGCCTCCACAATCCTATGGGACACGACAAATGACAACAGGTGGTCAGCCGCCTCCGGATCAATACAGGCAAGAGGATCCACGTGCTGCGGGCCATTGGTCGGCGGCAAAGTCCTGGATGGTCAGCTGGCGTGGCTCCAATCGCCTGGTCCTGGTCATTGTTGCCATCGCTCTGCTGCTGGACAACATGCTGCTGACGACAGTGGGTAAGTGGCAAGCACATGATATAAGATATACTATATACTATCCCATACATATAATCCCTGTCGTATAAATCGCATAAATCTGCCAGGGCCATTAGCATTTCATGGCCATTTATCGTGACCATCACCTGCGAAAATTATTCATCTTCATTTCCATTCTCATCCTCGTTTCTGGTCGGGATGCGTCCATTAAATTACCACAGAGCGCCACTTTAGCTAATGAATCCGCTGCCTCATCCTTTCATCTGCTTTTCCAGTTCAGCAATTCTACTCAGTTTCCCCCTAGGGAGCAGGGAGATTGACAATTGAAGATATATGTATACGCTTTGCTTGCGAATTTCTTAACGAAATAAAAATAAAATGCGAAATGATGGGGAATCTAAAATTAAATAATCAGAGCTTAAAAAATATATACTTTAATATTGAATATTCTCAGGTTAAACTCACTAGCAACGATCTATTAGGAAGAGCAGAAGATAAAGCTCTGAGATTTTTAATAAACATAACTTTAAAAATACTTAGATATATACTTATAAATATATAAAATAGATACACAACTTTACAATCAGTCTATAACGGAATCTAAAATTAAATAATCAGAGCTTACAAAATATATACTATAATAATATAAAATTGTCTTGAGTTAATTTCACTAGCAACGATCTATTAGGAAGAGTAGAAGATATTTTTTTTGTATTACTTATTTATTTATCTCATTAGGGATCAGATTACAAATTTTGTTTCTTTTCCAAGACTACTTATAATTTGATTAATTAGTAGTTTCTGTAAAGTTGAAGATAAAGCTCTGAGATTTTTAATAAACATAACTTTAAAGATATTTAGAAATTTATATATATACTTAGAAATATATATATTAGATATACCTCTTTCAAACTAGTTGGCAAAGTATCTTTGCTCGTTTCATTAATTTCGTGTTGATTAGCAAGGACTTGGGGAATACAGCGGCATCCCCTGTCAGTTCTAATCAATGCTCGAGCACCATTTGTATTCCCCAAGCTGCCCATCATTATCAAATGCCTAGGCAGAGCGATGAGAGATTGCGGGTTGGGGATTGTAACAGGGCTGGGCTGGTGGGGTGGTGCAGCTGCTCCTGGGCAGTTCCAAGTGCCGACAGTCAATTAAATGGACACGCGACCGTTGCTGCTGCCGCTGCGTGTGACACTAAATCTCTGGCACAGAATAGGGGAGGAACGCCGGGGGGGAGGGGGAGAGGGGAATGCCGGACAAGCCAAGTGCTTATGTCAAGTGTCTGACCAAACACATGGACATCGAGTGGCCTGTGGCCGGACCATGATTGTACTCCAGTCTGGCCAATGTTTGCTGCGACTGACAACACAAAAAATACAAAAAAAAAAAAAACGATTGAAGTTGAATTCATGCTGTCCTGCTCGCACACTCTTTCGCTTGCTCCATGAATTTATATCAACAAGTTAGGGGCGCTAAAGCAGGAGTAATACATAGGGCTGGGAGGGAGGTTGGGTGAAGACAAATAGCGCTGCGAAAGGAAAAGCCACTCGAGCAACTTGTTGATAGATACGGAAGGAAGCACAAGTCAAAGCGAAGCGAAGAAAGTAGAGAAATGCTCAAGCAGCTCACAAAGCAAAAGAGAAAGAGAGAGAGGGAGAGAGAGAGAGAGTGAAACTATTAGCTCACTCTTCCAACCTGAATTCCTACCGAGCTACCCCCCTGGCAAGTTTCAGCTCCAGTTCCGTCTTTAGCTTCTTCTTTCGATGTTGTTTCCTGCTCGGAAGGGGCAAGGTGTGTGCCAAATGGAGAAAGGGACAGAGAGAGAGAGAGAGCGAGAGAGTTGTGGCCGGGGGAATAGGTTACGGTAAATATGCTTTTAGCGTTTGACTTCAGGCATTTCCCACTTAAGTGGGCCCCCCTCACCCTCCGTAAAAGGTGTCAGAGTGAAAATTGCCAGAGAAATGCGTACACGCTTATTACATTTGATCTCTGGCAATGGGCATAAAATTCTAATAAATTTGATAAAGCCCCCACAGCACAGGGGTGTACGGAGAGATCTAAGGCGATTTGGACTGATTTATGCGGATGAAATAGTCTTAGGAAAAAAGGAAAACAATACGATACGACGTGCTCGTAATGCATAGAATATAAGTATATTTTTTTATTGATTTAAGTGTTACAAGTCTGCATGTTAATGACTAACAGATACCCTCTACTTTACATACAATATTTACAAATATTTTTTTTTATTATTTATTAAGATTACAAATATTAAAGTTGTTAAGTTTCAGTTTTCATAGCATACTTCTTTGAGCAGGGGTAGTTTCCATTTTTTAATAAGATGGAATATTTATTATTCTTATTCTTATACTAAAGTTTGTTTAATATTGAGCTGAGAAAAATAAATCAAATAGCTTCGACAAACCGAAGTCCAGTAACTCTCTTGGGACAATATAATAAATTGAGATCAGGTTGAAATAGTTTATAAAGATGTATAGAGGTATATAAACAGACAGACAGAATATATGTATGTAGAATACTTATGAATCGGAATATCATAAAAAGCTTCATATTCTTTACTCTTCTGCCAGAGTATGCACAATTCTATAAGATATTTAAGTTGAGAAACATTGATTGGATTTGCGAGAAGAAAAAGTTCTATTAATATACCTAAGCCTATGAAATAATACAACTTGAGGTTGTCCCTCTAATTACGACTGAGCTGAGCAACAACCTATGGCGCTTTCTTGACGCCCTCCTCCTTCGTGTCTTTGTCGGCCACATCCAAGGTTTCCAGTTTCTCCAGACACACCGCCGTCGTCGCACGCTGCTTAATGGGCGTGGTGGCCAACGAGCGTGCCTTGATAGCGGCTCCACTGCCACCGCCGGCATGGGCAGTGGGGCTAAGCAGTTGGCTATGGCTGCCATCGGAGGCTTCCTTGTTGAGGGATGCACTGCGTGCGAAGGGAAAGTAGGCGTTCAGCTGGCGGTCCATGACATCCTTGTTGATGGTTGTCTCCCAGATCTGTCGCTGAATCATGCTGCTGTAGCGTGCCTCGAAGCTTTGCTGATGGCGCAGCTGTTCTGGTGCATTGCGGGATCCCTTACCCCGCTCCCGTTGCCTTCCCTCAGGCCGTTCACTGTGCGTGGGCGTGGACGGGTTTAGGGGACTGCCCGTAGAGTCCTCATCCGTAGACATTGGCGGAATCAGCGACTAATTGCCGGAAAATTAAGTAGAAAACTTGCGGAAAACTATGCTTGTTAGCAGTCAAACTCGAACTGGAACTGGAACTGGAACTGAAAATCGGACTCCGATACGGTTGGCAACCTGCCGCGTGCACGTCAGGAACGCGAATAAGTCACGGCAACTGGCAAGTGTCCTGGGCTCAGCTCGGCTCGGCTCGTTGTCTGTTTGTTTTTGCCAAGTCTATATAATGCTGCCATTGTTGCGCATTTTCCTTGCCTCGAAAAGAAAACTCAACTCAAATGTCAGCCAAAACTTTTGCCATGCGTCGTAATTGCGAGCGTGCCTTTTGTCTTTTACAACTCCCTCTCTCTCGTTCTCTCGCGCTCGCAAATGGCAAAAACTTTCCGCGGCATTTATAACGTTGTTATTAGCGTCACGCCCACCGCAAGGCGAAGCCCACCATGGTGATAGCATATCCCACGTCAAAGGTCACAACAAGCTGCCAGTGGCGTCCTTGCTGTCACGTCAGGTGGATCCATTAAATGATTCTTTTAGCGGAAAAAACGCATGGGGTTAGTACGCTGAGAACGGATTCGGAGAAGGCCTCGCATGACGCCGCCTGAGGCAGTCTGTCCCCCCCCTCCTGCTGCGGCATTTGTTGACAGTTGATGGGGCAGGATTACAATGATATATGTAGTATGTATATGGACATGTATGTGATGTCAATAATTGATTTACGACTATCAACGTGTTGTCATTAAAATATGTGTCGGGAGAGGCGTGAAAAGATATATGTTATGTTCATAATTGATTTAGTACGTTATCCAAAAGTTATCTTTATACCTTCGTGTAGCATAGACATTAGCAGGCCCCCCAAAAAAAAAAAAAGTAAAGATCCCAATTAACGAATTTGTCGCTAGATATTGTTACTATCGATGTCCCTCAAATTATCGTATAATGTCCATGGTCGGAATTCTTCTCTGTAGCTTTTGACAAATTTCTACATTGTTATTTTTACAATCCTTAAAGTTTGTTTTATTTATATATAGCTTTATTTCGAAGATAGCGTCGTCTGTCTTCCACCAAGCCCTGCCTCAATGTAAAAAGTCAACAAAACCAAAGTAGGTTTGTTTTTGGGGAGCAAGGGTATCGCCCCAAGCGAAGACGGGTCGGCGTAATCCAACCAAACTAAATATACAAAATTTGCCTAAAGAGAAAAGTTTCAATGGCAACACAGAAAAGAGGGCAAAATCAATACAATCTATGAAAAAAAACACAATGCAAATAGTCCTAAATATTCTGAAATTGAGGAAACACTTCCTGTCGTTTATCTACAGCAAGAAATCAAGAATCAATAACGCTAGAAAGTATATGTATATGATATCTAGATATGTACACCCCTTATTTTTCCTGTTATTGCTGACCCACATCTACGCTGATAGCGCCAATGCTCCATTTTCATCATGTCCAGCATAAATCCGTTGATCTGCTGCGACATATAGTACAATGAGATGAGTTGAATGCGCAGAAAGAAGAGGAACATCATGCGATAGTAATCGGATAGCAAAACCATCAGGTAGTACGATAGAGTCGCCTGTCGCCGCGTGAGAAGTTCGTAAAAATGCACAGCATGCCAACAGTTGAGAGAGATCCAAACGAGTAGAACCCCGAAGGATGCCCAGCTGAGGATACGCATTTGCCTATATAGACGATGTGTATCAAAGCCAATTTCAACGAAGTCATTCACAAAGCGCAACTGGTGATTGATGTCCTTGACCAGGCGATGACTGCCTAACAACGAGGGTAACAACACCACCTCGCAAAAAAAAGAAGATTAGAGGAAGATTAAATGATTAGTATGTTTGTATATCTACCAAAGTGGATATCAGTCCCAGTATACGTAGCACAAGATTTCCGACCACCGCCAGTGAGGAAGAACTAGCCACAGGCTGAGCATAATTCTGCCAATTTTCGATCATCAGCGAAAGATTAACGTAGATAAAGACGAACAGCTGGATGACAGTTGATAGTAAAAGTGGCCAGGAGAGTACAAATTGATTGCATTCCGCTTGATAGGAATAGGGATAGAGGCCGGAAAAGCGCAGCGCAAAAGTTGCAAGAATGAATGATTCGACAATTGTTTCCGCTGCATTGGACATGTTAACTGACCAGAGGAAACTCTACTTCTGTTAGCCATACTGTAAATTGCGTGGCAATTGACATACACATCAATTTTGTATAGTTGATCGCTCTCAGTGGAATTTTCTATATCATGATATTTATTAGGTGATATATTTAAGTGGACGCGATAGTATCTCAACACCTCTGTAAATAAATACTATTTACTTACTTCGTCGCGAACTAGTATAATAACTTAATAGTTCCAGTTCACTTTAAATTTATTTATTTGAAACATTCTGTTAATTAACATGGGCAGTGTCAAATGCACATACAAACATGTATGCAAATATTCAAAATGGCCGCTCATTTTGATTCTCCCTCCCACTATTGCACACAGACGACCACAATTTTTAAAAAATTTGAATAAATTTACAATTAGTATATTATAATTGAAATTCTAAAAACACAAATCACTAAAACTGGCGCTTAGGGCGTCCTCGGCACTAGTATTAGAGAGTAGCAAGCCCTTCTTGGGCAAACTGGGCATGAAGATATGCAGCTGCTTGCGACTGTCCAGTTGCGCTGCGGCTAATCCTCGACTACTATGTGGCGGCGTTCGCGTCTCATCCGGCGTGGGCGTGCCACTATGACCGTTATACAATCGAGCAGATGCCAATTGACCAGCCAAGCGGCGAGTTGTGCTGGCACTGTTGCTCATGCTACAAAGATCAATATTTCGCGCTGGCCGATTAAGGCGCACGGGAACACCCTCCTTATTGAAGATAATAGTGATCGGCTTGGCATTGGAGGAGGAATTCGAGCGACAATTCACCGCTGCGGGCGATTGCTGTTGCTTTGTCACTGCAGTTGCGCTCTTTTTCGAGGATGCACGCGTTGAAACCATCGCTGTGGAAATTCGTTTCAGGCTTAGACAACGATGGGAATGTCTGTTGCTGCGCTGACTGCTTCTGGGCAGAAGGGCGCTGCTACTGCCGGCAGTCAACGGTGCCGCCGCCTTGACAATGTCCGCTCGCCCAGCCAAGTCTAGCCAATTGAGTACACGCTCCGCAAGACGTTCCTCCGGATTTGCTGCATGACTACTTATAGCTGGGGCATCCTGCAGCGAGCTGCGTCGCGAATGCGAATGCGAATGATAATCCGTGAGATGATCCAAATGATAACTTTTGCCGTTGCTCAGCAACCAGGCTCGTCGCTTGGCATGGCGACTATTGTGTCGCCCAGTGCAATTAGAGGTGCAGGCAGTCTGCATTTTATTGGCCATTACGACCTGAGCTTGGCCAGCTTGTTGCTGCAGCGTTAGTTTAGTGGCATCCAACACTGGATATTCATCCAAAGTATACTCAGCGCTTTGCTCGAGAGCAGGCGACTGCTCGGGGTAGTCGCAGGAGTCGTTGGATTGATATACATCTGTCAAAAAAGGATTAGCTAAGTTGGACTTTAAGTTAATGTCATTCCTACTCACTCACCAGCTCGTCTCATGCTCTGTCGCTTACGCGGCTCATAGTCAAGTATGAAGTGGCGTCGGTGGCTGCGTCCTTTTTCTCCGATCTTTTCCAACCAAACGGACCGCACAAACAGCGGTCGGCTCGCCGACTCCCAAATGGAGCGCGCTGGGTGTCGCATTTGGGTTTTTTCTCCGCCTCTTTCTTCGCTCTTGCATTAATTAAAATCCTAAACAACTATATAATAAAACGCAAGGAAAATTTCGATTGTCACGGGGCTGTAGCAGCTACTGCTTTTGTCGTCCTCATCGTTATCCTTCTCTTTGTCGTCTGTTCGTACTGCCGGTTACTGCCTCACTGCCATCGCTGTTTTCCCTGACGACGACAATGACGCGTCGCGACGCCGCCGACGCCACAAAAATATGTGCATGTTCCTTCAATGGAGCTGAGTCAAAAGTCACAGTAAAATGATCAAATGTGATTGTTTACGGTGATTTTATAACTTACCTAATCTTGTTTCGCAAAAATTTGTTTTAATTAACATGTTTCAAAATATTTGCAGGTAATTTTAAGTGTGGGGAAACAATAAAAAGAGTGCAGAAAAACTCTGTGATAACGATCTGTTTTGCTTTGCTGATTACAGCAATCTGTTATTGAAAACTCGCTCTTATTGGAGCCAATGCTAACAGCAGATCAACAGAGACACTGTCATGCCGTAAATTTCGTTTACAGAGCGCTGTTGTCACTGTTCTCAATGAGAGCAAGCGAATTTTCTAATAAGAATAAACTAAATAACAGTGGGAAACTTACATTTAATATTATTTATAACATAGTCACAGGTTTTCTTCTTCACGTGATTATTTGTTTCGCCATGTTTGCGCATCTCTCGTAACTAACATTTTTTTGCTTTTTTACTTTGTTTTGTGCTTTGACTTGCGGTTTAAGTGTCTTCGACACGCGAAATGCAACCCAAACAACCGACTACAACCTGATCTCCCCTAGTTGCAAACCGTGATTCGGTCGCTCGGTGGGGTGGTCGACTCCATTAACCGTTTGTCAGCTGCACGTGCTTTTAGAGTTTTGTATGTCAAATGCTCGCGGAGACAGTTTAATGATTTGCACGGCATACGAGACAATGGGAGGGGATGAGGGGAGTGAGAGACTCGAACAGGACTAGACGGAAGAAGTTTCTTTTGAATATAATTTCCTGGTTAATCGTTAATTCTGGCGTTGCATTTTAAGTGGTAGTTCCTATTAAAACAACAATGAATTTGAATAAGTACACTTCCAACTAGTCCACCTACATATTGTAAGGCATGGGTTGCCTGGCAAGTGGTTTCACGTTTCCCTTTATTTTCCTATTTCGGGCATGACACAAAATGGCATGTCGAGTTACATGGCCGACATGCACGTGTGTGTGTAAGTGTGTGTGTGCAATGTTGTGGCCATTGCGGGTGACACGAGTTTGCCGCTTAACATAACATACTGAAATCAGCACAGGGTGATTCGGGGGTTGAGGTAGGAGATATTTTACATTTGCCTGATTTGTCTTGGCCAAATGGCTGTATAAGGCACGTACTGGCACCGTATGCAGCCCTAGCTACCCAATTGGATACTCGTGGGTTATGCTAATTTGAAAACATATGTAGATAAATCTAATTAAATAATATGAGTCCTATGTTAATAGCAACCAAATTAAATCAAGCTTAAATAATTGAAATGAGGTTAGTTTTGTGTATTGTTTAATTTAAATTGTCTATAGGGTATCTATATATAAATGTAAGTATTATCTTAGTTAGGTATCTCTTTTGTTTATGCCTGTTGCTTCTGACAAACTAAAAAGCACTCCAACGCCAAAGTTAAATACAATACCCAACTAGGACATCCGACGCCACAGAACTCTTCCCTCTACCCTCTACATCAACCGCAGCGCTGTCTACTTAGGCCACACACACGATATGCCAACAACACTTGAAATCCAAAAACAATAAAGCAATAACAATGTACATAGACCATGGCACAACACTTGTTCAACTTGGCAACACAATGGAAACATGGCAGGAGGAACTCGCATAATGCCAGGAAATGCAATTATTGGTACGAAAGGAGCATAGGTTGTTGAGGCCCGTACTCCGCAGCGGGGTGTTGATAGAATCACATAAACCGACTTGTAACATGCAATAAACAAATTGAAAAATGCCGGGAAAGTTAAAGAGAGTAGGAGAGCAATTATAAACTGAAGCTCGACTTGTAGGTAACGTTCGGGTAGCCCGAACAACTCAATTAGGCCGTGCAATCTGCAACAGCGTCATAAACTTTCTAGGAGCAGCAACAATTTTGCGGCAGGTCTCGCTGGTAACGCAATTAAAGCGTGACTGCAGAAAATTACTTTGCCCATGCCGGCGACTAGCCCGCCCGGGCCGGACCGACCAGGCCCGTTAGGCTAATTATACGCAAATTCTTTGTTGCAACTCAATTACAAAACCATTAGTCAACACTTACACGTTCGCTTCTCGCAGTGCCCATCATACCCGAGTTCCTGTACGACATACGGCATCCGGATGCGCCGCTCGACAGCTATCCCCGCACCCCGCTGACGGTAAACACACCGCCTACGCCCATGCAACAGCCCTGTCCCTGCGACGGCAACGATGCACCCGCTCCGATCGAGTACTCCACCCTCAGTCCCGAAGGTAAGTGTGACTTCGACATCGTCATCGTTTAATTGCCGGCTTAAAGACGTTAAACTCTGCTCCCAAACCGTGTCCGCAGAGAACGAGACCTATTATCGCGAACTGGAAGAGCGGCACAACGAACTTGTGGGCGAGACTGTTGAAGTGGGCCTGCTCTTTGCGTCCAAGGCGATAGTGCAGCTGCTGGTTAATCCCATTGTTGGACCCCTGACGCATAGGTGAGTGCGACCTTCTTCCTTTCAAGCTTTCTCTAACCCCAACTTGCCTGTGCTTCCAGAATTGGCTACAGCATACCCATGTTTGCAGGATTCGTCATCATGTTCCTGTCCACAATAAGTAAGATTGCGAGAAAAGCCTACTTCATTTTATATACTCACTCCTTTTGTATTCCCTCTCCCTGGACAGTCTTTGCCTTTGGTCGTTCCTATCTGGTGCTATTCATAGCTCGCGCTCTGCAGGGCATCGGCTCGTCGTGCTCCTCCGTCTCGGGTATGGGCATGTTAGCCGATCGCTTCACCGACGACAAGGAGCGTGGCAATGCAATGGGCATCGCCCTTGGTGGCCTGGCGCTGGGCGTGCTTATCGGGCCACCCTTCGGCGGAGTGATGTATGAGTTTGTGGGCAAATCGGCACCTTTTCTAGTACTCGCTGCACTCGCGTTAGGCGATGGTTTGCTGCAGCTTTTCATGTTGCAGCCATCCATACAGAAGGCCGAATCGGAGGAGCCACCATCACTGAAGAGCCTGATCAGTGATCCGTATATTCTGATAGCTGCTGGTGCCATCACCTTCGCCAACATGGGTATTGCAATGCTGGAGCCGTCGCTACCGCTCTGGATGGTTGACAACATGGGCGCAACACGTTGGGAGCAGGGCGTGGCCTTTTTACCCGCCTCCATAAGCTATTTGATTGGCACAAATCTTTTCGGACCGCTGGGACACAAGATTGGACGCTGGTTTGCCGCCTGCCTGGGACTGGTCATCATTGGCGCCTGCTTGATCTTTGTAGGTGTCATCATATTTTTTGTGTCTGGTAAATTGTTATTCGAAATTCGTATTTCTTCAGATACCTATGGCCACTTCGATAACGCATTTGATTATACCCAATGCCGGCCTGGGCTTTGCCATTGGCATGGTGGACTCTTCGATGATGCCCGAACTGGGATACCTGGTGGACATACGTCATTCGGCTGTCTATGGCAGCGTCTATGCCCTGGGCGATGTTGCCTTCTGTGTCGGTTTTGCTGTGGGTCCAGCTCTCTCGGGCTCCCTGGTCAAGACCATCGGCTTCGAGTGGATGTTGTTTGGCATTGCGATTCTCTGTTTCCTCTACGCGCCACTGTTGACACTACTCAAGAATCCGCCCACCAGCGATGAAAAGAAGGTGCGTATGGCTAGAGAGGCGGCAGAAGCTGCTGCTGCTGCTGCTGCTGGTGAGGTCGCTGCCAATAGTCCGATTACCCAGATCACCGCCTCCTGCCCGGCCATCATGCACGGTGCAACTGCGGATCCGGGCAAGACGAATGAAGCCTTCGAATCGGAGCGCTTATGAAAACATTTACTTTAATTTAGTTTTATTTTATATATATAATTTGTTTAATTCCTCATTAAGTTCTTATAACATATCACATTACTGCTAAAATTATTTACGGTTTTCATTTAGCTTAACTTTATGTTGTTTCCATATATTTTGATGATTGTAAATATTTGTAGCTTTGTTAATTCTTTTGTAAAAATAAACTTACATTTTTTATTATTGTTTTCCGCATTAAATTTCTTTGAAAATACAACCAGATATAAACTTGAAAACATACTAACTAACACACTTTCTAATCTTTCAGTCTTTGATCTATGGACGTGATCGATCTCAGGTACGTTATGTTACCTATCAGAACTACGACGACGACGAATAAGATAACGCAAAAGATTAACGGAAAATCTCAATGCAATGTCATTAAAGAATGACCAAAAAATACAAAAAAAAAATTAAAGCAAACAATGAGAAAGGAAAACGAATACAAAACACAACCAAAAATATCAGAAATATCATATGAAATCAAAAGAAAAAAAAATTGTTATAATTGTTCAATGTTTGACGACAGATGCGCTTTAAAATCGAAAGAACCCGAAACAATCCCAAATTTAATGCTTACACTTAAATAGGCATATCAAAAAATTGAAATCCAGAAAAGGAACCAGAAATAAGAAACCGATCAACCAACTATTAGTATATAAATATTTGAAAGCTATCAAGCCAAAGTAAAGGGTATTAACGGGTAAGTTACTTCACTGGGCAGATATCGACTGCGAGTTGAGGTTAAAATAAATTTAGATTGATTGAAATCGACACTGTACAGTTAGCTTGACTGACAAGCGAGTCTCAATGGTTCTAAATGGATCTATGAAAAGTTTAGTTAACTGAAACGTTAAAAACTGTAGTGAAAATTTGTAGAATTGCTTCAGAATTAAAATTGAATGGTTTTCCAACTTTGTAATATATGAAATTACGACACGTGCTAAACGAGCTTCTTAGCTTGCACACTATAAAAATTACTCCCAGAATGGAAGGGTATTTGCCTGTGCGGACTGACAATTGACAGCGCCTGGCATTGCAGAGAGTCAATGCGAGTCCCAAAGCCAACCGAATAAAAGGGGAATTTGTATTTATGTTTTTTTTTTGTCTCAATAAAATCGCTCGGTGTATCTATTAATAATACCTGCCATAACACGCGACAAATATTTACTGTGTAATCTGAAATCTAAATACCTGAAGAGTTCGTTGTTCAGGGTTGGCACAGCGGCAGGGCAACACTGGCAATGCAGCCCTGCGTCTGCACGTACACAGTTTTATCCCACAGTTGTGCCAGCCCTGAAATCAACAATATTACGGATTATCCGCATAGACCTTAATGTTAATGTTGTAGGAACCAGTTGAGGAGCCGCGACTGCTGCTTCGCCTGCGCTCTTGGCCAGGCAAATCACTAGACGTAGAAACTCGTACTCGGTTCAACGAGAATCGCAGGTTATCATCCGTTGGCTGCGACGTTGTTATCCTTATGGGCATGTTATTAATCCGCGTGTGTATGGGCTTATTGGAGTTGACGGGAACGCAGTTGACGTGCAGATTGAGTAGCTTAGGCTCGTCGGTGCAATCCGGGCTGATTTTTCTGGATTTGCCCTGCACGTTGGCATTAGAATTGGATGCACCAGAGCTGCAGCGCTCAAGCGGCTGCTGTTTTTTGAGAGATTGTGATGACGATCGACTTGGTGGTCGACTTAGGGAGCGAGTTGTCGGCCTACAAGGCTTGACGTCAGACTTGGCTTCAGACTTGACGTCAGACTTGCGCACATAACAGGGCGCCATACCGGGCAGCCGATCCGTCGATGCGAGCCTATACAGGTGGGACGACATCACCTTAGGCTCATCCATCGACGTGGGCATTGACCTGGTACGCAGTAGCCGCTCACTCTCCCTTCGTTTCATCTGCGTTTCCTGCGCCAGCTCACGCGCGCGTTGACTTTCACGTTTCGCCTCCAGTTCCTCTATACGTATACGATCCCGCTGTCTTTCCAAGTCCCTTAATTGCCTGCGACTCTCTTCACGTTGCCGCGCCCGTTTTCGCTCTTCCTCGAGCTCCTGCTGACGCAACCGCTCCATGCATTGTCTCTCCTCCTGAACTTGCAGACGTCGCGCCAGCAGCAGATCCTTTTTCCCCGATATATTGTTTGTCTGCATCTCTGGCACCACAAACTTTGACAGACGCTTGTCTATCACAATGTTTCCAGAGCTGCTAGAGCGTCCAACTGGGCATGTTGGTGTTCCATTGCAGGTGTCAGCTTTACACTTGTCCGTATTGTTTTGTACGCTGGCATTAGGCTCGATCTTGATTCGCAGACTTTTATTAAGATCTGTCTCAGAACTCTGTCCGTTAATGCTAATGCTAATGGTGCAGCCGCTGCTGTTCCTGCGAAAGGTCACTGCCGACGGACTACGCTTAGGCAGAACCGGAGGCTTTGAACTGGCGACAGAAGCGCTACGACGCATCATCTGATACCGCTCGCGATTACAACAGTTGCGCAACAGGGGCGATTCGGTAGGACGCCGCGGGTCCATCACTGGCGGCCCTCTCAGCTTGGTTGGGTCGGGGGTGTAGTTGCCCAGCAATCTTGGACTTCTGTGTTCCGCCTCTGACTTAGCCTCCGGCTCCTGTCGCCTCTGGAACTTGGTATTGTAGTAGTACGTCTCGAAGGGCGGCGCCCTAGGCAGGACCTTAGGCTGCACCGCTTGAAGCACCTCAGGTTTTCGATAGTTCTGAACCGTATAGCAGGGTTTCTCGGCATACCGAAATGTATATGAGTTCACCTTGAACGGATCATTGTGGAAAACATCAAGCGGTGCCTGTCGGCGTGAATATATTTTACTGGGGAAATCTATCGATATAAAGGAGGCCTTGAGAAATTATTTAGTTAAAGGCCGGGTGTGATCTAGTCAACTACTTACACAATTCGCGATTCATCATTTGTTACACCAGAAATTTGGGGATAGCCAAGGACTAGAACTAAAATTGGTACAGAGTAATACGCTGATTAAAGACTCAAATGAAAATCTAAAGAAAATTTTTATGAAAAGCACTGTCATTAACCAAAAACCGAAAATTTTGTCAACGTCAACTTTGTTTTATGGGATATTCCAGATGGGTTTGGCTTTCTGGGGCACGCATTGAATCTCTATACGCAATACGGCGAAAAAAACAGTTTTACGGCAATTTGGTAAACTAAATGCCAAAACCTTCTTTAAGTAAATCAATTTAAACTATACGCTAATTAATCAATTTGTTAACTGTATAAATGTTAAATGTTGAAAAGTTTGCAAAAGCATTAATATTGATATGTCTAGGAAACATACATTTATGTAAACACTACACTCAAGTTATCTGACGCAATAAGGGAACTACTAGGCCTAAGTCCAACTGTACCGCGCGTACTGCAAATTTTCGATAATTCCGAAGATTATGCTCTGAAAAGCAGATACAATAAGTATTTAAACAATATATTATATAATTTACCTTCGTGTGTGCACAAATTGTGGAACTTTCGTTCTGAGTTGTGTTCGTTTCTTAGCTGAAGATCACTTGGGTCGCCAGGATACTTACGCGAGGAGCTTGAATGGCTGCAAGCTTCTCTAAGCGTTGTGTGCTTTTAAAAAGCCACGTAAAATCCTATTTTTTTTTTATAATAAAACTCCTATTGGGTAAAAGATATTACAATTTTTGCACGCACACATATGATAGAACATTTTGGAAAACATTATCGGTTAAAGCAAATATAGTTATTTCGAGGTCGATCGCAGGTATACAATGAGGTTAAATATACTATTCAATACAGAATATTGTAAATACGCAAAGCTGAAAAACTTGCTGATTGTCATCGTTGTTTGTTGTATTATCATTTAAGGGTAAAGTTAACTCTGCCACCATATATATCGCGTATATAACCCAACATGCCTAGCTTTTGAAGAATTGCAAAATTCAATCATGCACAGTATTCTGAATTCCCGAAAATACTGAAATAAAACATATAACACATACATATGTAGTACAAAAGCATAGTGCAGGGTAAAGAAACGGAACATCTATAATAAGAATAATATTATTATATCCCATTAAATAAATGATAATTTTCAGAAGTTGTTGTGTACGCTAAGGCCCGCTTGCGATGGCGAGAACGTGGTTTAGCGATCTATATACTAGATGCATATAGTACGTGTGAATTAGACAATATAGCTTAACCGACACCTATATATACACATATATATACGAGTTAAAATACCTAGTAAATACATATATATTCCTCTACACTATACACTATACACCTTGTCGTTAAATGTTATCTCAAATTGTATTGCACCACAAAAAAGCTGGTATGGGGTCAAACAAACTATAATCGAACTAAAAATCATAATTATTACAACTTTACTCTAGGTTTTGTGCACAGTATTAGCTACTATAGTATTTACTATATAACATATAACATATGTAGAATTGATAGCTTTGATAACCGCACACACATACTCTCTCTCAAGTATCGAAATACCGCTAACAAATTAGCAAATTCTTATCATTTAGCGCGAGCATATAAGTTGAAGAAATTTAAATATATAAACTATACAAACATAAAATAAATTATAAATATATTGTATTTAACCTATAACTAGTGACATTTACATTAAAAAACGAACCACAACTAATCACGCCATGTCATGCGTCAGGTTGAACCACCCCTTGAATAGAATACCAATAATTTCAACATAGAAACCTAAATATATAATCTACTATATGAAATCTATGAGAATAACTAATAAAATACTCACTATATTATCAAATGCTACCGAAAGTAGACGTTCGACAAACGCTTATATAGTTAACTTCAAATGTAATCAGCTAACTAAGCTTATTCTTTGCTAACACATGTATTACACGTATATCTTATACTACTTACTAATACTTTGTATGTATACAACAATCGAAACTGCGTTAAGTTTAACAAATAATAACATAAATATATACGTATGTACTCTTACATCAAAATTGGATGCACACAAAATATGTAACTGAAGTTGTTGGTGAATAAAGAAGCTAGACTCGAACTCAACTCGCAAATTTGTATAAGTTCATACGATCTTAACCATAGTTGGACTAAAAAACGGAGCTTTCGTAACGTGTACTCTTTATTAGATTATTATTTATTTACATACATACATACCTAAAGGTAAGTTTACATTATCTCCGCAATGATAATTTTGTATTACTTTACATGGCGATACCAAATGCAGCTTAATCTTACATTTTACAACTGAAAATGATAAGCTGTATATATACACATTTTGCATATCATAGAAATTTTGTTTGTTTTCTGTGTGTTTGTTTTAATTTATTTGCACTTTACACTTTACTTTAAGGTCAACTTTTAGAAAGCCTAAATTAGAAGAGAGAAATGAATAAGTAAACAGATCGCTTTTTACTTAACATCTAATATATAGTATATGCATTGTGTGTTGACTAAAATCAATCAAATTAAACAAGTTAAATTATAAATAATTAATCAGTTTCAAGCGCATTTTCTTTAGGCCGCCGTCGTCGTCGCTGTTGTTTTAGGATCTTCCGTTTGAATGGTATCGTTCTTTTCCTTGGCAAACGTGATAATTTGGTTTAAACTTTCGCCCAATTCTTCCATCACCTCCCGCTCGGTATCCTCGATGGGCATATTTTGTTTCTCATGCATTACAATGCGTGATATCATACACATGATGGTCGCTTCTATTACGTCGTCCGTTAGATAAACATTGGAACGATTGTCCTGAGTCTGGGTACCGTTCATATTCTTTGTCTTCCGCGATTGTTGCTTCACGTCTGTCAGACTGTCTAGCGAGTCCATGTCGACATCTGGCCGATCCTCCATATTTCGACAACCTAAAGCAGTATATTAATAATGAGTATTTTTATAATATAACTTTAGGACTCTTCAATACGTACCGACACATTTACACATGGCAGAACAAGGTATTTTCGCCTCGTAACACTCGCAGTAGTTCTTCAGACAACCAGATCGCTTGCAATTGCACCCTTTATTGTGTAGGCGCATGTCTCCGGAATTTGGCGCAGTAATTTTAGGCCTACAAGGGCGAAGAACGAATTATATAATAGGAAACCAAAAAAAGCCAAATGCACAACTTACTTGAAAGCACTAGGGTTGCGTTCCAGGCAACTGCGTATAGCACGTTCGCGCTTAACCTCATAGTCCAAATTGTTGCAACAATCCTTACAGGTGCAATCCTGACAAAACTCGCCATTAGCAAAACAGTCACAATATAGCTTTAAACATTGTGACTTGCTGCAGTTGCAATGCTTCCGTCGCGATCCGCCCAGTGCATCCAGAGCTGCTGTTGCTGCTGGAACCGGCGCTGGTGACGGCTTTAGTATGTCAAACAAAGGTTTTCCCGGTACAGCCGACTTGGCCTGTACCGCTGTGGACTGTGCTGACTGTTGTTGTTGAGGTTTCGCTTTAACAGGTGACAACTGTTGCTGCTGTTGTTGCTTCTGTTGTTGCTGCTGTTGTCGCAGCTTGACCTGCGCCTGCGCCATTACCTGCCTCTGTTGCATTTTCATCTGTTTGAATCGCATTTGTTGCTGTGCCAAAGCTATTGGACGTCGCAGCTTGGAGTCAGCCAACGTATAACCACGTCGCATTGTGGTATTAAAGACTGTGCGCGGCTTGCCCTCGCTAGTCTTATTGCAGATTGTGTATTTGACGCCAGCTGCGTCACTCTTGATCAGATTATAGACCTTTCGGGTGGCACTGTTCCCGTTTCCGCCAGTATTGGCGCCCTGCACCGTAACACGCTGCATTTGTGTTGGCCGAACCGTTGTCAACTTTTGTATTTGCTGCTGTGGCTGTTGTGACGTTGTTGCGCTTGCGGATGACGACGTCGGTGGGTGCGGCATGGCAATGACGTATCGCGCCTTCTTTGCCTCCGGCCCGGTGGTATCATTGCCTCCATCGCTGGACAACTGCTTTATTTGCACACTGAGATCGGATAGTCTATGCTTGCGTGTGGTATCCAACCCGGTTCCCTTGACCACCGTCTTCACTTGCGATGTAGAGGACGTGGCATTACCAGTTGCTCGCTTTAAATAAAATATACGTTAAAAACTTTAACCTTAACTTTCTCCAAAACAAACATTACTCACCCTAGGTACTAAAGTATGCATCGAAGGAAGCGGTACAATGCTGCCACCCATTGTTTTCATAACAATTTTACTGGTGTTACTAACAGAAACCGTTGGATTACTGCTTTTGCTGTTGCTACTCGTACGCGGACGACCAAGTGGCACCTTTTGTGGGCTAACGGTAACCTTGTTTCCGCTGGTGTTAGTGTTGGGCAACACACGCACATACTGCACACCGCTCTTACCCGACAGTTGGATGGCATGCAGGCCGCTGGCAGTAGTAATCGCTGGTGCAGCCGTTGTTGATGTTGATGTACTTGGAGACAGTTTTATAATGTTTTTACTGGCAACAACAATCTGTTTGCCCGTAGTGCCTTCAATCAACATCTTGCCTGCCGGCAGTGCAGCAGCCGCTGCTGTTGCTCCAGACGTGCCTGCTACACCACCTGCAGCTGTTGTTACGGATACTATGCTGCTACTGTTACCACTGCTAGTAGTTGTTGCTGTTGTTGTTGTTGTTGTACTGGTGTTTGTGCTGTTGATAACAGGTCGAAGAGATGCTCCGGACGGCAGTTGCTTGAGCGGACCTTTTATGATCACTTGGGCCGTAGGCTTATTAATCACAACACTTCCACCGCCTTTACTGGCCACGGTAGCTGTAGTTGTTGCCGCACTGCCTGTAGGCCTAACAGCAACTGTTCCCGGTTTGGCATTAAGAAGCACCGAGGAGGCACCCTGATTCAATTTGATAAGTTTCCCATCCGGTGTCCGTACCACTTTGATGGGCACATTATTTGTAACCACCGTTGGACTTGTGGGTGTAGCTACTGTTGTGTTGGATGTTGCTGTCGATGTTTGCTGTGGAGTTGTTGACTTGGTGCTGCCGATGGTTGTAAGGCCCCTCACAGCAATTGAAGAACTGGTGTTGGTCTTAATTAAACCCGTACTCGTTATAGTCACACCCTTGGGTAACACCGTTTGTCGTATGCCACTGGCTGAGCTTACGGTTGTCGTTGTTGCTTGATTTAGAACACGGGGGGCAGTAGCGGTACCAGTGACCGTAACCTTTTGTCCAATCCCGGTCGCTGCACCCGGTAATGACTTTTGGACAAATAACACCTTCCCATCCGCGGTTTTTATCTGGGCCATTGTGACTCCGCTGAAACTCTTAGGAGAAACTGTTGCTCCCACTGTTCCTGCAGCTGTTGGGGCGGCAATTGTCGTGTTGCCAATTTTAATTGGAGCATTGCCAAATGTTTTCATTGGTTGAGTCTGCATCTTATTCAGGATCTTAACATCCGTTATATGCGTCGTTTGCTTTGTGGGTTGCGTCGATACAACCTTAATGGGCCCACCTAGCATATTTTTTAAAGCAGTTCCAATAGGCGCCGGACCAGTAATACGTTTGTTCTCTAATATCCGGACAGTTGGCGCCTTTTTTGTTCGCGGCGTATTTAGTGAATCATTGACCGAGACGGATAAATGTTCCTCGTCCTCGCCTTCATCCTCGTTGTCGTCATCAATATCATAATGATCATCATCAGCGTCAATGGCTGCATCTGCAGCTGCCTTTACTTGTTGCTCTTTGGACGTCGTTGGCTCCAGCAAATCGTAAAGAGTGAGCTCAGGCAATGGCGTAGTATCATCTAGTTCGTCTGGGGGAAAGAAATATATATAGGTTTACATTTTGATATTATTTTTAATTGAAATATATAAACACTCGATATACCCGAATGATCAGACAAGCGATAAGCAAACATGTTTGAAAACACAAAATTAACTTCTTTTTTTCAATTCAATTTCAAAAACATTTATCATTCACGTCAGCTGTGGAGCGATTACAAGTTTGTATTAACCAATACTGGTCAACAGTAGTATTGGAAAACTAGCACACCTATCGATTGTTTTTGGTTGATTTTTATGATTGTTCAATGCTGCAAAATTGACTTGCAAAGGTATTTTAAAAAATACAATCTTAAATTGAGCTTAATATTTGCCAAAATGTAATATTAGATATTAATTTTAAATTCGTGAAATCATATTTAACATTAAAAAATTTAGCAAGTGCCCTTCCAAATAAACCAGTAATTTAACAACGACCATAATCGATAACAGGCAACCGTTTCAAAGTACCATAAGCGCGTAATTAGAATATGAATTTTTGGTTTTGGGATTTTTTATTTTACTCGATATCGATGTAATCTGTGGCTTAAAATACAAATATAGAACTCATTGCAAAACAGCTAACAAAATATAAAGGATGTAGTGTGTGTTTGTAAATTTATTTATGACTGTAAGTGATAAAACTTATTTCTTTTACTTTTTGGCAACGATCTTCTTCTCGCGCGCCTTTTTGCCCTCCGTCAGCTCAGATCGCTGTGTTTCAGTAAGTGCAGGCATCACCTTCGTCACTACACCAGTGCCCAAAGTCAAGTTTCCATCACGCAGTGTAAAGCGCTGACCTTGCTCCAAGACCATAGGGCGTATTAGACGGAGTATCAATTTGGTATCTTCGCCAGGCATGACCATTTCTTTGTCTGGTATTTGCACCTGTACCGCACAATCCCAGGTACGTGAGAACATCTGCAGTTGGATAAAGGACATGAAGGGCTTTGTGCGACCACCTTCGTCCTTAGACAGTATATAAACTTGGGCCTCGAGCTGATCCAGAGCCTTGACACTGCCAGGCTTGCACATGACCATTCCACGTTTAATATCATCACGCTTAACTCCACGTACTAAAGCTCCTAGCTGATCACCAGCCTGTGCCTCCTCAAGAATTTGATGGAACATTTCAACGCCGGTGACGGTTGATTTCAGTACCTTGTTGTAACCGACAAACTCACATTCCATACCCTTCTTGACAACACCACGCTCCAGACGACCGGTAACGACAGTACCACGGCCGGGAATAGAGTACACATTTTCTACAGGCAAAAGGAATGGTTTGTCCAGTTCACGCACTGGAGTGGGTATAAATGTATCAACTTCCTTAAGCAATTTCAGAATTGCTTCAGAGCCAATTTCCGGACTCTTGTCTTCCAATGCACACAAAGCCGAGCCCTTCACAACTGGAATCTTATCGCCATCGTAACCCATTTCGGTGAGCAGCTCGCGAATCTCCATTTCCACCAGATCCACCATCTCTTGATCGGCAGCATCAACCTTGTTAATGAACACCACAATGTGATCAATGCCAATCTGCTTGGCCAACAGCATATGTTCACGGGTCTGGGGCATAGCACCATCTGTGGCAGCCACAACAAGAATGGCGCCATCCATTTGAGCCGTTCCCGTGATCATGTTTTTAATATAATCTGCGTGTCCAGGACAATCTGTATGGCCATAGTGACGAGTCTCTGTCTGATACTCGACGTGAGCAACATTAATTGTGATACCACGGGCCTTCTCTTCTGGCGCATTATCGATTTCGTTATACTTTTTGCTCTCAGCCAGTTTCTTGTCAGCCAGCACCTTAGTAATGGCTGCTGTTAATGTTGTCTTACCATGATCCACATGGCCAATCGTACCCACATTACAATGAGGCTTTGTTCGCTCGAAAACCTTCTTCTCGTTAGCGTACGAACGATATTGCTGCAAATTTCCTGTTACAGCAGGGATACAGCTAGCAGGCTGCCAGTTCTTGTTTAATGCTACAGTTGTCACTAGACGGGCACGTGCTGTATTACGGAGCAATCTGGAAGTACTTAGCGCACGCCGGCTGCAACGGAATGCAGCTCCGTTTCTGCAGACGGCAGCGGCAAATGCTTGCGACATCATTTTGGGATAACTTTATGCCTATAATAAGTACGATTAGAAATGGCACAACCGTTTCCTGATTTATATAGGGTGTAAACTTACAGTTTAAATGTATTCGCAAAGTATTTTTAATACTTATTTGTAAACTATGAGAATCTACGAAAATTGCGTAAACCTCAAAATGTGCCTTTCCGTCAGCTCTGCCAGATAGTGGTAAAAATGGCGTTGCCACTCATATATTCACTGTACACACATATATATATATAAATGGTTTTCCCTAAGTGGCATCATTGTTTATGTTATTTAGGGAAATTAGCATTGCGCCCTTTTTATAAAAGATGAGTCACATGCTTTCACAAATTGAATGCAGTATACGGATGCCTTCCAAACATATATCTACAAATCTATAAACACTATGCACACACCAAAAATTAGGAAAGTTAACAACAACTCCCCCAACAGACGACTGTACCTGTGACCACCCAGCACAAATACACTTACACGCAAGCATGAGATGACACAGCCTTGCCAGACAGACTAGGGGATATTTTTGGGATGTTTCCACATTGTAGAAACCGCATACTAAGATTATAATTTAGCGAAAATATGCAGTTGCAAATTTATTCGCTGTAGATGTATATAATTAATCATCCATATTGATGATACAGTACGTATTCACATAATTTCATACACTGCAGTGTTTTTGGGAAGCATAAGCTCCGGTTTTTAGTCGACCGAATTTGCGCGCCAGCAATTTTACACACACGAATATGTACGTATGTATGTAAGACGACCGCCTGGTCAAACTGACGTACACACGTTGAAAAGGTTGAAAATTCAATTTAAAATAAATGTACTTTGAAGAACATAAATGGCACTTACCAATTTCGGAGCCAAGACTGGAATCCATTACGGCTTGTTTTGCTTAAGGAGTTCTTGGACAGTAGCTCTGCGCGTTTATGTGTTTGTTTTGATATTGTGCGCGCACAACTCAAAACAAAAAAGAAAAATCTTATGGCTGCTTTTCCTGTATGCACGGCCAACAGTTACGAAGCAAGGTAATCAAAGTGCAATCACTTCACATTCCACAGATTATTCAAAAATCTGCATTCACTTGCCCTATAATAACACTCGCACACACAATTACGACGTTTACCTTCGAATACTTTTTCGTAAAAGTATTCAAAACTCAATTTAAATTCAATTTTTATCACAACTGCTGCATGTTGGTCTGATGAGGAGGGTTACCAGAGTTGTTTTTATATTCCATACACAGGGTTGTACCGCGACAGCTCTTAACTTTTACTGGTCTGTTAGTTAACAGGGAGCAAGACCTCATTTCTTAGACAATATTCAATAGTCAATAAATAAACTGATATTTAAAGTAAAACAAGAACAATTTCTTAAATAAATAACTATTTTCTTTTTTAACATAAAACGTTTTAATAAGTAATGAATTTGATAAAGAAGTTTGAATTTATGAACTGCCAACTTATTTTTAGATAATAAATCTGCAATACAACCGTTATGATAGTTATCGATTAGTTATGTTAACTATGATAACTTATTAATATTTTGTCGATAAAAATGAATAGCCTGGCGATATTGTTGTAGATTACGATTCAGTGTGACCGCACACACATGAAGATATATTTTATATATTTTTAATGTATATTTCAAGAGGCCTAAACAAGTGACAAATAGTGTAAGCCTCAGTTATTAGTATTGGTTTTTTGCAAAGTAGCAACAAAACAAATATAACTTATTCTATAAAAAGAAAATTAAATTAAAATACGCCGAATATATATATGTATATTGATATCAACGCGGGTGCATGCGTGTGTGTGTGTGTCTAGTGGGGTTAAAAAATAAACAACAACGTCAGCGCTGAGTATTGCAGCATTGCCAGCAGAAACAACACGCCCTGCCTATCAAAGTTATGTGCGCTTCCATCAGAAAATTATATTGCTGATAAATTCTTTGGGTCCAGTAAAATATACAATATTCAAAAAGTCTTCAAAAAGCATTCGAAAATTTTGTATTTTTGGAAATAACGTTAATTTTTATTAACTGTTATCGGTTGTCGGTAAAATATACATTGCTGGCAACGCTCCGCAAGCTCAATTGCTCTGGCTCACTCTCACGCCGCTCACATACTCACCCACTCACACACACGCTTGTCATTCGCAGTTGTTTCGCCGTGAGTGCCGCTGCTGCTGTTACCACCGCTGCGCGTTTGTTGCTCTGTTCTGTTGCTGGCCTGGCTGCGGCCCCGTCATCGTCGTCGGTGTATTTTTAATCACTTTTCTCTCGAAATATTGTACTAATTCCAAGACGTGCAATCAATATACATATGAGTTATTGTTTATATAATAAGTTTCGTTATGTGCTGATTTTAAATGCAAATGTTAAACGTACGTGAACTTTTCACTTTTCCAAACCAAACACAGTTAAGGGAGCAAACAAACTAACAACAATTGCATATATGTATATATAGTATATGTATGCGTGTGCGTGTGTGCGAGCAACAAGGCTGATTAATTTAAACAAATCCAAATAAAGTAAACTAAAAACAAAAAATAGCCGTTCGAGAAGCAACAATTTAAACACATAACAGGCAAAATGGAAGCAATTGCCAAACATGATTTCTCTGCGACTGCCGACGACGAACTTAGTTTTCGTAAAACTCAAATTCTAAAGGTAAGCCAACCCATAAAGGAGTCCAAACATACATACAAAAATATGAATACATGTACATATTTATTTAGGTAAATATTGTTGAGCTAGATTTTAGTTATGCACACATTTATACCTCTCATTAATTTACATTTGTTTCTGTGCTAGCATGTGAAACAACGGCAGACACTGCAATTAACGCCGAGTCGAGTCGAGTCCTTTTCACATTTCCCTTATGCATGCATAATTTGTAAACTGCAACGCGGTCGTTGCCCATCTTCTTCACCCACATTCTTATACCTAGGTAGGAGGAAGTATTAGTATTAGTTGCAAGTGTCGCCAGACAACGACAACAGTTCAAAGGTGCATGCCATGGTGAGGTATACAAAATACAATTGCGAACACACATACAGCATAGCTGCAACTAATACTTTGACTCCGACTGTGACTGTGAGAGACCCCCATCCCAGATCCTCTAAGACGGACCGGTGGATAACAGACTGCAAAATGCTTAATGTCGCAGTGCAGTTCAGCATAAAAGAAACGCAGATATTTTAACACTTTTTCCAGACTGAATAATGTAGAGATAATGTTTTTATGAATATAAATTATTTGATATTTTTTTTTAGAAATATACAGTAAATTAATCGTAGATCAGACCAGTTTGCATAAATACGTTTAAGTTAACTTATACCAGGCTAGGTTTTTGAACTCATTGTTCATAAGTTCATACAAACTAGGCATACCCATGCCCCGAGTTTGTTCTCCTATGTGAATATCTTACACAGCTGGATATGCAGTTCCAAGGACCGAAATCGTCTGGCGAGGCTGGTTTTTGTTGTTGGTTGCTTTTTTTACCCCTCCCAGTCCCCCAGTCAATCGAAGTCTGAGGTGTGCGCGTTGCCATTCCTGGGGCCCTTAAAGCCATTGAATCTCTTTGTTTTGGCTGGCGAATTTTCAGGTTTCACTGTTGTCAGGTGGTGTAAGCTGGCTGCTGTAGTTGTAGTTGTAGTGGTAGCTGCTGCTGATGTTGTTGTAGTTCTTGAGGTTCTTGTTGTTATTTTTTGCTGTCTATCCGCTCTTGTCGTAGGTTAGTCACTCGGCGGGGCAGGTTTTGGTATTTTTTCGCTTCGTTTTTTCGTTCATTCGTTCTCGTGTGTTGCAGGGTCAGTTTTAAAGTTTAAAGCTTTCAACATTTGATTGATGATGACAATGACTCGGTAAAGTTTTGTCTATCAAACAGCTGCTGCTGCTGCTGTCTGTCGAAGGTTAAGTTGGAGTTGGAGCTGCAGTTGCAGTCGCCTGCAGATCGGCGAGCAGCTTATCAGCTCAGCTGATAATTCATAATGTGCTGCCTACACGCTTGAAGTTCATTTAACTTGTGTGTGCAGCTAATTCCGGTTATCAAAAGACAACGAATGCTTGCAGGCAGATAGATAGACTGTGAGAGAAGAAAAGGGAGAGAACGACAGCGAAAGAGCGAGCGCGTGTTGAGGCGCGCTTAGTCATATTTATGTTCCCAATAGCTTTATCTTATTTGGGATACAATTTGATTGGAATGTGGGTGAACAAATTTTTAAGGCGGATCATAGCCGCCTTAAGCGGAAATGTCGGGTATGATAAAATATTATTTTTAAGAAATGAACTGTGTCAGGCAGGATAAGCTTAGCTTAGTTAAATGAATATTATGTAGTATGTTGCGCAAATATAAATATAAATACATATAAAGCGATGTTCGTTTTCAGACAATGTCATAAATATGATATAACTCATATAATCCTTAGCTATTACGTGCGAACTTGTGGATTCTTAGAGATTCGGTAGAGTTCTAAAAAAAACTTTCTTATATACAAAGCATAAACAAATAGCCTTTTTTGTAACAGGACGGGCTTAGGGATGTAGTCATATATGTAATATGATGCCAGAACGTTTTATATGTTTAAGCATATGAATAAGAATTTACGTTGGCATATGTACATCCCTCTCTTTCGTTAAAAAACATTTGGCCTGTGACGTTTAAGTGAATAAAACGTCTATCTAAAAATAAACCAAACTATATGTACAATACGTGCTAGTCTGCCGCCGATTCGGGCTATAGAACTATGCTAATTACTGCTTCCAGTCAGCTAAGCTAAAATATATGACAATAACAACAACGACAACAATACAAACGACAGCAGGCGTTTACAAACGTAATTGCTTTTTATATACGCAAAAAGTGTAGAAAACAATATACATATATATTTGTAAAAATATAAATATATATTGCAAGCGATTTTCACCCTCCGGTTGAAAATTGCAATTCCCTTTAGATAATGTCTGTTTCCCCATTAGTTTAAATATAGTACTCCTCGTTGGATATTTGTATGTCGAAATAAAAATAAAACCGTTTGCCCATACCCTCGAATTATGTAGAAAGCGTGGAAAAATTCATGTGACGGCTGAGAATAAAATAATTTTAAACAATACATTGTATAATAGAAACACAATGCAAAACGTTTCTATTCAAAACAAAGCTGTACTTACATTAACTTCTCGAAGTATGCCTGGAGTGTATATATGTATTACGAGAACAATACTTTCACGCTTGGTCTGAAACGCTTATCATACAATACACATGTGTATACATATATTCATGCTTGTTTACTTCGAAACAGACGATGTTGTGACAACAGATAGAGACGCGTGCATTTGCAGCTTATCACTTTTTCTTGTACCCTCGACTCGTCTATAAATTCAAATATATATGGTAGATAAATATATCTTTCAGTAAAATACCTTATGTAAGATGTTTAAATATATCTATTCAAATTGTTGATATCGAACTAACGTATTCAATACAAACGTTTTAAATAAAAACTAGTACTCTGTAGTGTATATTATTATATAGCATTGCATTTATGGTATAGCATTTTCTGGTTGATAAATTTATTTCGGCTTCAATACAATAAACACCAAATGGATAGTGTATAACTAATTCGAGCACACTTTGGCTAGAGTAATCTTACTTGTTTTGCTACGCTTTTTTTTGTTCGTGTTGATTGTACTCTGAAACACTAGGTCGGCTAAATAGACAAACAACTGGGACTGAAAACTGTTTACAGAAATCTCTAGAAAATTCGAACAATTCGGACATAAATACATTGGAGGTAACAGTCCCAATGGCAAATGAGTACAAAGGTTTGTCATTGAAAATGACTCACCAAACTGCTTGAACTTTTCCAGCTTTAACGTTTTGCCCATTTGTCATGAATCGATCTTTCATAACCCTAAGCAAATACGTAGTAGTACTATGCATAGATATAATATCGGGAAATGTTTTGGCTAATAAAAACTATTCCTTATTTTCAGATATTAAATATGGAAGACGATTCAAATTGGTATCGTGCCGAATTAGACGGGAAGGAGGGGCTTATACCCAGTAATTATATAGAAATGAAAAATCACGAGTAAGTCATTAAGAATGAGACTGAATCTATAAACTCTCTTGAGTAAATATTTATTATATATCGTCATTGTATATTTAAAGCTGGTATTACGGACGCATCACACGGGCCGATGCTGAAAAGTTGCTATCGAATAAACATGAAGGCGCTTTTTTGATACGCATCAGCGAATCCAGTCCCGGCGATTTCTCCCTATCTGTAAAGTAAGTTGTAATTGAATTGTGAACAAGAGAAAATTAAATTAACCCATATTCATATTACAGATGTCCTGATGGCGTCCAACATTTCAAAGTACTACGTGACGCACAAAGCAAATTCTTCTTGTGGGTAGTCAAGTTCAATTCCCTCAACGAACTGGTCGAATATCATCGAACGGCGAGTGTTTCGCGATCACAGGATGTCAAATTACGTGATATGATACCTGAAGAGGTTGGTTGATTTCCAGATTTTAAACTATAATTATATTTGTATATTGAGTTCAAAATGTGCGACACGCACACATGGTCTATTTAATGGCAACGACATAGATTTAGTTTGCACGTAAACAAAGTGTGATGCCAACAAAATTTATAGAATGTCGACCGACAACTAATGCTATTTTGCTTTTGCAGATGCTTGTGCAGGCGCTGTACGACTTTGTGCCACAGGAATCCGGTGAATTGGACTTTAGACGCGGTGATGTCATCACCGTTACAGACCGCTCCGATGAGAACTGGTGGAATGGCGAGATTGGCAATAGAAAAGGCATTTTCCCAGCAACTTATGTGACGCCATATCATTCATAATAAGATACACCCTCAGCACACACATGCATAAGCATAGGCATAAAATGGACACGTAAACGTAGACAGAAAGATAGAGCGGAAACAGAAAAAGATAACACACAAATTAAGAAACTAAACACAAATTTTCAAATGCTGTTTAAATTCTAACAGTAGCAAGGCATATTTGATATCGTATACACCGTAAGCATAAAGCCAAATGCATTTTTACGTTTTGACGAACAGTTTGGAAGCAAATTCTAAATTGTAATAAACGAATGAGTAGAAAGAGAATAATAACAAATATATACTAACTAAACTGACAACTGCACCTTCTTATATACATGCTTATATATATCTGTATATGAATATAGGAAACGACACTATATGATTACTGTAACAGAACGATTTTTGATATAAATATATATTTTAAGTTCAATCCAATGTAATTGTCTTGTGCTTCGGTATACGTACACACCACTCTAAATGTGCTATTTATTTTGTGCGCGTGTATGTGTAGGAGCGTTTGATTGTGTGTGTGTGCGTGTGTGAGCAATAGAGAGAACTTTATGATAATTAAATATATTAAAACAAATTACCAATAATGAATGAAAACAAGAAAACGAGATCAACAAAAAAAAAAAAACTAAAGCTTAAACAAATTCACTATGAAAAAAAAATTTGCCTAAATGTCTCAAAGCGAAGACATTTAAAATTATTATTATCATTATTATACTTACGATAATATATATTTATATATATTAATGAATCGATATTAAGCGCAAGTTTTGCCTCAGTTGCACATGTACGTATGTTTCGACGCTCCTGTAACTAAATTAATTGATGTAAAATTTGTTTTCTCATTTGAATACATGGTAGCTTAAGATTATTTGCTTTTGGTATGTTGTAAGCGATATGTTGCTTGTCGAGCCAAGACCAATACAAAACAAACCACTAAACAACAAGTTAATTTAATAAACATTCGAAACATGTTGAAAAACTACATACAACATATGAAACTTCCTTGCTAATTAATTACATTGTGCTATACTTACATATACATACATATATACATTACATACTACTATTTTATAATGCTTTTGCTTTGCCTAAGCATTTTTGTCATAATTTTCACTGACATATAGTTGCACATTTTTAACATTTATAGACATTATATGCATTAAAGCAAAATAAATATGAAGTTGCCAATATCAATAATTAAACCGATAAATAATTTCTTATGTATATTAACAACCACCCAATGTAAACGACGTTGCCTCATAACAACAAGAAATGCGACGAGAATTTATTTAATAGTTTATTTAATGTACAATTTAAAGGGCAGCTGGACACAAAGTTTTATAGTATACCTTTTGCAGGCGAATAAAAAGTTTCATTGGCAAGCTCCACTAGAAAATGCTATTTAAATCGTAATTAACCGTAACAATAATAACGCAGGCGATCAATGAAGCGATGAACAAGCGGGAAACAAGGTTGAAACCTAAACATAAACAACTAAATAAGAAATGAAAACACTTTAGTAAGATTCAGAGAAGCATTACAAATGATTAAAATGAAAAGTTAAGGAAATAATTTAAGCAACAACTGATTTATCTAATAAAACTATTACAAATCTAAAATGCAATTTTCAATGGCGATATTTTAAATTCTATATTTTATTACAAGATTCCAGATAAGGAAACTTTTCTGTTATGCTGCTGTTAGCCGAATGTTAATAATTTGAAACAGCTGCTGTTAAAGTTCACTAGAGCGAGCTTTTTGTTTTGTTTATTTCTCAACTTCGAGCCAGCAATTTGGATTCTTGTCGAAAAAGTATTTCAAGTTAGTCGTAAATACACTTTGAACACATAAAACAGGCAACAAATAACACTGTAGAAGAAAGTGACGAAATGGAAATTCATACATCAAGTGAAGAAAATGCCTTAAAGGTTTACGGCAGAGATCTGATAATTCAAAACAAATCTCCTCGGAGAAAAAACAAACAACATAAGGACAATATATTGGTATCATGTAAATTCGATTTCAAGCAATTTCTTTCGTATCTGGCGGGAATATTATTGGAAACTAATGAACCAGTAATGCCTGTTCAACCCACTTATCGATATTTAGGAGTTGTGGGTCTTATAAACAACAAAAGCGCGGAACGCATTTACCATATATTTCCCACAGACGAACATAATTACCATAATGACGAAGAGGGACTGCAGAAATTCTATAAAAAGCAGACGGACCTCACTATTAATAATAATATATCGGTTCACTCGATTTGTCCTCGATCATTGAGCCGAAGTGCTCAAAAACACTTCACAGATTACAAATGGAATAGGGAAGGGACCGCATTTGTAACTCCTCCTTGCCAAGATATTTGGTTAATGTATGGAAAGCTTAATAGGTTAGACACAAAAGAAGTCATACGGCTTTTTAATTATATTAAGTTTTTAATGCATAATAAATGAACAAATTTCTTAATTCTTATCGTAAGCCTCTGTTTATTTTTTGGTATTGCTCATTTTGGAAAAAATATCTCGTTTTCTACTTAAAAGATGTTAACATTAGTAACAGGTGTTCTGAACTGCATATTCTGTCAAATAAAGCTTGCCGGTTCGATCATTTCACCATCTTACTCGGATACTTAACAGCTGACACTGTTAGCTGATTTAAAAGTTTTGCCTATGTGAAAGCTTTTTATAAGTCAGATGTAGCTTTCATGGTTTATTATTGTTATGACTATTTCACAAGTATAAAGCAACAAATAAGTCTACTGTCTAAGGAAGTACTTCATTTAAAGTTAAGAATTCGGTGTATAAATATTAACCATGGCTACAAACTGCACTTTAGAAGTAGATAATAAAACGAAGACTAGGCCTATAATGGACACTGAAAACGTAATTGCAACTGCACCTGTCTTAAATATTTCTGGTAGAGATCCGAACCACAGAGCTCCGCGCATCAATAAGATAAAAAAGAAGGCGAAAGATACACCAGTAACAAATAAATTTGATGTTAAACAATTTCCTTCGTATCTCGGTCGAATAATGTTTAAGAGTGATGGCGCGACTTTTCCAACTACATATAAAGATAAATATTTAGGAACATTGTGTTTGGTAAATAACAAAACCAATGGACGGGTCTATCATATGTTTCCCACTAATGGAGAAGAACTTCGTAAAGATTATGACCAAGCGAACGAGATGTATAGAAACAGCAAGGATTTTACCATCAAAAATAATATTACGGTTTATACGATTTGCGCGGTTACACTGGCCCGAAGAGTACAAAATACTTTTACAGATTATAAGTGGAATAAGGAAGGAAACATATTTGAAGCACCTCCAGGAACTGATGAGTGGATAATGTCAACCAAGCTTCATGAGTTACATCGACTAGAAATCCTAAAACTTTTTAATTATATTAAATTTTTAATGCAAAATAAATGAGCTTGCAAACCCAGCGGTCTGAACAAAAACGATAAGACATTTTGTATATTGTATAAGTACGTACATATGTAAAGAAGGCACAAAATATAATCATTAATTATAAGTTGAATACTTTTAAAGTACAAACTTTTATTATTCACGTTTCTTAGTGCTAACTGTTGTATGTTTATAATCGTATTTATCTATTAAAGTCATCAAAATATAACTGTTGATGATAAAAAACAGCGCCCCCTGTAAACCAATCCATTTAAAAGTATGCCATGTCTGGAACTCAAGTAAATATGCGGGAAGAAGCCACAACACTTGACCACCAAGCCAAATAGTAACAAGGAATGCACATCGACCCTTCGAAAGTTCGCGGAAGTTACTCAGACACAATGGCAGAATGGACAAATACCAAACAAAGTACTGCGAGGTAACCACAGAGTTATAGGTCACGACAACAAAAGCCAAACCAAATACACAAAATGGCAAAGTCTGTCGAAATTGCCCAAAACTCAAGCTCAAGTAAAGTATGAGGAGCAGCTGCGGAGCCAATACCAGGAATTTGATCAAGAACGTGGATTCCTCTGCTCCTTCCGAATTCCCAAGGTATTGCATTAGAAAATGTAATGAGAAATTATGTCGCACATCCTTTCTCACTAAATGATAAAAATAAGCTTCGTACAAATACTGCCATCCATAGAGTGAATAAAAGGTCCAGGTGAATGTCGTTAGAGTTAATATGGTGCCAAGCACTAAGAATATCTGTTGCCTGTTGGGCAATAATATTTGTACAAGGAGATCACGAGGTTTCTGTACCGGGCCACTGGATAGGCATAGATAATATGCCAAGCTGAAGAACAATGGATACAGACGTAAATGTATCACAAATCCATGTGCAAGTCCAGCACAGAAGATAATCCAGCAGCAATTTGATGACGGTGGTTTTTGCTGCACTGACCGGAGAAGCAAATAAATAGTTAATATGACAAAGAATCCGGTGAAGCTATCGCCACTTCCACGAGTCGATATGACGGCGGTCAATGGATTGTATAGCCAAAAACATGCAGCGATTCGAGCCATATACTCGTCCTGATTTCCTAGCTTCAGTGATTCCGACAAGGTCCTGATTTGATTTTTCACTACAGCGTGTATTAGTAAGCCAACTAGTATATCGAAAATGGAATAAACTATTTTGCCAAACGCTGGATGCAGGAGAATGTTTGGTATCTGCATATAAGCCATAATGGGACTGTAACGGTAGGTGTGCCTGGCAAATGGGGTATCTCCGTCCAACACAAAACGTGCGCCGTCCGTGACAACCTTGTAGTCAATGTCTGTGTATGGCACTGTGGATTTGGCATCGTGTATTTGAGCGTAACATATGAGAAAGGCACGTAATAAAGTAGAAATTATAAGATGTGTTCGCAAAGTTATTTCAAGTAAATATTGTTGTCCATGCCAAAGCCAATGGAATTTGGTTCCTGTTAATTTATCTCTCGTTCTTGACATGTTTAAAGTTTTGTCTTTAATTCAGCGGCGTTTTTACGTATACAGGTCAAAAATTGCTTAAACTCTGCTTCGCAAATGTTGTGCTGCACGTTAATATCCCGTGCGACACAAGCAGCATATGCGGATGCTGAATCGGCGCACTTGGCGAGCAAGATCGGATAACTACGAAGTCGTGTGTTGGCTTTGCGAACCGATTCCATGCCTTAACGCTTGTGTGGCGGAACAGGAGGATTTAATGCCGGCAAGGGATCTGCTATGAAAGCGTCGTATATTGGTTTCGAGAAAAAGATTAGCAGGGACGTGGTCAAAAAAGTAATTTGAAACACTCGAGGATTACGCTGGATCCACGATCTTTTCGGTAACACAGCCGTACGCTTCCGTTTCTTGTCCAGTAATTCTTGAATTTCCTTAGGTGGTCTATATGGAGGTACAGAGTTTGGTGTTGACATTATTTGTTGCTGTGGCACAAAAAGGTAAAAATCAGTATTTTTTATTATTTTTATTAATGTATTAATTTTCTCCTAGTACCTGCTTGAAATCTCAGCACGCTTTTGGTTTTCTCCGTTTTGTATATAGGGTTTGTCTAAAATGATGCCACTACAACAGAGCGATTTCTTATGCCACTTTAAACAGCACTGGCGCATATCTTCAAGCACGTGCAAACATTTGTTCTCCTGGTAGTGGTTTTCTATGGGTAAGAAATGTTATTGTTTATCAAATGTGTGTTTTAATTGCAAGTTAATATTGGCTTAAATTAAGGGTAAAGCGATGCCGGCACCTTTAAAATAAATTTTATTTATTCGACTGAGACACTTATAAAAGACAAACAGTTTATAAATGTATGTCAAACTGATTGAATAATAAACAAATTAAGTTCCGTAATCGTTCGGTTGGCAATGATTCTGGATGTCAATGTAATACAATTGAATCAATGTTCATGATTTGTAAAAATAAATTAATGCAGTAATGCAGCAGCCCATTGCGTAAGACTCAATTAAGCAATATTCACCTGACAAACAAGCTTGTATTCGGCAGGCAAAAGATTTGCATGGATCTTTAACCGGCTTAGGCATTTAATAAAAACAAAAAGTTCATAACTTAATATTGAATATTAACAGTAAACCGACTTAGTGGAATAGAATAGAACTCCAATATTGTCAAATTGGACTACGACAGGATTCCGGCTGTCACTTAGTGTTTAGAGAATAAACAGAATCGATAACATTGTCGATATAATGTATGGAATCGGTCTTGTTCAATCGATAGTTTAGTTATTATTAAGAGAAAGGTTATTATTATTTTTTTAATAAATAGCAATTAACTTTTATAAATGATCTTCTGTATATTGAATATTATTATTATATTCTTAATTTCATATTTAGGTAATAATTTGTATATTTGTATAAAAGGTGCATAAATAAATAACTAAATTTAGCTAGCAAATATTAAAACTACCGATACCCATCTGTCAGATTCACAAAATCAGGCTGCCAACTCGTTTATGTATTCACAATGGTTGTACGCTATTAATTTTCAATTTTTCCTTTTACTACAATATAATTACTGACCTCAGGTTTTCTTTTAAGTTCGTTTGACATTTTCGATAACATAATATGTTTTTATATACAGATGCCTTGATTTTGATAGCAAATTCTACATTATGTCAAGGCGAATGATTTTTCGGATGCCAATGTGAATTGTTGCCATTCACATTAAACGAACCAAAGGAACTGTTCTTGTGTAAAAAAACAAGCGAGTAATAAATTAATTTTACAAACTTGTTTATCTAATAATTTGTTGACTTTGGCGCTTATTGAATACACTTACAATGCCGTCAAAGAAGAAAAAGTACAATGCACGGTTTCCGGCGGTAAGTACAATACAAACAGTAGTCTCGCAACAACTATAAGTCAAGTGGAAATGTTAAGCGTGTATCATTCGTGCTCTGACTATGGGTTTATCAGTTGTGTCTATGGCTTAAGTTCTAAAATATTTTTTTGCAGGGCCGTATTAAGAAAATAATGCAGAGTGACGAGGAAATTGGGAAGGTCGCACAGGCGGTGCCTGTGATTATTTCACGAACGTTGGAACTATTTGTGGAATCACTTTTAACTAAGACATTGCGTATAACGAATTCGCGCAACGCGAAAACCTTATCGCCATCTCACATGAAGCAATGCATTATGTCTGAGCAGAGATTTGATTTCTTAAAAGAGCTTGTCAGGAATATACCAGACATCAGTGTTGCCGAGGAAGCTGCATGCAATTATAACGACGATGATGCACCCAGCTCGGAGGAACAATATCCAGATTCAGATACTCCATACGATCTAAGCCTGCCATCAACATCCGTACGGGCATTGCCCAACAACGGTAATAATACATACACTCGCTCCATGAGTCTGAATGGCGGCGGTAACCTGAAACGCGCCCATAATCCACCTACAACATCGGTTTTAATGCAACATCAGTTGGGACACCTACCCGCAAAGTTGGCGCGCTCCGAGTCAACGCCTACATATACGCCACGCGGCAGACCGCCCAACAATAATAATATCAGCCACTACAATAGTAGACAAACCGAAGAAACTGCCATACCTGCTCCGATCTGCACTTACGATATGCTGAGCAAACCCATTGTTAAGATCGATTATAGCAACGTTCAAATACCCATTACAACAACAGACTCGGATTCCGGATCTGGAGGGACATCAGGCAGCGCTGCCTTTAACTTTGATATTGCAGCCCCAGTTATAAATATCGATCTTTCAAATATTGTCTCGGCTCCAACGGCATCACCCACCCCACTATCACTACCCATCCCTATTCCGCCCAAGGGCTGTTGTGGCAGCGCAGGCGGTGGAAACAATAACTCAATCTCTAAGTTATCGTCTGTCAACTACATCGCAGGAAAGAGCAAAACTCCAATCATTCCAAAGGCCACAGTGGCACCAGCGCCCATAACTGAAACGCTATTTGAATTAGACGAAGACTATGACAACATTTAAGTAGAATTGTATAAATGCGCTTATAAATTAATGAACTTAGCCCTTAAGTAAGCACAATAAAAACTTTGGCATATAATTACTGGATTTGAGATGCTGAAAGTCAGAGATACAGAAATAGATTCGCTATCAAAAGAAAAAAGTTGTAAAATTTATGATATGCTTTTTTGTTTTACGAATTTTAATTTGATTAACATCATGAGAAGTACTGCAATTCATTGTTCATATTCCACGATAAAGTCGTCAATGTTATCGGTCCATTCCACTTCTAACTGTTTTCGAAGCAGCTTTAAGCGACGCTCCATTTCAAATTGTATTAGTATCAAGATAGTGCGTTCTATATAAATGGCCAGGGCCATGAAGCTCGCGTTACTGAGGCAGAACAAGCCACTGACACATGTATACAACGGATTCGTGGCTAGTTGTAAGGAAAACATCTCCAATTGATCATTTAGTGCATCCGACAGTTTGAGATTGTTGAAAAGAGGCAGCAGTTGTCCCGTGCGGTGATACGCGGAAGTTGTTGCCTCACAACACCAGAAGAAGAGATAGAAATCCAGATAGAATATGACGAAGAAAAAGGTTACCATCATTATGGAGAACGAACTTGTCATCGGTTTAAAATCCTTGCTCTGCAAGGCTAGGAATATGTACAATCCAAACATAATGTTTTGTAGTAGCTTCCAAAATAGTACGCCCAACGTGACGAACTGCATGTGCACATGCACAGAACGAATAAAGGCCGTAAGTGAGTAATGTTCCTGGGCCAGACATTGTATATCCGCTATTGCCAGCAGACTTAGCTGTACGGTTTGGCAAACACGCTTTCGTATGCGTAGTAGTCCCATGTTTTGAGCCAGTTGGAGACTATGATAAAGTGATTCCAATTGTAGATTTACATTCTCAAATCGACATAGAAGGCGCATCAATATCGTAAAAAACTGGAAAAATGTACCGTGAATTATACTCAGGACTGTTGCCACATAGCATGCTCGAAGAATTGAGCCCAAACTGAATTCATCGAGGAAATACAGATGCAGAATAAATCCAAAAATTGACTGAGCTGAAATTGAGGTGAACTTAATCAGATGAATTATATCCAATCGTCTTATAGGCGTTGCCGTTTTCGGTGACAATGATCGTTTATATCGATTGTCCAGTTCAAACATCCACTCGGTTAGTTTAAGAAAGACATGTTCTCGTTTACGGCGAAAGATTATAATGAATACCACTATAACAATACGGATGCTAACTGTTAGATAGTGGGTGCGCACTACAAGCCAGCTTTGATCGGTTTTTATTTCCACCGTCGTCACAAATTGTGTTAAAAAAGGTGTGCTGGCGAGGAATATAATGTTGCTGGTGTTTGCTAAGACGGAGTACCATCGTTTTCTTATTATGCGTCCTTTCTGGTAATCAACAACGCAGCTTAATGTGCCAATAATTATCGAGTAGTAACAACCGAGAAGCAGAAACTTATTAAGTAACCTTCTTTGCCACGAAGAGGAGGGCATCGAAACCGATATATGTGAAGCCAATAGCAACTAATGGAGTACTGCGAGTCAACTGACAGAACAGAGAAGCGGCGATTCAATTACAGGAAATCATGATTATATCAGATATAACAATAATTTTGTGCACCCGCCTAATGAGAGTCCAATCTGCGTACGCATAGTTCAGATAATCGAATTGTAGAAATAACAAAGCATAGAAAACTTGACTGAAATCAGAGCGCGGCGAAAGTATTATTTGTTCTGTGATAATTTTCCATTGGTTGGGCAAACCGAACCTAGTATGCACTTATATTTCTTTGTAGGCAGACGATTTAGTTCAAGTTGTATACATTAAGGTTGGTAGATATTAAGTTTAATGTATATTTGAGTAAAATGAAACTCGTGAAGAATTTGTTAAAAATACTGCACTTTAATATTTAAAAAATATTGATTTTTGTATACTTGATTATGTTGTTAATTCATTACAATTACATTAACTAAAATTAACTATGAATATGTTTATATATTGCAAAAGCTACCATATACATAATGCTTATAATATTGTATTTCAATAACTAATCATCGTTTATCTATTAAAACCCATAATGAATATAAAAGCATTAAACAATAAAACATACACACACATATTACTGAGGCACTTTTTGGTGTTTATAACAATGATGGTTAAATTATAGTTGTTTTTGCATATAAATCTGCTATTTACACTTACGCATCGAAATAAGTAGAATAAACAATAGAGGTTAAATTATTATTTAAGGGTTCTCAAAATATAAACATGACAACTGATATTTTTGTATATTGGCTAGGATATGATAATTAAACATTATATATGTATTTTGTGTTCTTAGAAAATTTGGCACGTGGAATTACGTATGTTAATTTCCTTTTCTTATGTATGTTTGATTTTTTTGTTATTACTTTACGTTTATTATATTTTTAAGATTTGTTGTTTCAATATATGCTTATATAAAAATTGCAGTCTATTGTTGACGAACTATTTGTTACGTGTTAACAATTAATTATGTCCGGCAAATGAAACTTAACGAGATCGGAATACATATACATATATATATATATAATACATATTTATTTAATCAATTAAGGCTATTAGCTAAGCTATTTACACAAAATAATGTAATATATTATTACAATTAGTTGACACACACTGATAAATATGTACAAAATATAATTTAGCACATCAGGTTATTTCTTTATATAAAATAGCTGCCCAATAACTGCTGCTTTTTACATATAAAATTCAAAATGTTACGTAAACCCTCGACTGGGCGACTGTACCGGCGATGGGGGCGGTGGTAATGGCGAAAAGTATGTCGAGCTGCGTGACGATGGCGACGGCGGACATGAAGATTCCGGCACGATGCGCGCATCACTGTGGTAATGGGAGCGTGGCGTGGGCGGCGGCGGATATGGCTCACTGTCGTAGCCATACTGTAGGCACGCTGCAGCCGAACTTGACGATAACTTGGTAGCGCCACCATTACTATTGTTGCTATTCGATTTACTCGTATAATTCGAGTCCGATTCGTCGCAAATGTCCGTGGAGCAGGGTGTCGGTGGAGGCGGCTGATTAATGATTTTGTAATGCCTATACGGACGTCGCGAACGTGTCGCCGGCGATGGCGGTGGATTGATTGGATAGGCGACCATGCTGCCGTTCGTGGTTGAGCTTGAAGCTCCAGTTATATGGTTGCGATCATACGAGTTCATGCTGTTGCGCGAGTTAAGTGTTGACATTCGTACCGCATCGGCTACAGAGGCTATTTTTGAGACCCGCTGCGACTTGCTCAGCGTCGAGGGAGACAACGGATCTGATGCCTGATCATCCTTTGGTTCTGTCCGACTTTTTCCTATGCGTGTCCGGCAAAATTGTAACAGATAAACAATCGAAAATATGATTAACATTGTGGCTCCAATTAGAATCATAAATGCCCGCTTATCAGATGCCGGCGCCATGCGACGCTGCAGGCAAATATCCGCGGATTCATCGGCGCCATCAGCGCAGTTCTCCCAACCATCGCAGAGTAGCACAGCAGAGATGCAGAGCTGAAAAGGAACATAGGAAATGTCAGTACATGAATATTATGTGTGTATATTAATGCATTGAACTGACCTTATTAATGGGACACTGAAATTCACCAGGTCGCTTGCAGCAATCGGCTTCGTCGTGGCCATTCGCGCAGTTGGTGGTGCCATCACAGACGAGATTTTTATCAATACACTCTCCTGACTGACAACTGAACTGGTCCGCCCGGCAGGATGGACAGCCCACTTCATCGGACTTATCAGGACAATCCTTTTGACCATCACAGCGCCACGAAGCTGGAATACAGTCTTTGTTCATATCACTGTTCCCAGCCACAGGAGCAGCACAAGTGAAGTGATCCGGTCCACAAGCGGGCAGTGCACCACAATTCTCTTTATCCTCTAACAGCATTAGATGTTTTGGGCATGAGCAAATGTCGCGTGAGTGTGCAACACCATCCCCGCTGGCTACGCAAATATGAGAACATTTGGTGCGACTGTGTAGACATGTGTGATTTCTCAGTAGTTTTGCATCCGGCGTCCATACGGCACGTATGTCTGTTATCTGTGGTAGTCGCAGCTCCGCCGATCGCCTCTCGCCACCCACAGTGATTCGCTCCACACCCGTTTTATCGTCCAGCCAATACACAAAATCTCCCAGCGCAGCAATGTTAATTACTTGCGAGATGTGCATGGAAACAAGTGTTTTTCTGGAGAAGAATTATAAATTTTAATTGATTTCCTCTTGGTTTCCTTGTTTTTACTTACACATTCTTGCCGTTTATATCCATTACATCGATCCGTTTGCCGTGTGCATAGTAAATTAAATCAGCTTGCTGATCCAAGGCTAAGGTCGTAACACCCTCTAGTTTATAGGCAAGTTCCATACGCTCGTTGCCATCAACACGCGCTCTAATTATGGCTTGATGGCTGCCCACATCAGACCAGAAAAGCAGACGCTTTATTGCATGAACTGCAATGTTGCGTGGTTTTTCCGAGTCTCCAGTGTCAATAACACCAATTGATTCGCCCAGAAAGCTATAAGATTACATCAGATTTGTAAATCAAAAGAACTGTAATTGTTTTTAGCGAGTTCGCATACCTCGTTACATTAATACTGTTTGAATAGGAACAAGTCCAGAAGAGCAGTCGACCAATAATGTCAATGGCAATATCAAAAGGCTGTCCGATATTCACTAGAACGCTGGTCTTCGTGCCGTTGGCCAGGGAACGCTTAATGCTATGACTACGTCCTTCGATCTGATGAAAAATAACAAGAAAATATACGGTTATATAGATGTGATAGTATATCATTCCACTCTTTACTTACCCAATATACATAATGCGTAATGGGATCGTAGTCAACAGCGCGGATATTTTTCCCGGACACCGCCAATGGTACGGTTGGGCAATCGGTTGCGTTTGGCAGGAGTCGGCCAAAACTGTTGCGTTGACTGAATATAATGTAGTTGCGAGGTGGAATGCAAGAGAAGCCATCTTTGGCCAGTTGATAGTGTGTGGGGCAGGCGCACGTCATTCCACGCCGACTGGGCTGCGATAAGCATAAGTGAGAGCAGCCTCCGTTATTGACCTTACAAGAATTGACGCCTGTCTGTCGTTTGTCATTGAAGACCAGCAGCGACGTGATATAAGTCATGCCGGAGTGCACAAGGCTTCGATTCTGTCCTGTCACTTTGTTGACCCGTTCTATATCACCAGTATTCCAATCGCTCCAGTAGACATAGTCTTGATAGAGAGACACGCCATAGGGTTCATCGATGTCGCTGCTTACCAGCACTTGTCGCCGTTTGCCATCCCAATCCGCACACTCGATTTTTGCTGGACGCGATTGTGTAGCCCAATAGAGGCGTCTAGTCTCCTGGTCAAATGTCAAACCAGCAGGATGATTGGCATTCGTGATAATCGTTTGTAAATCGCTGCCATCCATTGCAGCTCGACGAATTAAGTCCGTCGGCAATTCTTTCCAGTACATGTAGCCCCGACGCGGTTCCAACACCAACGAGCGGGGCTCATCGATTCCCTTCCAGAGCAGAACACGTCGACTGCTACCATCGAGACGAGCTACCTCAATGCGACGTGCCAACGCATCTGACCAGTAGATGTTGTGTCCCAGCCAATCCACAGCAATTCCATCGGGCTCCATCAGACCAGAGTCCACAATGCGCTGAACATATGAACCATTGAGGAAGGCTCGAAATATGCATTTGCTCTTCTGATCTGTCCAATAAATACGACGCTCTGCCACTGATACGTCAAGTGCATGGGCATCACGAACATCCTTAAAGGGTATGCGCTCATCATTGTGATTACCCTCATTGTACTCAATGGAAATACGTCCGATGTGCTCCTGCCTCGAGAATAGCAAGAATGCAGCAGGTACGACACAGGTTCGTTTATCATTCGATAGTTCATAGTCGATGGCACAGCGGCAGACGTAATCTCGCGGCCGATTCAGACAGAGGTGAGAGCAACCTCCATTACGTACTGCACATGCATTATGACCACGTACCTCACGCAGACGGGTGACTTTCAAGCCCATGAGATCAGGGTATTGATCCACAACTACAATACGATTATTTCCTGTAATCTTATGAGCACGATCTATGGAACGTCTCTGCCAATCTGTCCAGTAGAGATAATCATCCAAAATACTCAGCCCGAAGAGATGCTTGAGATTCTCACTGATGACCACCCGACGATCGGAGCCATCCATGTTTGCTACTTCGATTTTATCTGTTTTCCCATCACACCAATAAATCGTCTTGTGTTCAATGTCGAGGGCAATTCCATTTGGCCAACCTAGGTTCTCGGATACTAGGACAACACGCTCTGAACCATCAAGCGAGGCGCGCTCTACCTTAGGTTTGCGCTCATTCCAATCACTCCAGAACATCCAGCCAAGAGAAGGAGCCACTGCAATGGCACGTGGCTCTTCCAGATGCTCGTAGATCAGCACCTTGCGAGCAGAGCCATCCAAACGGCAAACTTCAATTCGATCTGTTACTGTGTCCGTCCAGTAAAGATTACGTGCCAGCCAATCTAGGGCAATGCCATCAGGATGACGCACCTCAGATGTAACAAAATCTGTTATACCAGTACCATCAGCATGCGAACGCCGAATCGTAAAGGCTTCCACATCTGACCAGTAAATATGCTCATCCACGGGATCATAATCAATAGCTATGGCATACTTGACTTTTCCCAGTGGTAATGGGAAGATGGTGTAGTCCGGTGAGTCCAAGGATATTTTACTAATCTGTGTCCGTTGCACAATGAAGAGCATTTCCTGTGACCCATTGGCACATGTATTGGTGGAGAGCAGCTTTACTCCTGTGGGGCAGGCACAGCTATAACCTTGCGCATTCGTTGCCAAAAGACATAGATGCGAACAGTTTCCATTATTGTGCGCACAAGGATTATCCTCAAATGGCTGCAGAGTTGGCGACCAGGCACGAACCGAATTTGGTGCCTTGGGCGTATCGATGAGCTCTTTAAGCTCCCGCGACTGCAAATCCAGAGCATTCAAGGAACCACGCAACCAATCAGTCCAATAAAGGCGTTTATTGAAGTAAGTCAAGCTAAAGGGGTACTTTAGATTATTGACAATCGTACGGCGATTACTTCCGTCCAGCTTCATGACATCAATAAAACGAAACTTTCCATCTGTCCAGTAGATGAGCTCACTTTCCAGATCGACAGCCAAACCATTTGGCCAAAAAACATTGTCCTTAACCAGAGTCATCCGTGTAAATGGATCTCCATCCATGCTGGCCCGTTCAATTTTTGGATATTCTCCCCAATCCGTCCAAATGAGAAGTCGTTTGGCTGGCACAACGGCTATGGCACGCGGTTGGTCTAGTTCTGTCCAGAAGAGTACCTTCTGATATTTCCCATCGAGTGTGGCCACCTCAATGCGATTCTTTTCGCCATCAGTCCAATAGATTTTGTCCGTATACCAATCAATAGCCAATCCCTCTGGTTTATCCAAACCCGAAGATATCACAGTTTGCTTGGGCGCCTTTGTCAATGGCAGCGATGAGTTTGTTTGCGCGCACTCGATTATCTCCCGTCCGCAGTCCGTCCAGCACACCAGATTCTTGGCATAGTAAAAATCAATGGCCATTGCTTCGGCCAGATCCTTAACAATCACGTCAATCTGTGGCCCGCCTGTCGGTTTCGTAATGTTCGCGACTTGAATGTCATGACGGGTGGTAAAAAGCAATGTTGCCGGCGTGTTGATAAACTGTCCACTGGGTGAGTTGGCCACCAGCGAGGAGGACATCGGTGGGCCGTGTACTGCAAGTAAAACAGAATAAACATGTTGTTTAATTAATATGCCAATATTGTTTAGTTTATTTATTAAGACTCTTAATTATGCTATACAATATGCATTCTAAAGTGTACCTTTTGCTTGCAGTGTTGCCAGACATAACAATATTTAACTAGAGTTAACATTAATTTTAAGCAACTGATCTTGTTCAGCCACAGCCACTGTTAATGTTACTGTTGCTGTTATGTTATTATTATCCCTTTTAAGTTTTATTCTGCTTAGTTATGGCAATGACTCAGTTATCGAATGTTAAGCCAAGTATAAATCTACATATGCACATATTTATTCAAATGTCAACTGTAAAACAATGGTTGGCCTCGCTGTAGGTGGCTGGCTTGTTTAAGTAGGCGTTGCTGCAGCTGCATAAATTGCGCATTAATCTTCGTTCTATAACGAGTTAATTCTACAAAGTTGCAGTCAAACTACATTTTCGCTTCTAACTACTATTTTATAAGTTCTGAAATTACTCTTTATTCAACCTGCAAATCGACAAATTTGTATGCTATAAAATTATAGTAAGTTAAAGTCACTTTAATTTGTATAACTTGGCAGATGCAGAAATATTTAAAAAAATGTTTTAATTAAAATCTGTACTAAACATAGTAAGAGGGTTAGGGGGTGTGGCACATGGCATTTTCCATTTGCATTTAAATGGCTAACGGATGCGTTGACGCTGTTGCTGGAACTGAAGCTGGCGCAGGCATTGGGGATTGCCAACGGATCTTGGGGCTGTGTGCCCTAATTCGGATCACCGAGTCGACAATTTCAACGCCAGCGTCAACAGTTGCAGCGACCGGAACAACAATAACAACATTTAAATGCTAAATGGGTGCAAGTACTGTTATTGTTGCAACAGGATACAACGAGCGAGGCAAGAACGGCAAGAACTTTATGCAAGCATTTCAACCTGGTCGTCGTGTGTCCCTGCCATTCCCCAATCCAAATTCCCTTCTCCTCCGACCCAGTCCCCCAGCACAAGCTGGTACCCATGCCCATGCCCACTTCTCGCCCACTCCAGGCGCACTACAGTCCTGCTGAGTGGCAGCATTATGAGAGGCAGTACCCGATGGGGCCGAGGTTGTAGTTGGTCCGGGCCGATGGGCGATGAAAAGGGAAGAGGGAAGAGAAAGAGTGGCTTCAATGTGGCTGGCTGTCTCCGGCGCTGCGCTAGTTGCAACGGACCAAGTTGCGAGCTATTTAAATGTGTTGAGAGCCCGGCTAGCTAAATAGGCAACCAGCCGTCAAGTAGACAGTCAGTCTGGGAGTGAGACAGGCACAGGGGGGGGCACAGGAACACAAATGGGTGGGGGGGTCGTGTTGGGGCGGGGCGGCTGGCAGAAGTTACAACAAGGTAGCTTCTGCTATAGCTCCTACAGTGCCATTACTGGCTGCATTCGTAGTATTTGCTGTTCTTCTATTTGCAGTACGGATTGCGAAAACAAAATGGCGAACTGTACACAATTTGCCAGGAAAATCAAAAAGAGGAAAAACTTTTCCTCATAGGTTAAATAAAAAAAAAAAACAATATGCTATGGCTTAATATTAAGTATACAATAATGTAAAATGAGCATTAATGCATGTGCTAGCATATACCCTATACATGCCAAACTTGTAGAAATCTTTCTATATTCTTGCCTAATTAACAGTGAAAATTTTAATTCCATTTACTCTTCCATGCTTTAACTAGTCTTCTTTTTTCTTTGCCTAAAGTTTTCATCTTGTACCGAACTCGTGCTCCAAGTACTAAAACTTTTTTAATTACAAAGCAAACTTTGCGAAAACTTTTTATTTGCATTTGCCGACCACCAAAAGAGAAGAGGAAAATGTTATCCCTTTGGCGGGGAATTATTTTCTTATAGCCACAAATTATCGTTTACTTTTTCACATCAATCAAGGTGCTTCACAACTTAAGAAAATCTATAATAAACATAAAACAACATTACCATGTTGATACATTCTTGCTATAATAACATTTTCTGTTGTAAATCACAATTTTATGGTCGTGTGCAATCAACTCTTGTGCAGACCTCATCATTATCATTATCATCATCGTCATCATCACCATCCTTGCTGAATTCTTCAATTAGCAAACGGAAGCCAATAGGCAGAAATCGAAAAAAACATACGCTTAAAATGCATAGCAACGCATCAGAGAAAACATCATTGCAAAAACCTCAATGCAAACAACAGACTACATACATATACACACACATGCACATAGTCGACCAAGGTCTAAATTAACATTTAAAAAGGTTTAAAATAAACATGGAAGAGGCGGCAGCAGCAGAGCGTATGTTGTCGAACAAACTTCTCGACTGGTTCGCTGGACACACGCGTCGCATCGTCGTGCCTCATCCTTTTTATGCGACAGTTAACAAGCTGCAGCAACAGGGTAAATATCATTAAGTCGCGGCTACCAAATTAAGCAATAACGGCGCAACAACTATACCAAAGATTCTGTCTGTTTGTTGTTTATTATTAAATAAATCTCGCATGAGTTTTAGCTATGATCTTGGAGAAAACTACAAACATGTTGAAAGAAGTGAAATAAATAATACAATACAATCTATTTAAAGTTTATACAATTGCAGTTTTTTTAGACAAACTATGCTTATATTCGCAACATGAAAAGAACCACAAATCTCTCTCTTCAAACATATTAAAATTAATGCAAAACTTGTAGAAGTTTATACGACTTGAGGATACTACATATTGTGGTACAACTTATTTATTTTTATCTAGTATAAATACAGGGTATTGTTTAGTTCAAGCAGGCTGGATGAGCCCAAAAATTGAGCCCGGAGCTGCGCCCCATTATCATGCAGACATCATCAACAATGCGAAAGAAACGAAAAGGAAAAAAAAAATTGCAGCTGTGCAACGAAAAGCGAAGCGAAGCAGCCCAAAAGCAGCAAGAAGAGCTCTTGGAAATGGCAATTTTGCCCAAAAGGGGCAAAACGAGGCTGGAGGAAAGGAGGTGGAGGAAGACAACGATGAATTGGGAAGGCAGTCAGCCAGTAGAGCCCGCAAAGACTGGCTTCCAGGGGGAAAGATATCACATTGTGCTGCTGCTGCTGGTTGCTTCATGTTTTATTTAAAATCCCGAAAATTATATTACAATGATAAATGTAAAACCTATACCATCCATAGAGGAAGTCGATGACATTTTCATTTGCATGCTGAAACTGAAGCTGAAGCTGGAGTGGACATTCAAATTCGGACGTACCTCAGCGAGAGAAAGAGAGTACAGTCTGCGCTTGCCGAGCTCGATGTGTTGATTCAATCTTGGCTCTAAGCAGCTCCCCCCTCTTTGCACGAAGCGTGGACTCAACTCGTTAGCATCAACATCCGCAGTCTCCCCCATACCTGTCTACTCTCTCTCTCTTTCTCTCTCTCTCTCTCTTTCCCGCTCACTCGCAAAGGCTATTAACTTGCACAGCATGCAATTTGCACGTTCACAAAGACTTGCCAAAACTCAGCTTCTCGTTTACGCTTCAGGGGACCCGGAGAGGACGTCATCGTATCGTGCCAGAAAGAGTGCTATGTGGGCATGCTATGTGAGTGTGTGTGTGTGTGTGTGCTATGCTCGAATTGAAAATACTCTATGGCTGGGCATAGAAATTTATATTAATATTGAGATGCACTTTCTTTCAGATTCAATTAAATTAAACTAATTTAAATTAAATTCATTTAAAATTTAATTTTCCTTTTAAACTTATAAAAACTAACGCTAAATTATTTTAAAATTACTATTTGTCAATTCATTTAGTTGACTTTAAACTTATTAAATAAATCAATAAATAAAATATGATAGCATATGATGTGATCCTGTGGGTTTCTTTAATTTAAAAAAAATATATCCGACCTCTCTCTTTCATAGAGCATCGGGCAGTCGGGCTAGCTTAATGCTCAGCCAGGCACATGCACATAATCATGCTTGAATGTTGCCCATGCCAGAACCAAAGCATCTGCACCCCGCCCACACACACTTATTTACAAACCAAAAACAACAACAGCAGCAGCAGCAACAACAACAACAACATCCACCTCAACAACAACGGCAACTAGTTTCGACGTTGCCATGGCCGGGCCTAGGCACACCACAATTCATATTATGATAACGATGTGGGTTGGTCAGAGAGGCTGCACTTGGAGCAGCAGCAGCAGCAGCAGTTGGAACACTTGGAGCTGCTGCAGTTGGGGAAACGACAGCCTGCCTGCTCTACGGTTGCCATTCGCGTGCAAAATATTGTGTTAATATTTTCTGCTGCCGTTGCTGCTGCTGTTGCCAGTACAGTAAAACAAACTGCTGAAGAACCCTCGGTAGAACTCAAGTACTTTCTCAGTCATAACTTATTTATGTTAATTAAAGCTAACGACTTGGGGTTCCAGAATTGCCAGCATTGGCAGCTCATATCGAGTGCTCACTGTACTCGCTTCAGACACCTTCGAGTCAGCCGGGTTAATTTCGTGCCAATATATGTTGTAGCTCGTTTTCGCTTCCATCAAGATTGCAAAGTTTGCGCTGTGCCTGCCTGCCCGCCCGGGCGCAGCATGCTTCACTGTGGCCAATAACGAATGCGGGTTCAAGCAGAGAGAGAGAGAGAGTGAGGGGCAATACATGGTATATGGGATGGAAAAGCTGGCAATACCAATTATCTACAGTTTGCTGAGGATATAATACTCTTGCAGACATTTTTTATGGCAGCAAAATTATGTTTACAACTTTGAAGCACTCTTTGAGTAATTTGAGAGCTGTTCAAAATCGAAAATGCTGTGTGGAATCTTAACTCTCTCAGTTGAAAATCCACAAAATGACTATGTTGATAATAAAACTAACGTGAACTTAATTTACTGACAATCTAAATTTGTTTAACATAACAAAAGTGAACTTTGCTAATCAAATGGCTGCAACTAAGTATCGTATCGAACGAGATCAATTCGATAAAGTACAGTAATCTTTCGATATTCAGAAAGAGCATACATCAAAAATCGTATAATAGAAGCGCAATAATAGCAGAATAAAAGTTGTATTATATTTAATTTTTGAATTGTTTCAAAAGCCCGAGAAATACTTGGAATTTCCAAACTGTAGTGTTCCATTTTTCGAGTAAATACCGTACTAATTAGCATAATACCTAATTTACTATACATATGCTTTTCACATGCAAATAAAATATGAAACGAATTCGCATTTTCATTCAATAAATTGTTAGCTCTTTTAAGAGTCAAATAAAACAGTTAAAAGGTGTTTCTTTTTTGAGCTTTTGGTTATTGTCTTGTTACCATATGTGCAGCTCTTGAGACACACACACACATACACATACACACACACACACTTGCTAATAAACAAGCCATAAAATTAAAATAAATATCTTATTGTGCTTTCAGACACTTCAGTCAAAATTTATGCGATAACCCGTTGAACCTCAGGTAGATTTAGGAGAAGAGAAAAAAAACAAGGCGAGTCTGCTTAACCGAAGATGAAAACAGAGAAAGAAAAAAATAAAACGCAAATGAAAAGAAAAGAAACAAACCAGCCAGGGCGATTTAACAAGTTGTCTCTATCTGACACCTTTAGACTTGTTAACAAGCCAGATTCGATTTAGAGACGGTATCGATCTCGGCGCCCTCATCCCATCGCTTGTAGATAGCCTGCTTTTTTTAGGATGTAATCTTAATTTTAATTTTGTTTTTGCATTGTTTCACATTGTTGCTTTCACATCACATAAGAATAATTACAAACGAAAGAAAAGGTAGTTTATTCTTTACTTTTTCCATTGCTTGTCTTGTATCGCATGTTTCGTATACAGTTCAGCTTGCTCATCCCTAATTTTAATTTATCGGTGATGCAAATTGCCTTTGCCTTTTTATCGCTTTAATTAGATAAAGTAACAATCGTTTTATTTCTAGTATTTTTTGTCAGTACTGCAAACATTTGAATGTGTACAATATTACCATGCAATACATTGAAAACTTTGATGTTTTTCCAGCTCTACCTGATGTATGGTTGAATTATTATATTTTATTTCGGAAGTTATTCAGTTGAATATACTTTCGAAATATTAAGATTATTATATTATTAACCCACTACAGATATTTATGTACCTTTACTTGTGGTACAATGTCAGTGGGAAATCGTTAATATGTTAAGTTGCTTTCGTTATATGTTTAATGTACCTGTTGCACAGTAAATTAAATGTCATCGTTAAGATGTCAATGGTCGTCAGGGGGCTAATGACATTATACTCACTAATTGACAGACACGCACGCAGAGACACGCACACTAACGCATTCACACTTAAGCACTTCCGACTGTGTATGTGTGTGTGTGTGTAATTGCAAATATTGTTGCAATCTTAGAGGGGATTCTGCCCGTTCGTCTGTCTGGCACTTCTCAGTTTTCCTACTGCCGCTGAAGTTGCTGCCGGGGTAATTAGCATTTTTCCGGGCATCAAAGCGGCATTTACCATCTCGTCGAGGAGCGTAATTTGAGAGATGAATTATAAACAAAGCCCGATTTGTATATCAACACATTAATTGTGAATGATATGCCAGTGTTGCATTGCTGCAGTGCGAGCGAATGCAGCCCTGGAGGTTCATTTGGTGTAGAATAGAGAGTGAGAGAAAGAGAGAAGGAGTTTGAAAAGGAGGAGACGAGCAAACGTGTCGAAGGGAGACCTCTCTGCACACGTATTACAAATAGACCCATTGATAGATTTACACACACACATGTAAGCTTGTGTGCATATGCGAGTGCAAAGCGCATCAATGATTTGTTTGTACAGTTGCTATTGTTGTTGTTGTTGTTGTAATTGCTGCCAACTGTGTTTGTCGTTTAAGTTTTATTGTTGTTGTTTCAACAAACTCCTTCCTTTGAGAGAACACGCTTTACATTTGCTCCTGAGTCTCGTCGATGCGTGTCTCTGTCGCTGTCTCTGTCTCTCAGCCTTATGGTTTGTTTGTTTGTGTGCGTGCATTGGCTTTTGAAGCTGTTCTCTGTCATTGCGCAGTTTATTGTTGTTTATAATACCCTGTTATCAGCAAATGTGCAGAAAAGAAAACAAGGAACACAAGAAACACCATGTATTTTACAGGTTGCATGTTCAGAGAGAGAAAAAGAGAGTGAGAGAGCGTATTACGAATGTCGCAACAAAGAAAGTCGAAATTAGGCATAATTATAATTTATCAGATCAATAATCAATATCTGTCCGCTTAGCGTGATTATACATATGTCTCTAAAGGAATCGAAATCGATCAACACTTAATCCGATATAATCAATATATGCTGGCATGAACGAAATATCTCCGAAAGAGCATTAAATCTTCGTACTGTCATTATTTTTTTAGTCTCTTTCGGTGTCGGAAATTCGGTATTTGGTATGCACAACAGGTTGGAAATTTAAGAAACGAAGATGAGAAACATGAGCTGAAATAAATGAAAGATTACTACTCGAATCGGATAACAGTCAAAATAAACTTGCAAAGAGGTGAAAACTAATGCGATGCCAATAGTTTTACTATATCTGAATATGTACATATGTATGGATGTACGTATGTATAGTCAAAAGTTTCGGCATCGAATGGCTTTAAAAAAGAGCGAGATCGAAAAAAAAACAAAGAACGGCCATATAAGCAATTACTACAGAACAAAGAGCTGGGAAAAGGCAAAACAAGCCCAAAACAGATTCCTCAATGTGTTTGAGTGTGTGTGTGTGTGTGTGTGTGCAAGTGTTTGTGTATGCGAGTGTGAGCTCTAGGGTGACCGACTCCAAACAAGTCACCGGAGACGGAGACGCAGAAGCAGACGAAGTCTGGGCTAAAAAGGGTCGTCTCTTAACGATGTGCATGTTTATATGTCGACAAGTAAGCAGAGGCTGAGGCAGAGGCAGAGGCTGAGGCAGCAGCGCAGCAACAGCAGCCGAGGCCGAGGCAGGTAGGCAAAGGCAATGCACAGAAATTTTTAAGTAGTGGCTAAAAAGACAACAACAAGAACTGCTCTGCGAGCAGCCCAAGGGCCACCAGACTCAGTATAGACAACTCTGGACTCAGCGTAACACATGCACATACACACACACAGCAACATGCATATGCATGCATTCATACATACACACACACACATATATACGTAGCTTGTTAGCAGTGGAAGCCTGGGTAAAGCAAAAACCCTAAAAAGGTCTTGTTTTTTCGAGCATGCTGCGCTTAATTCGTTAGTTGGCCAACGCCAACGGCTTTGAAAAGTTGGCCTCCACACACAGTCACACTCACACTTACACACAGAGAGAGAGAGACAAAAAGGGGAGCCAAACAGAGTTGCCTGCGCGCCTACAAATATGCAAATTATATCAAAATTTAAATACCTGCTGACATGATGGTTTTTTTCCATCTCTTAAAATCTGCAGACTACCTCAGAATTTAATAATCCTGTTAATGTGGCAAAAATAATAATAATAATAGTTATGTAGAATACAAAATGAGAGAAGGGATCCACTACTAATCAGAGATTTATCAAATACACTCATTCCATGGTAGTTACTGGATTCCAAGCGAAATTAAAAAAAAAACACATTTTTATCGGCATGTTCTCTTTGCGTTTAACATTTTAGGACATGCCTTGTTAAGAGATTACGATAAGTTACAAACTGCGAAAGAGGAGGAGGACGTTGAACGTTAAGCGTACCTTCCTCACCTCAAATAAGATTATAAATATACCAAATATAGAGCAGCAGCTATTAAAAGTTGTAATAATAGTGTATTCTGAGTACTTTAAATTTCATCTTAATAATCTCTGCGGACTTTCTGCATACTCTTTACTCTAGACTTTACTTTATAAAGACCAAAGACCCAAGTTTGCAGCAAAAGGCCGAGCCGATGCTTTGTGCATTCTAAAAATGAAATTAAAAAATTAACAAACGACCTCTTGACCAAAGAACTAAAGGACTACTAGGCCACTTCAACTTAATACAGAAACTAAATTGTTAATGCGCTCCTTTTTACTCGCTATACCCAGTAGAAATCGTTAATAAGGTATGCAAAAGACTTACTTAATTGACTATTTTAATTTAAGATATGCTAAAATTATATTCTAATTTTAAACTGCTTATAAAAAGTTTTGTGTTTTTTTTTTCGATCCGAATTCTTAAAATCCCAAAACCTATGTTTTTGCGTACAGGGTATTTTGTTATTCAATCCATCCGTTGTGCAATTCACTCTCAAACTTGTTTTTTACGTTTTACAGCTCATTAGCGTTTGCTGTAGTAGAACGAAAAACTAAGTCCCTGCTTTTTTGCCTTTTAAATTATGTGCAATCAAGTGAAGTGCCTGCTACAGTCAAAATAGTAGTAGATGATGCTACAAAGTAGTGACTTTTGTTGTTGTTGTTGGTCGCACTTTGTGCCCATGCTCAAAAATTGTCAAGCCGAAAAGGTAGCAGCCGCACAGAAAAGCAGCAATGCAAGAAAAAAAAGCGAAAAAATCCAACATAAACCACAATTGCAACACCTACCTTGTAGGAAGGGGACAAAGATAAGGGATGCGCGGGAGTGAGAGCAACGTCTTTCACTGTTTGTTCAGCATTTTCGCTTAGCTATATGCAGTTGAATCGTATATGCGTATGTGAACTAGTAATGCTGCTTTGGCTTGAAACAAAAAAAAAAAAAGCTAACTCTACATTTAGCAGATTTTATCTAGGCTTTCGCTAGCATTAACAATCTATCAAACTTCTACACTTATTTAGCTTTTTTTTGGATTGTATGTACAATTAGTTGACATAAACAAAAATATTAATTTAATTATTTGTAATACTTCTAGTGGGCATACTATTATTAGGTTTTAGCAGTTATTTTAACTTAAATTGTTCCATTGAGCACTTCGCATCCATTTTTTGGTTCAAGCAGCGATTTACTTCTATCTAAAGGTACTCAATGGAGTTTCTCTGAGTGCATTCTAGTAGTGCATTCAAGAACTGCATTCAAAAGCTAGATATATTTTAAAGAGCTTTTTAGCATAAGCAAGATCAAAAAGTTGAGTGACTGTATTTCCTTTATATATTTTTTAGCATTTTGCTAGCCATTTTTCTCATTAGGAACTCGACAACACTGACATGCTGCGACTCGAGTGTTAATGAACTTGTGCTTCCTTTACGCCCCCTCAATCACCACCCAAATTAATCAAAACCGCATCGACTGAGTATCGATTTTATTTCCATTTCCACTGCACACCATTGCAATTTTAGGAATAATAGCTATGTTATATAGTATATTTGTTGTTGTGTACATACCATTTTTATACTGCAAACTGTTGGTGATGCAACTCGAAAGAATGATGATACTGAGTAGAAAGCTTATCACATTGTTGGACCGACCATATCCACACTTAACTGCTAATGCAGATGAAGATGATGATGTTGTTATTTGGCACGATTGTTTGAGTTTAATATTAGTGTGATGACTTGTATATGGCCCACAAGCCATTTTACAAGCTCCGGCTCAAAGCCACAAAGACATTTGGAATTAACAAGAACTGAGAGCTAAATGTGCTTCTTCTCGTTGTCTCTTCTCATTTGCTGTGCACAAATATTTACCGTGTTTATCGGTATCGCAGAAAACATAACATAACACGCATACACGAACAAAAACTCACGCACACGCAATTCACCGCAAGAAGACCGACAGATTTTTTTTTTAAATGCAGGTATTCTGTTTTGTTATTGTTGTTGTGCAGACATAACGAGAGAAAGAGAGAGAGGAAAGTAAGAGCAGAGCGTCTTTACCATACTGGCTCGTTCTCCATGCTGCTGTTATTTATGTTTTTTGATTATTTTTGTTTTTGTTGTAATTGGCACGCGATAAGCATTGCGTCACTGAAGTATAGAATCGTTTAAGCTTTTTGATGTTTGGAGTAACAAAACTCTAAGTTTTAATCAAGGAAGCAACAAGCCGGCAACTGTTGTGCAGTTGGTTCAGTACGGAAATAATCATTAGACGGGATAACACAACAAACGTATTCGTTAGATTTTCAGAAGGCGCTGTGCACGTCTTTTATCACGCCATAAATATAGCTTCACGGCGTCTTTCGTTAGATTTAGATACGAGTGTGTGTACAAATTACACTTGGCTTGGTTTTTTACACTTTGACCGACCGACAACGACGACATACGCTCCGAAAGATGTCGAACATATTTAAAGTGAACACTGCGAATTGCGTTAGAATATAATTCAATTAAATAAACAGGGCAACATACTGCATTGCTCAATTTATACAAGTATTGGAAGCCATTTTACTGATATTTATTTATGTGTAAAATTTTTATTTAACTAAAACCTTGTGATGCCTGCCATCCATGCTCGATGCTACTCGATACTGAACACAAATTCAGCTATTCAGCTTGTTAACAGTAACGATAACAATAACATTTTCATACTGTTATTTACAGAGAGCGATAAATTTCTCAGTAATAATCGAACTAGCAGCCGCGTTGCCAACGATATGATTCTCGCCGAATCGGTTTGGTCCAATTCGATTTAAAATATATTAATTAAATCGAAAAAAAGATCTTTCAGATCCATGTTTTTATTTCCTAAGTATCGTAATCGTATTGATGAAATATTTTTCTAGCAAAATACATATATAAATGATATCTTATATACCATTCGAATATATCGATATATCTGATAATTTAAATTTTCTTATATATAAATTAACAGTGCCTTACAATAAATGACTAAATAAACACAATATCTACGATACGAATTTTATTTATTGATAAACAAAGGCTAATAAATAAATATATTTGGCTTTCACTTTTTACTCTATTAGATTTAAAATATTTAAGTTGCTTTCAGAGTATAAAGTGACCAACGCAAAATATCTAATAATACCATCAAAAAATACCATAGTTCCGATGTTGCAAAAAAAAATATCACTATATGAATACATCGGTTTTATAAAATAAAATATATCGATATATTCATATATTATCAATAGCCCTATCTAGCATACATGTAAGAAGTTAAGATTTGTCAGCGACAAATTTTTAAAAAGTAAAACAAAAACAAGCGCTGTGAATGTATTATTTTACAGAGATTTGGAATTAAACTAACAGGCATTTACAATGGACGATCAACGCAGTGACAAGATTTATGGCGGTTGTGAGGGGCCAGACGCTATGTACGTGAAACTAATTTCTTCAGATGGCCACGAATTTATTGTAAAACGCGAACATGCTCTCACCTCTGGCACAATAAAGGCCATGTTATCTGGCCCAGGACAATTCGCTGAAAACGAGGCTAATGAAGTACATTTTCGAGAGATTCCGTAAGTCACAATTAATTCTAAACGCACCTGACATGAAAATAACTCAAGGCATACATATGTACCCATACATGTATATACTTGGTTAAATATTTATTATTTTTAATAAATGTGACCTATTGATCGGTGAGTAAGCAGATTAGGTATATGGACATTTTCTATCATTACCAACGTAACAATTAACAATTTGTTTAGTTTTTGAAACAAACTAGTTTTAAAATGCAAACTGGGTATAACAATTATGACGGGGACAATCTATTTAAGCAATAGTAAAAAAGTTAAGTTCACTATAAATTAATAACACTTTTTATAGATTCTGGTGACGTAAGGAGGAAAAGTTCAATACTTTTTAAAGACTAACAAAAGCGGTAACCAGTCTGTGTTGCACTATGGTGGAGTCTGTAGAAGACATCGAATTGCATATGCCCTTTCCCTATTTAAAAAGGTCAACCAAAGGGTATAATAATAATATATTTGAAACGGGAAGAAACAGGCTTGAAAGATCCTACAATTATCCATGTATTTTAGATTGGATGCAAAAGCCGAGTTAATTTATCCATGTCAGTTCGTCTAAATATATAATAACCAGGGCCTCAGAGTTATTTCGTACACATTAATATTAATATTTATCGATCATTGATATAAATTGTTATATGTTTAATGTACCAAATTGATACAACAATTTTATTTTTTCAGATCACACGTTTTGCAAAAGGTTTGCATGTACTTCACCTACAAAGTTCGCTATACCAACAGTTCTACTGAAATACCGGAGTTTCCGATAGCACCAGAGATTGCCTTAGAACTTTTAATGGCTGCTAACTTTCTAGATTGTTAAGTTATCGAATAAATAAATATAATTTTCCTGTGGAAGAAGTCTTATTTTTATAAATTATTATTATTTCTCAAAATTGGACGAATGGTATATTACTGTATTTTGTTACAGGTTTTTTTGTTTGAATGTAAAAAGATTTTTAATAAAATTATGGATTTTACAAAAACTAGTCTTCATCATATGAGCTTGAAAAAATAATAATTTATAAATAATAAATATCAAAATTGCAAGAATCACCTGTTTGTGGGTTTCATATTGTTTATACTTGCATCTCTTTGAATTTGCTATTAAAAAATATGTTTACGTGAAATGATATTTTATTTATGTCTTTACAACACTCTTTGTGTTTTGACAACATCCTTACCCTGTATATTTTATAGTACAAGAAAACCTAACTACCTATTTTGCATTTCATCTTGCCGCCTCTATAGGTGCTACCAACTGGCTAGTAACATAAATACATACAACAAAAACTGACTATAATACTATGCAGTAACGTTGCTATAGAGACCCGCTGTAGATTTACGTGGGAATAGTCGATAATTGAGTTTTGTATAAACGAGTTAGTTATTAATAACAAACGGAAAATGGGAATGTTCCACAATCTAACAGATTTTATTAAAGTTAAAAAGGATAAAATGACAATATTAGTGCTCGGTCTAAATAACAGTGGTAAATCAACTATAATAAACCACTTTAAGAAATCAAATGAGCAATCAGCCATAACGGTACCTACTATTGGATTTTTGGTTGAACAATTTTACTGTAAGTTTTAGTTAAATTTGTACTTATATCAGAATTTTGCGATTCATTCATATACGAGTATATATCTCAAGAACAATACAATGGCCTAACACTGTCAATTATTGAATGTAGCCTATCCGACTAGTTATTTTATAATTTATTATTTTACAGGTATGGGTGTAAGTATTAAGGCTGCGGATATGTCTGGCGCTCCAAGGTATAGAAACTTGTGGGAACATCAATTCAAAAATTGCCAAGGGATAATTTTTGTTATTGACTCAAGTGATAGGATGAGATTTGGTATGTTAAAAATATGGCATCGATTAATGCTTTGTTTTATAGATTTTTTATTTTAGTTGTTGTCAAAGAAGAGTTGGACCTTGTGCAACAACATCCTGATCTTTGTAATCGCACAGTACCCATTCTCTTTTATGGAAACAAATCAGATATTGAGGATTCTCTCTCCAACGTTAAAATTGCAGCGGGTAAAAATCGAATCCATTTATAAATTTACGATTATATTTGTACCATCGCGCACATTATCAATGATAAAAGTCACACAACTCTAAATGCGAATCACACGCTGCGTTGCTCGGAACGATAGAACACGACGACCTCAATAGCTTTATCTAATCGGATTGCATTTTCTTCGATCAGTGATTTAGGATTGCGATCTGCTCGTGTTTCGGTTTTCCATAGCCAAATCAATTCACGTTTCTTATTAAACTTGTATAAACATGTGAAGCAAATAATTATTATATTATTTCATCTTTTAGCATTGGGCCTAGAAAACATCAAGGGGAAACCGTGGAATATATGTTCTAGCAATGCCATTTCCGGAGAAGGCTTGGATGAGGGAATTCAGTGGCTAATTCAACAAATACGAATTGCTGTGTTAAGCAACGGAAAGAGAGATAAAATTAAAAACATTTCTAAAAGCAAATAAATAGCTTTTTGAAAACTTCAGTTTCTTTTGCTATTACCTTACCTGTTTGTTTTCAATATTTATTTTGTATAAATTTGTCATATATTTTGAGAAGCCTTTGAGGAGGTCATTCTTAATATTGTATGTAACTTACCATAACTTAATTGTCTATTGTTTATCTTGTTGTTAATTGATCTGTTAGTATGTTGTGTATAAAAATAAGAGTATTAAATATATGGGTAATCGATTCGATGCGCACGTTGTGGGTTCTTTCACGCCTCTTGCCTTCATTTATGACAATTATCAATAGTCAACGAGGATCGTTATTTCCAAAATGCAGCGATTCCTAAAATTAGTGTACCTTCTCCTTACAAACTGTATTAACAGTTTTGTAGTAGAAGACTTCCAAGTATGGAGAAAATCAATTTTGGAAATAAGTGAATTTTCAGTCATTGTGTAAATTTGCAGCATACAATTTTTTAATGAGAGGTCTTGTCATGCCTCTTTCTGCCTGGTACATACCTTTTCCCAAAGATTGTGAACCAATTTTAAACATATTAAATGTCAAAGGGAATATCGTGTGTATAGAAATGTACAAAATTTACTTTACAATTAAACAAAGTAAATAAGTTAAAAACTGCATTTAAAACACAAATTCTTCTTTTATGACGTGTGTCAGCTTTATTGTAGAAGTTAGCGTCTTAAAAACCCCACATGTAATAAATGTTTACTTCTTGCTGTTGAGGATGATACCATCATACTTCTGCTGGAACCACTTCATGGCATCTTCTTTTGTCAAACGATGTTGGAATCCGACAGTGCCTGATTTACGCTTCCTGTGCGCAACGTTGTAACCTGTAGAAAAAACAATTTGAAATAAATATTTGATTTTTATTTGCATACATTGCATATGACATGGCTTATGGAAAAACTGTAGAAATTGTACCGTATAAATTTACATTTCGGTAAATTATTTTAAGCACATGTTCAATAATTTTTGCATAGTTACTGAGCATCACTTTCGTGATCAAAAGAGATACCTAATTATATGCACTGTTTAAATTTCAATTAAACATGATGCTCACCTGGACGTCCCAAAACAACGTAGAAGTCCAAACCGTAAATACCGATCGAGGGATCGTATTTGATTCCCAAATCGATGTGTTCTTGGATACCAAATCCAAAGTTGCCGGTGGCAGAGAAGTTATCACGTCTCAGCTCATATTCCCGCACTTTCAGGCCACGCTCCAGAATTTCTTCTGCTTTAGCTCCACGCACAGTGCAATGTACGGCAATCTTTTCATTACGACGAATACCAAAGGAACGCACTGTGTACCGGGCCTTAGAGAACACGGGCTGTTGTCCAGTAAGCTGTTCCAGCACCTAGAAATTGTATACATTTTTGGTTAACTTCTATCAACTTATTTACAAGATTTATAGCTCACCTTAGCTGCACGGGTTAGCCTATCACCGGATTCACCAACGCAAATGTTGAGGCACAATTTCCTGATGTGCAGATCCCGCATAGGGTTCTTCGCGGGATCGCGCTTAATTTTGGGTTCCTTTTTAGCAGCAGCCTAAAAAGATGTTCAATTCCAAGGTATAAATAAAACATGTTTACAAAATATCACTACAGTAGACAAATCTAACATTTTTGCATGTTGTTTTAGTTTTAAGTTATTAATAAATATAAAGGATTATCTCCAACTGAGAATTATTTATATTGATGAAAAATTTCTAAACCCTACCGTCATAATGGTGAGCAGGAAAGAAAGGAAAGAAACAAGTTACAGTTCAGTGTCACCAAATGCAGCACGATTTTACTCAAGAAAAATCGATAAGAAATTTATGAAGATTAGAATATGCCATCACTAATTTTTGGGAGGTTCGATACATTTTAGACAATGCAGTCGCGGTATATCGATTAAAAATTTTGAGATGGAAACACTATGTGTATTTTAAAGATTTTTCTTTATTGCTTGCGCGAATGTCCATATGTACAGCTATGGCATCTCCAATCGACATAAGCTGATTTTATGCGTATTCAAAAACAAGACAGATGAATAATAAAAAATACTACCTATATCTCGAAGAATATTATGCTTTTGTTGAATATTCGTATGCTAATTTTAAACATTGTACATATAATAGTCGACCGCTCATAAACATTTTGTATGCATGACAAAAAAGGTAAAACAAAATTTTGCATCTGAGTTAGTTTGTTTATGTCTGATTGTTGCTATGGTTCCGGTGGTTATTTGATATAGTATAGTAACAAAAAACAAACAAAAAGAATATTCATAGTTAGATAGAATAACTTAATTGCGTTAACTGTAGAAGTTCAATATGGAGGAATTGTAACATTATTTTTTTTAAAGTAAAATGCATAAATTTTGCCAAAACATAAAAATCGCCCGATTGTTCGTTTGAATATTTGAAAAAATACAGAACTTGTTGCAACAGTTTAAGCAGTGTTACCTGTATATATTTAATTTATATAACGTCTTTGTTATTAAATTATTAATATATAACCCTATGAGTAAAGAACATTATCTTTTGAAACCCTAAGGATTGCATGATGTGCATACTGATTCTATTATACCGTCATACATAACATTACACATTTAGTCAGTCTTCGACTGAATACAATTTCGGCGACCATTTACATATCACCAACAACTTTTATAAGCTTTTTTACACTTTATTCAACGTAACTATCGATATGTATCGACAAGAAATTAGCAACCCTACAATATGGCTGCCTAATTTTAATGTGCATTTTTAGACGACGTATGCTGCGGATTTTCTATAGTGTATGTGGTTAGAAAAAGTAATAATAAGTGTATTTATTAATGCGCATTGAATGTTTTATGTAGTGATTGGGTGTATTTATCCAGTCAATAATATACTAATGGAATTAACGTTGCAAGCCCAATATTATGTTGCTGAAATTATGGTCGACAATTTTCGACTTTCGCAAAGCTAAAAGTGACAATGTAGTTTCTTAGACACTAAATTTAGATAAAAAATTTCTTTGTGAACTAAAAATCTTTATGCGTTTGTTTTATGTCCTAAATGAAATACGAGATTACTGAAATCCAATGAATAATTACTGGTTGTGAGTGGAACGAGTGTAAAAGATACATATAAATGTACATCTATATGTACATACGCATTTGCATTTCGTTCCTAGTGTCGTCGATTGCTCGGTAAAAGTCGGTATTTTTTCTGCTTCACTTTGACGTAGGAAATTTAAAAAAAAAAGTTATGTGTAATATGAGTGGAACAGACATGAGGTAAATAAAAGCGTGTTAGTTTATTTAAGTATATCCAAAACAACCGATACTAAATGACCTAATATTGTTTGTTCAGTAATTTATAATAATGGTAAGTACTGTAGGACTTGTATAGCCACAGAGAACCAGCAATCAATACTTTAAGGGGCCTGCCATTTCTTTCTGTGTGTCGCTAGTTTTTCTCTTTCATTCGTTGCCGATGTCTGCTCTCATTCGCCCCACCTCCGCTATTTAGACCACTATGAAACTATGTTGGTTGATATTTAATAACGAGTACATTCGTTTGACGTTTATATATAATAAATATATAGAAGCTCAGAAGAGGATAACAAAATTTAAGCAGTTATCAATTTAGTTGTTTTCTTATTTGAATACATCTCTGAACAGTTCCATATCAAAAATATGTATGTATGTATATGAAAAACACGCATACATACATAAACAATTGTGTAGAGTCGCGGCTTTTCCGAAAATTCTCTCTAACATATATTTAACAAATCCATAGGTTTTGATCCCCTGATGCATTTTTATTACATATTTCACGTGAAATAATGTGTGCACCTATACAGACGTACATTCTATAGAATTCACTCGATGCAGTCAAAGAAGTTGTGTACAATAAATCATAAATGTAATTGTAATTTGTAATTGCTATGCATTTTATAAAATTGTGCGAAAAAACAATGTTTTTTTTAAAGAACTTTAAAGAAACTTTGAATGTTTTATGTAGAGATTAACAATAAAAAAAGTGGGATAAAGGCTACTTTGGACTGTATCAGGGCCTAGACTTACATGAAAAATATGGTATTGTACTTATAGCCTCATGAATAATACGCTTGTACAATAAGAATTTCCTGTTAATAAAAAACATACAATCCTAGACGCCCAGATAATATGGTATTTTTTTTGTAGAATGACCTTAGGTACCTATTTTAATATATTTCTTATACTTTATGCCGGTCGAAGGTCATCCACTAAATACGAGAATACTTATTTTGGACTTTTGTGAAAATATGAAAATATATCCTAATATTTTATAGATTTTACACCATACAAGTTTTTTTATTTCATTTTTAATGACAACACGCCAGGTGCATTTTCATGACAAACTCTACCTTCTGAAAGCTTTACTGCAGAGTTTGAGTACTAATATTACCTATACCATTATACATCCCAATTATTCTGACCATTAGTGGTCTAACCAATGTATGTGGTCGAGAGGGGAAAACAATGCGGTGGTGTTACAGTTATTGAGTATTGGGTTATTTATTATTCTTTTATGTCTAAATTTGGCGTATTGACGACAGCCTTTTCTACTTTTAGTTGGGGTTCGGACGTGGGACACGTTATATGAATATCTGCTAAACATTAATTTGGTGCCTCTGAGTCGGAGATGGCTATATCGACTTGACTTTAAATGCTGACCAAGAATACAAATTTGTACATATACTCATACCTCCTCCTGCCTGTTACATAAATCAATGGTCGTACGATATAAACAAAATATTTATGTAATAATTTTTAAAAATAACACAAATATTTTCTATTGTTACCATTTAGAGATTGCCGACATTTGCAGGCGCACTTATTAATAACAAGTATTTTCTTAATGATTGTAATATTCGCTGGATAATGGCAAATGTCAAGCAAGAGTTGTTAATGGACATAGAATATGTTGCCGTGCAAATAATTATGAGTATGACGTCCCACGTAAAGGTTTCTATAAAAGTGCCAATTGACCTAACTGGCTGTTCTAGTTTGATAAAAAATATTGGTCTCTCAAAAGGTTTTAAGAGAAACATATTAATTCGCGAAATTACATATAATGTTCGCCGTAGCCGTCATCGTTTTTGTTTAATTATGTATCTGTTAGCTGAGATTCACCGTTTGAAATTGTTTGGCGGAAGCTGTACGGTGCGAAGTCTTTACTACCGCGAAACCCAAATGATTATATCGCAATCATACATTGCGGCTGCAAGAATTGATGTCTGTCGAATTTTAAACACAACTCCTGTACATATGGGTATATTATCGTCGACCAAGGGACTTATATCAGGTGTTTCCATTTTTTATGTAATTTTTATTCAAAAATTAATATATTTTTTTTGTAGGAGACATAAAGTTGTACATGAGCAACGGGGATGTAGTGGATTGTAACCTCTATAACAGGGCAATCGCATTACCAACAGATTTTGAGAATGTGGACCGCATTATAACAAATGCCGAGTTGCTACTGATCGTAGAAAAAGAATCTGTTTTTGAGAGCTTAATGTCTCGGAATGCTTTCAGTACATTTGATTTGCGTTACATCCTGTTAACTGGAAAAGGATATCCGGATTTTATTACCCGCCGCATCGTTCACAGATTGTCTTATGAATGTAATTTGCCTGCGTATATCCTCGTAGATGCTGATCCATTTGGAATTGAGATCATGCTTATTTACCAGTACGGTTCGCAATCAATGAATTTTTGTACAAAAGTTTGTGCGACACCAATGCTACGGTGGATTGGCCTACATCCATCTGAAATTAGTAGTATTTCTAAGACTTCTATTTCTCTCACCAATTATGATAATAAGAAAATCACTGATATTCTTTGTCGTACAGACATAAGTTCCAGTGTAAGACATGAATTGCATACTCTGCAGACAGTGCAGCGTAAGGCAGAAATCGAAAGCATTATTGATTTTCTTTTTCCTTACTATATAAAGACTAAAATAAATAGAAACTTGTTTTTGCAATAAGTATTTTTTTATTATTTAAATGACTGCTATTAATCATTGTATCAATAGTTTTTATATCAACCTCTTGTTTTCCAATGGCGAATAACACTGAGTTGCATTGGTTTAGTTAAGTAGTACCCTAAACTAATTCGTGGAAATTGAATAACAAAAATTGGAATAAGTCGAAAATGAAGTTTTTGTGGACCAAACCGTTGTACCATTTTGCGCAGCATCAAAACCAGAATCGAGTTCGCAATTTAATTGTTTGTATTGGCGATAATAATAGTAATGAAATTTAAAAAAATAACAAAAATCAGCCAGTTCTTTGGAAGATTCAAGATGTTGGATCTAGATCGATTTTTTTTACACTGGCCAGCAACTAAGAACCATTTTAGACAACTTTATAAAATGTTAGTGCTGTAATATTTAGTTCTCGCTGACTTATAAACTCTTACAGAATTTGATTAGCTGAATATTTTTGAGAAGTGTACCGGTTCTCTGTAAACTCGTCTGTATCAGCGCTTTCATTTCACTAACTTTAAAGACTATATAGTTCGTATCGCGTATTTAAAGCTTAATAATGCTTCTTATGTTTTATTTAAACTTTATAAAAATAAAGTGTACATACATGTCTTGACATGAAACATTATTATTAAGTAGTTAAAAATGATTATAATAAATCCGACAAAATACTAATGCCAAATTATGTTCTTATATTTCAGGTGTGAAGTGGAATTGTTGAGGATAACATCTAAGTAGGAAAATCCATATATTTAAGATACATACATATATCCAACGGAAAGTACTTTAAACAGACGGATGCCAAGGAAATTGTTTTATTCTTAAGTAAACATTGTGCAGAATTTGTTCTAAATGCGTGTATAGAGAATTTTAAACAATTCGCAATTAATATTTGGTGTAAATATGTCGACGACAATGCGAACAACTTTGCAACCAGTTCCTGAAGTCCTGCCCACGGAAAATGTTGCAAACGGCAGTACAACTACGCCTGCTACACCGTCGTCAACTGCATCAAATGCTGCGACCACGGCTTCTGTTGCAAGCACAACCACTTATACAACCAACTCAATCAGTACATCTGCGATCTCTGTGAAGGATCAGCAACAACAGCAGCAACAGCAGCAGCAGCAGAATGACTCAGCCAATGCGAACATTGTCTCACTGCCAGTAACGACAACAACTTCAGCCGCGAATACAACAATGTTGCCGATAACTTCATCTTCGAATTCGACTAGTAGTAATAGCACAACTAACACACTTGTGACTGCGGCAACCGCTCCAGCGTCGAATACAAACCACACGCACCAGCAGCACAGCCATCAGCATCACCATCATGTAGCCAACAACATGTCTACAGATGGTAGCCGGCTGTCGAGCAATGCTGCTCCTGGCGCACCTGCGATAAATCACCATCATCACCACCAGACCCCATCTAATGTAGTGGGGGGTGTACCATCAGTTAATAAAAATGTTTTATCAACACAATCGGCTCACACCTCTGCCATTAAACAGCGAACATCGTCCGCAAAGGTGAGCATTTACCTAAAATATTTAAATTAATATTCATATACTTATGGAACTGTTATCTGTTATCACTCCCATTTTTCATAGTATAGTATTCTTTATAAATTCATATATATCTATGTGTATACTATGTTGGATTTGAAGCCAATTGTCCATTTGTATATTTGTACTTTTTCCAAAGGTGGCTACTGTGGGCAGTATCTTTATAGCATTATTCTTAAAGCACTACATTTATAAATGTCTACGTTTTTTTGTAAGCGTAAACTCATTTTATTGTTGTCACATTTTTTCAAATAATATGGAAAGGTTACGTTCGATAATGTCAAAGGTTTCATATTGTTAAGTTTATGGCAAAACTTGCAAATATCGGCTTGCCGTTCTTTAACTATTCGGTTCATTCAGGAACAGAACTGAAAAACCTACTTAGAATAGAACCCTTGGGCTTTTCGTGCTGCGATCCTTTAGTTACAAGTTTAGTTTCTATGATAGCTATGGGTTCACATAACAATACTCAGCCAACAAGCTCTTTGGCGTGTGTCTGGTTGTATGTACAAAAATGAGAAAGCAATAGATGATAGAGAAATTTATGTAGAATTATCCCTTGGATTTATTTTTGAATTCTGCAGGGATTGCCCGACTGTAGGTTGCATTTCTTATTAGATTTGAAAGCCAATGGATTAAAAATACTTGGGTCGGTATTTCTAAAGCTAAAGGATCTCATCGGACAATTCCAACGATTCATATTGGTTATTGGTTGATTATTGGTACATCTCAGAGCTTTGGATCGTTGCATTTGATTTTTCTTCGAATAGTCAAAAAGCTCGACAAGCAGCGTTAAAGCTCGCTCAGGTTCTCTCTCAAAAAAAGCTTTAATCTGTTATGTATTTGTTTCCATGATTGTGTGCTCGTGTCACATGAAAAAAAAATACATACAAATTTTGATTTGAAGTGTAGTTACGTATGTATATACCATACATACATATGTATATACTATGCACAAGCCAAATTTAAAAATGCATGCGTATATGTATCTACTAGTGGAAATAAGTGATTCTAATTCAATAAATTTTTGCCAAAACATATAATAGTATGAAATATTTTATAAAGAGTTTCATTCTTAACATTCTTGCTACAAAAATTTGCGGCTCAGGCTGCACAAAATGTTTTTTTTTTTTTTTTTGAGTAAAGCGGGCTAGAATAAACTTTTCGAATATGCCGCTCGCCACAGTCGATGGTTGAAAGCTTGTTTTAGTATTAAGTTTCACTTGACTGGTGTGGTCACTCGCGCTGTTGTTTTCGCTGTTGTTGTTCCACGTTCGCAAACAGTACATTTATCGACAAACAATGATTGTTGACACTGATTTTACATGATCAGTTTTAATTCAATATACATACATACATAGTTTCACAAATTTTTATCGAGCTTAGACAAACAAAATAACAAACAGTAACAAGTTCATTTACTTTGCTTTTAGTAGTTTAAAAAAACTACTCAAAAATTGATGGCATGTAGTCTTCTAGTCGAACATACATGGAAGATTGAGTTATTAATTATAACAAATCCAAAGTTAAATAGTGCTTAATTTTATTATATACATATGTGTGCGTGTGTGTGCGAGTGTATGTATTCTACATGACACAGACAGACATGTGTTTTTACTCAGAAGTTGAGTAATTATTGTTAATCACATACACATACATACATACATAGGAGTGTATATTTGTTTAGACTTTACAGTCATTGTAATTCCCGCACAAGCTTAGCTGCTCTCAGAGCCAAGTGAAATCAATTGCGAATGAAAACTTAATTTAATTATAAAGTATGTACATTTGTATGTATTTTTGTTTAAATACGCTTAGAGATACATATGTATATAGATAGTGTAGGAGGTATATACATATCTATATAGGTATATATAGGTAAACAAGGGTGCTGCAGTAAACTGTAAAACAAGAAGAGCCGATAAAAATGTATAAAAAACAGCACATTCCAGCACAATAGTACCCATACAAGTGTATGCTGGTTACGCGATTCTGTGTGTGTGAAATTGTGTATACATATGTGATATGTTTGTGTGAGAGAGCAAGTAGAGCTTTAATGCAAAACAGCTAACCAGAAGCAAGAAAGCAACAAAAACAACACAAATAAGTGAGCGAAGCAAATCGAGAAAAGAAAACAAAAAGTGCCGAGCTTTTTAAACTTGATTTTATACACACATATATACGTATACGGGCTTATGTGTGAGTTGAGGCTTTATCGTCTCTGCTTTTATTTCTGTTTCCGTTTGCGTTGTCTCTCATATCTCACTAATACGTTCGGGCGTGCGCGAGTAAGACTATCACGTCCCAACTAGTAACTGTGGACTGCGACATTAAATCTGCGCATGATTGTGGGTGAACCGTTGCTCCATATATACATACATATGTATATATATTAAAACCTAGTCATTCATTGTTTAAATATGTTAAATGAATATATAGTTTGTTACAAAAGAAATTTCAAATTAAAAGCCATCATCTCTACCGTTAATTGGCAGTATTGTTCATGTACAAACCTCCATAAATGTATGTTATTGAGCTTTTTGAAAACTTCAGCCTCCAATATTCAGGACATGTGAGAAACTTTGTGTATAACCATTTCGAAATACAAAAAGAAAAAGATAGTAATTAAGTAAAAACATGGGTCAGACAACAAGCCATCGGCACACTCACTCATCCAGTCTCAACAACAACAATAACAATAGCAAAGAAGAGCAGCATGAAAGTGTAAATGCGGGCAATACGTCGGGTTTTTCAAATCGTCGTGCATTCGGACGCAAGTCTACATCATCAAAGCAGTATTCTGCGCTAGTTCAGCAACCGACAATAAATAAAGATGAGCTTTCGCTATTACGAGATTCTTTACTGCGTAATGGCAATATTATGCCAAAAAACACAAATGATCCTCCGTTACGGCCGGTCACTCTTAGTGAACTAAAGAGTAAGGCACTGGCCGATATCTGTCTGGATGAACAAGGAGTTATCATTCCGGATAGTACTAGTACTTGCAATCTTATGAGCCATACGTTGCCTGTCAGTTGTACCGCTAAAGGAGAGGAGCCAGCAGCATCGGTGATATCAAATAAAAATCGAAATGAATTCTATATTGTCGGCGATGGTTATCACAAAACGGAGTATTGCTATTATAAAAGTCCTAATGGAAACTTTCATAAATTGCCCACGGACTCCTTTCACAAAATGTCAGAAGGATGTTTTGTCCGAACGCCTGATGGGGTGTTTCGTCGCCTTGAAATTCCAAAAACACAACAGCAGATATCCCGACGTGCTTCTAAGCTCGAAGAAATCTCTTGTGCTGAGATCAATGAAATGGGTACAGGTGCTAACAACGTGAAGAAACAATTATTGAGATTCTTGAAAAGATCAAAAAGTCACACTCCCGCCACGATTTCCAAAATACAAAAAGACAAGGACGAATCGCGAAGCGAACGCAAGCAACGACTATCGAATGCCATGCGACAAAAGGCGGAAGCTAAAACGGCAGCGGGTGTCAAATTATGTACACCAAGCAACAAAATTGTGGTTACCATGATTGAAAATGGAGGATTACCAATTGTGGCCACCAGCAAAGCTGATCGACCCAAGTGCAGGGAGAGTACTTCAGTTGCTGCTGAAAAGGCTTGTACCTCAAGGGTATGTACAGACCGAGGGAACCAGGGTTATTTATTTCTTTCAAAAAATAGTTATCGGGGTAAATTTCTTTAACGAGTTGAATTATTTATTTATCCTCACTATAGTTTTTACTAATTAATGCTACGTAATGTGTTTTAAATTAGCTTGATAACTGCGAAACTATTACTTATCAACTTTAACAAACAAACTGTGATAAAAAGGGTATATCTTGATAGAAAAAGGCGAAGGCCTCACAAATCATAAATAGTCTTGATCAATACCATAACAGGCTGACACAATTTAGATAAATTTATTTGTTGACAACTTATTCATTTCTTAGAAATTACGATAAAATTTTCGTATACACTGGCAAAAAAACATTTTTCCCTAAAAAAAGGCTATAGAAACTGTTTCGAGTTGTATGTTACCTGCAGAGTGAGGTTTGATAGACTTTATAAAGTCTATTTATTCTTGGTTAGCATCAATAGCCGAATTGATTCACACATTTGTCTTTTGGCTATTATTAATGCTAGATACCAAATTTGATTCCTGGTTTATTTAAAATATTGGGTGCCACGCCCTCTAAAATCGTTGATTTGCTGTTTTAAAGCAAAGTATTAAATTATTTCTGCTCTTATACATATATACATGAACATATTATATTATTATTATGAACTTGTTTTTCTAAGTTAAAGTTTCAACTCTTCCGAGCAGCCTGTACTCAGCTGTCAATTGTTTACGTCGCTTTAGTTTTTGCAAGTTTCTTTGCTTATGTGTTTTTGCGTACATGTGGAATTTGTTTGTGTGTGTGTGTGTGAGAGGGTAATAGAAGAAATGTTACAGAATTTGTATGTTGGGAATTATATTTGCCCAGGTATTCCCAAAGGCTTATTAAAACTAGTATCATACTGTAGGGCACACTCGAGTATGGCTTTTCCTTCTCCCTTGCTCAAAAAGTCCCAAATTAAACATTAAACAAATGTGGGATTGGTTGATGCCACGAAAAATGCATTGTTAAAATGCAATCGCTTGACTTCTTATATAGAATATAACGAAACTTCTTATATAGAAGAACATAACGAAACTAACACTTAAAGACAAATTGAAGGTGAAGAAAAGAATTTCCATAAAACAAAAATGATTTTGCAGATAAAATATGTTTATGTAAATTAAATGGTTTGCATATATGTGTATGTATACATTCATTTATTTAAAATAAATGCACATTCACGAATGCAAAAATTGATGTTACATACATAATTTACAATAATAATCACTACATGAACTTCATTTTTTGTTTTTAAACTTGTATTTGTCCCAATAGTAATATACGTCCCTTCACATCTTTACAAAATTATTCAATACTGTCATTGGTTTTGGGAATGGTTTTAATTTGAATAGTTCTATTATTTTGATTATTATTTCTGTTTTATTTCAGATTATCTGTGTTCTTCCTCTGAAAACTAATTAACGATTTTGTTCATTTTCTAGTTTATCCACAAAACATTTTCCCAATGTCTTTATTTATTTACCGGTCGCATTAATTAGTTCTTATACCCACTTCCCCTTCCCTAGGCTAAAAGGCTATTTTAATTTTGTGCCAATGTATGAAACATGAAAAAGGAGGCTTTGTAGTAGACCCCAAAAAGTATATTCGTGATCACCGAGTCGATGTTACCATGTCAGTATGTCTAAAAATAATTTTAAGGATAGAACACTTATTATGACTATCTTGAAAATTTGAGTTGAAAGTGAATAATATATATTATACAAGTTATTAGGTTATTTTGCGTATTTATATCATGTAGTTGATTAGATCTAAACACTCGAATGGAGAGACTTATGGACGAATAGTCGGATAGCCAGACGGACATGACTAAATCGACTCCACTTTAGATGGTGACCAAGAATACAGACTTGAAATCTGCCACACTTTCTTCAGCTTGTTACATACATTGACACAATCTTAATATACCCTCTATCACAAATCGAAGGATAGAATAAAATGTAAAGAGAACTACTAAAATGCAAAGTGAAATACTAAAATGAACTCGAGTGAATTTCTGTCGGATAGATTAAATTATGTTATCTTCGGCCTAACTACAACAAAGTACTAGAACAAGTAACGAAAGCTATAATCGAGCGTGCCCGACAGTAATACCTTTCCACATTTAAATTTAAAAATCTTACTCTGCCAAATTATTATAAAGTATAGTTCTCCAATTTTTTAAATTTTTTAAATCAGAATATAGTAAATAATATATCGTTCAGATTATATGATAGCGGACTGGTTTTGATAAAATTTAACATTATATTTAAGACGTAGTAAATTCATTTTTCAGGGATTTCTTTGATTGGATATAGAGGAGTTAAGCCACCGAAAGAAAAGTGAAGGAAACATGTAAAACAAAACACAGGATGAGTTTTTGATACAGTCTTTTCTTCAAAAATGAGACTTGTTAGAATTCGGTGCTAAGGGGCTTTGCAAATTTAGGAAGGAAAGTCAAAATGATTAAATTGTTTACACAATTTTACTAAATATAGCTTTAGTTTGGTTTTAATTTACGTAAATTCCTTTTTCCTTTAGTTGATATTTATTTTTATAGGCGATACTGCACCTACATATGTAGTTATTTGTGTTTATCAACTTATCTTACCCTTACTTTCTAGTCGTACATTTTTTTCCCTTACACAATCATGTGTACAAGGTAGATGAATACGCACTCAACGCTCCAAACGGGCTCTTTGTCCAGAATAGACAGAAACGAATATTTTTGTGAGTGTGAGTTTGCTCTTTTGTAAATGACAGTGTGTTTGTTTGTTTTCGTAAAGTTGTATATGTATATGTATGTTTGCGTGAGAAGCCGCGGACCATTTAATACTAGTGAGAGCACCCTACTATAACGCGATATTTGTGTTAGTGAGAGGCCGACTTTTCTGCCTCTCTGCTCTGCTCGTAGTAGAAATGCCTGATGTGTGTCGTTGCTGGTAACGATACAGGGAGTACTCGTACTCCAGTTGGTGCTCTTACTGGGGCCTTAGTGGCTGCTAGCTGTTGAACTGTCACAGTCTGCCTGTTGACTGTGTTTGATTGTTGGTAGACAGTGTTTACGTCAGCGTTACAATCTGTGCACATACATACATAAAAATACATATATGTATAATTAAAAAAATAAATATGTATAGCAGCAACTTGTAAATGGCGGTTTATTACCATTTCTAGTGATTGTGTTTGATAACAGATGTGAAAAATAATGTTCCATATAATAATTTACTTAAAACAAAACTGTTTTTATTTTTTTTATACGAAATATCAAACTATCTTCAATTGATATATAACTGAAATACATAATTAAGTGTTAAATTTTCGACAAAACGAGAGTTATGAAGAATTTATTTTAAAATGTCGAAAAACCTATAAAATAAAAGTGCTCGCAGCTCGAGAACGCAAACAAAGAGTAAGAGAGTGATAGACATCTGAGCTGAACTTGTGCAATAGCTCGGTTGAGTTGATTGTAATAATGAATGTGAGATTGAGCGTGAACCGACGTACATACATAGTTACTAGCACATACATACATACACACATATTTATAAAATAAATAAAACCAGTACTGGTAGCAGTTACTGTTTACTAGTATGTGTAAGTAATTCAGTAAAGGTGTACGTTAACTCTCTTTGTGTCTTCTCTCTCACACTCTCTCGTACGGTCCTCTCTTGCTTCCCTCTCTCTTTGTGTTCGTTTTTTTTTTTTTTCTTTCTCATTTCCACTACCAGTGTGTTTCGCAGTGCGGCGTATATGTATTTTCCAGTTTCTTTCTTTCAGTGTCACCACAGTCAGATTAGCTCTTGTCTATGAATAGGCTATCGTCATAAATATTATGTTCGCTTTCGCATTCACTATACTAATACTTTATTCAGTTGTATAAGCACTTTACAGACAGAACTACATATATGTACTTTAAAAAAAAAAGTAGTGAATTCATTTGTGTTAAATTTCGTTGTGAGCATTTTAATACACAGCAACAGCCACATCTTTAATTGAATAGAAGCATAATCAAAGACAACGTGGAAACGACAGCAACAATAAAACTCCCATTTTATCTGCTCTGGTGAAAGCAAAAAGCTTACACTCTTAAATTAAAACACACACATCCATAGAAATATATTTATAAAAATGTACTCATAAATATGTGTTTACGTGTACATTGAAAATGTACAAATTAAAAAAATGAAATCCAACCCGATATTAAGGAGTATGCATCCTTATGTTTGATTTGGAATTTAGTGCGTTTTTTATAGTTAAAAATGTCATTAATTTGATGTTAAATTCCACAAAAATTGGGCGAATAGTATGTGTTTTAGTTTTAAATACTTATATTTGTAAAATAATTAAAAAATGTGGAAGTTCACAAGTTTGTTTATTGCTTAGAATTTTCTGCCGGTAATAGTGGAAACAACTTTCGAAAAAGTTTTTAAAGAAGTATGAAACTCAAACATTACGAATGTTTAAAATAATAGATTTTCTTACTGCTTTGATGGTTCATTTGTCTTGGTGGGTTCATGTTGGATTTGCGCTGCAGTTAAACATCCTTGGAAATAGTATTCGAATAAGTGTTTTATGTATAATACAATAGGTACCCGACTATTATGTGCTAACTTCATGTTGGAAATTTAAATGTGATAAAGTAATTGTAACGATTATTCAACTGGCGAACGGTATCTTAGCGTCGACCGCGTTCGTCGGTAGCTTTCGTTACTGTTTTGTGCATGAACATGTTTGCAATTTGCGCTCTGTGGTGACAGACTCTTTACTGATTATAAAAGTTATAATAAACTTAGAGCCATTAAAAAAACGTTTACTTACTGATTTGATCACAAGTGTATGTTCGAAACCCAAACAGAAATGGGAAATTTGTTTCATTCTACAAATTCTCCTTACAATATAATTAAATAAAACATTTATAAATGAAAAAAGTGCTAATACATTTTAAACAGATTGAACTAAAGACATTAAAAAAAAAAAACAAATATTGTGATTGAAATTAGATTACTATAAAAAAGTCAAATTCCATTTCTGGTAATCAGAAGCATGGATACGTCAACGACAACCACACCTGAATTGAATCGTGCTGATGCTTCTCGGAAAAGTGTTCGGCTCTATGCAGCACGTAAAGGTCTAGCTCCAGCACCACCCACCAAAACAAGTGTGGATGGTAACGGAACAACTGACAGTTCTAAGACCATCAAAAATTCCTCTAAATTACCAACTAAAGTCAATGATGTCCACAACTTGATGAATAACATTCCTGCCAGTTCAGAGCTATCGACGGAAATAGATCTCAGCCATTCGCAAACTGTTGACTATGATGGACTTGTTGAACTTCGTCGACCGGGTCAAGCCATTGCACCACCACCACGAGACGCCGTTTCAGCAATTCCGGCATTACATTTACCAAGGAATCAACCAAAGCCCGCACCAAGGGGTCAGATATCTGCCGAGGATGATGTCGGAGTTGCTTTTGCACTGGGTTCTATCGAGAAGCATATACTTAATGTGGAAGAGAGCTTTAAACAGCAGCATCTCATGGAAGAACAACAGCAGTCACAGTCTACCGTTAACGTCATGAAAATGGATGTGATACGCAAGCAGAGCAAGCGCTACGGTGAGACTGAAAATTTACTACGCCCGGGAATCAGCGATATGTCCTCGGAGAATGATTTTCAATATTTGGGAGCGCGTCGATCCCCATTGGATGAGAGTGATTTGGTTTTAAGCGAGTTTCAACGAGGTAGTGACGGACGAAACTCAATCGGTGCATATTCAAAGAATTCAGGTTCATCCGCGGATACCTCAAGCGCAGTTAAAGCGAAACTGGCACGAACTGCTTCGGATACAAAGAACTCGGAAACAGTCCAGGCAAGGCGGTCTGCCTTCAAGCAAAATCAGCAGAATCATGAAATGAAACAACAGTCTAGATGGCATCCTTCAGAAAAAACTTCTACTCCTACAATTAAACCAGCAAGCAGAGGAAATAGCAGTAGTATTGTGGATGGTGGTATATCTTCACAATTAACAGCTACTACGATTTCAGCTGCCAAACGAAAAGAGGAAAATCTTCGACATTTTGAGGCACTTCTAGCTCAAAGGTCACAATCACATCGCCGGACGGCAGCATCTGAAACTAGTGCTACTGGCTCTGGAAATAGTTCCACAGCTTCTACCGGTGCAAAAAAACGGATAGAACGTCCTGTTGTAGCAGCTATACCGCCTTACAACGCAAATCGCTCTGAAATAGGGCGTCCTTCAATTGAATCAAAGTCAGGCGGATCAGGACATCATCGGGCTACTCCCAATGTCCTTGTGACTCGTACCAATGTATACGGCGACAATGTTGGTCAGGTAAACAAATCTAACCTCCAAGTTGCAAAACCCATTTCAATTTATATATAAAAGTTCTCAGATCTTTTAATAGAATTTTTTTAAATTATGGGGTGGGGTAGAATTGTATTTTAGACACTTTGACATTTAGTAAAATATAACATTTTATATTTCAGGGATCTCCTAATCTGCAGATGCGGAGCAGTGCTCCCATGCGATGGCGTGCTACTGAAGAGCACATCGGAAAGTATAAGCTCATTAAGACCATCGGCAAAGGAAATTTTGCTAAAGTTAAACTGGCAAAGCATTTGCCCACAGGAAAGGAAGTGGCAATTAAGATAATCGACAAAACTCAGCTAAATGCTGGGTCACTTCAAAAACTCTTTAGAGAGGTAAGTTAAAGTCGAATGATATATTTTGAAAATTTTTTCAATTTTAACTGATAAATTTTATTACATTCTTTTAGGTTAGAATAATGAAAATGCTTGATCACCCCAACATAGTAAAACTTTTTCAAGTAATCGAAACGGAAAAGACGTTATATCTCATAATGGAATATGCATCAGGAGGCGAAGTCTTTGACTATCTAGTACTTCATGGCCGTATGAAAGAAAAGGAGGCACGTGTCAAATTTAGACAAATTGTCTCGGCTGTGCAATATTGTCATCAGAAGAGAATAATACACAGGTAACAATTAAAATATCGAATATATACAATTTGTATTCCTTAAACGTGTAAATCAAAAACAGTACCTCAATACCGTTAGCTGAATATCCCAATATGCTAATTGTTGTATAAGAATTCCCAATATATGTACATTCTATAATTGTGGCAAGATGTATGGCAGTTAAAACGAAAATGTTGAATATTTTATGTTCAAATAAGTAAGATGAGAAATTTAAATAACACATTTGACTTACTTGATTAGCATATTTTCGTTCTCATGTAAAAACATTCAAATAATATAAACTAATACTTTAAAAATCCTTTTTCTTTTGAACAGGGACTTAAAAGCTGAAAACTTATTATTAGACAGCGAATTAAATATAAAAATAGCTGATTTTGGATTTTCAAACGAGTTTACACCTGGCTCTAAGTTGGATACGTTTTGTGGCAGTCCCCCATATGCGGCGCCTGAGCTGTTCCAGGGTAAAAAATACGACGGACCAGAAGTGGATGTTTGGTCATTAGGAGTTATATTATATACATTAGTAAGCGGATCTCTGCCCTTTGACGGTTCCACTTTAAGAGAGCTTCGTGAACGTGTGCTGAGAGGCAAATATAGGTATTTATTTGAATGATTGATTCGATCTCTTAAAAGAAATTCCTTTTAATCTATTTTTTATTTTATATTATATTACACAGAATTCCTTTCTATATGTCTACTGATTGCGAAAATTTGCTGCGCAAGTTTCTAGTACTAAATCCTGCAAAACGTGCTAGTCTTGAAACAATCATGGGCGATAAGTGGATGAATATGGGGTTTGAAGACGATGAACTAAAACCATATATAGAACCAAAACAAGATTTAGCCGATCCCAAGCGGATAGGTAAGACGGGTACTGTATACAAAATTCATTACTAATATGATTAACGGATTTGTGTCGAGTTTTGCCTGTTAAGTGTAGTTGTTTGAAGTTCCAAATATTTGTAAACATGTTATAAATATCTATTTTAATCAGATATTTTAATCTGCTTGTTTATTAAGTTTATATTTTGTATATTGTAAATGAACACCACACACATGTGAATGTATTTAAACTTATGCCTTTTTTTATTTCGTTTTAAATTTCCATGGTGACAAACTTAATGTTTTTATTTGAATTAAATTCTCATAAAACAGCGGTATTACACCTCGGCATTGAGAGTTCTAACTCATCATTAATTCATCGAAATGCTTTAAACATGGTGCTATTGGTGATGTTTTTAATTGGCGATTGGAAATTCAGCACCAAAAATGTATGAATATTTCGAGAAAAAACGTATTTGTTTTTTTTTTCCACTAATTTGTGCTCTTTATTGTATGCTTCAAATTTTAACAACAGAACTACCGGAAAAAGAGGGTCTATTAATTAATATAGCAGCTTACATACTTTGGGCACCAAATAATACAAAATTCTTAAAAAATTTCTTTCATATTAAGGATATTATATTTCAAATTAAGAGATTCGTGTTTAGTCTTTTCAACATAGTAAATCTTTAAAACAGATGAATTATGTGTGATTTTCATATACAACTTTTATTGCATGTCTATATTGTAAACATATTTATACACACTAATTAAAGAATATACGAGCTCTTGCTATTAAGAGACTCATAACACATAATTACCAGCTCGAGCCAAATATAATATAATTGTAATGAATTTGCATGTAATGTATACCTATTTGGATTTATCAAAAAGTATTATATTAGTAACTGAAAATATATTAATGCATTATCCGTGTATAAACTTTCTTTCTAATAAACAGAAGCTCTAGTCGCAATGGGCTATAATCGACAAGAAATTGAAGCATCCTTGTCCCAGGTGCGGTATGATGACGTTTTCGCCACTTACTTGTTGCTTGGACGTAAGAGCACTGATGTACGTGAGTCGAGTTTTCTTCGGGGCTTTGCATTATTGCTGTTTATTTGCTTTGTGTGTGTTTAGCCTGAAAGTGATGGCTCTCGATCTGGATCTTCTCTGTCATTGCGAAATATACCTGTAAACGAGAGTGGAGGCAATGTTGGCAGTGCAGCAGTTCAAAGTCCCACACACCGTGGCGTACACAGAAGCATATCGGCGTCGAGTACCAAACCTAGTCGTCGTGCATCATCCGGTGCAGAAACGTTACGTAAGTAATTTAGAACCCAAAATTCTTACTGTTATAACATCTGTAATACTCGTAGGTGTTGGACCACCAAATGCGACGACAATCGTTACGGCAGCTGGGAGCGGAGTTGGATCTGCCATCCCAAGTAATAATTATAACACCGTCGTCACAGCTGCAGATCGTGCGTCAGTGTAAGTCGAAAATCACCCGCTACACGTTATTATACTCATGCTTACATAAAAGATGCAATATTATGTACTTCATTTCTTGAAGTATTAAATAACAAGTAGTAAAGCTTCATGTACTAAAACGTTTTAATAACCGTCACTTTTTTGTATTTCTCCTGACAGTGGAAACAATTTTAAGCGTCAAAATACCATAGACGCAGCTACAATTAAAGAGAATACAGCAAGACTAGCAGCACAGAATCAGAGACCTGCATCTGCCACCCAAAAGTTGCTTACTACAACAGACACATGTAAAGAGCATTAAATGCTTATATGATTTAAACAAAGAATTACTAATACTCTTTCGTGTTTCTTTGTAGCTTTAAATAGTCCAGCTAAGCCCCGGACAACCACAAAGTTTGATCCTAATAATGGTAATCGCACTGTCAGTGGCACCAGTGGTGGTATCATACCACGCCGTTCGACTACGTTGTATGAAAAGACTTCATCGACGGAAAAAACTAATGTTATTCCTGCAGAGACAAAGTACGTGACTCATAAAGTATATCTCATTATTGTTTGTTACGCATCAACAAAGACCATTTATTTTATTTTATATTTAAATATTCATTAGTTATTTTTATTATTTTCAAGTCATTTTGCATCACATTGTGCAAAAACATTATACCCTCCAAGATGTGTCTTGTGGAATTTTATCATTCGTTAGAAATCTATTAATATTATATCGGTTAATTAGACACAAAGGATTGTCTAATTTATCTTAGCTTGTATATAATATCTTAATTTATTGGATAGACCGTGTTAGCATCACACTTTTTTACTCCAAGTAGTAACAAAAAAATACTGTTAGATCATTCAATTAACTATTAGTTTGTTAGGTCAATACTTACCTACTGTGTACATAAGTAGTATTTCAGTATATTTAATCGCTCAATTGAGTTTCACATATCTTCTAAACAATTTGAATACCCAAAAATGATTAATTATATCATTTTTGTATTATTTGATTTTTTAAATATGTATAATTTGGTTTTTTTTAAAAGCAATATTTAAACTCAATTACAAAATATACAAATATACTACCTATTTACAACTTTAAAACTTTGCCAAATACACATGTATATACGAAATCAGCAGTGGATCTGCAGCTACCGCTGGAAAGGGCCACACTAAAAGCGCGTCTGTTTCATCCCCTAGAGCATCCACAGATGGATGTGTTTCCGTATCAATTGACCCCCTTGGAACAAGGTATACACATGCAAACCAAACAAATCCCCTTTATTCGAATTTGTATACCACATTTATTTTGACAATTTTATAGACTTTTAATTTGATTTATTAAAAAATTGCAATTACATTAATGTTTTGATTTAAAAAGAAAACAAACATTTTTAAAGGTATACATAACATAAAAATTGTGTACGGCTTGTTTCTATGACAATCATACATAATAGTATTGGATAATCATATTTTTTTAAAAACAAGAGTTCATTGAAGATCATAAGAACTCGACTTGGTAGGGAATAGTAATTTTATATTTTGAACAATTCTGCTTTTTTGTTTCTGTATGTTAAAATATTTTTTTTACGTTTTTTATTTTACATTGTTTGATAAAGATAATTTTTTTTTTTATTATAATATGTCGATGCAATAGAAATCTCTTACAATCAATGTTATTAAAAACTTTTTCCCTTCAATAGGAACTCCTTTTATTTAAGAGTATATACATACATTCACTAATACTCCTGATATTTTAGATCGTTTTTATTTTGTAATCGAAACGTTTACCGTAAATACTAAAAAAAAATTCAATACATAACTGCAAATTTTCACAATCCAAACACAAGATTAGCTTTGGCGTGCCAAAGTTTTTATACTCTTGTATTCATATTTCTACCAATTTTAAAAATAGTGAATTATTAATGATACAATTTATAGCCGGCTTGTTACGTCTACAAAATTGTGTATCACATTTATCAACAAGCCTTGAAAAGTAAGAGATTAGTTTGGATTGACGTTATTAATTGGATTAAAAGTTTTTAATATAAATAATAAATGTATGTACCAATTCATAGTGTCCAGGATATTTGCTGTGTGTTTCAAACTTCTTACAAGGGTATAAAAATATACATGTGTATACCATTATGTTTAAAATAGAAAATTTATAACTCTTTCAAATCGTTTTATATTTAACAACAATTGTCCCTTAAACAACGTGCGTGTACATATAACCATTGAGTATACCCGCTGCCCATGGGCAAAATCGTTTTATATCGTTATAATAACAATAAATGCATGTAATATGGAGGTAGGATGTATTTTTGACCCTTGACTAGCGTCACAAGCAAGTCATTATAATCATTTGTCCGTTCGTCTATCGAGAGAACGAGTGCTACCAAATTCGATGATGTCCTATTATTGCACGCAAATTAAATTTGCTCTTAGTATTAACCCCGCCTTTTTCCCTCTGTAAATCAAAAATCTGATAAAAATCCAAACGATAAGTTGCGAAAAGTTAAAAACCTGGCAGTTTTTAAATATTTAGTGTTTGGTGACAAACATGTTAGACTTTGGGTAGCGGGTATATCGCTGTCGATCACACTCGACTGTAGCCTTAGTACCTTTTAATTATTTACTTTAGAAAGTGTTAATAATAGTTTATATTCATTTACTTAAATTTGTATTGTATATCTTTACATTAGTACTCTAACAACTAGATCGATTAAATAATGTAAATTTCTTATCTTTTCATGTTTTATACAATTTGAACATTAACTGTTTACAACCCGAATCTCTAATTTTGATAACTACTCCACTACTACATACATCCATATTTTGTGGCGTGTTGTATGCGAAACTACAAATAACAATTACCACCAACTACGAAAAAATTGAAACTATAATCTTCGTCTAATCGGTGCTCGTTACATTATTACTCTACCTTTTGTTCACAAAATACGAAATTAAAATTTTACAATCAATCAAAAATGCAACAACAAAAAAAAAACAAAAATATGAAAACTTAATCAAATATATATATGAACGCGTTATTGATTCAAATTAAACGAATTATATTTGGATTTGATACAATCTTTGGTGAGTGAAACTGAAATTATACATTAAGAGCTTTTGGTTCTGTCCTTTTACAATGGGAAATGGCAATATACCCAACTTATTAAAACTGTTCTTACTCTATATACTTAATGTGGTAGAACCGAACTATAATTTTGTATTGAATTTTGTTTATATACAACTAAATGTATATACTTGGGTATACTTGTCACGCCCCTCAAATTTTAAATTGCATTATTCTGTCTCATTTATTTTCAATTGCAAAACATCTAGCATGCGCGGTATTAAAATATAATATTAATATTACAATATGTAATATTGAAATACTACT